>MNCI01007652.1:51195-195716 GCA_015680685.1 Gnetum montanum
GAAACTCATATAATCCATACCTAGTTCTACATGAAGTTTTCTCAATGTCTCTTTTCTTAATCCTTATTTGGTGATAACTAAATTTAAATTGATCTTTGAGAAATGACATGCTCTAGTAAGTTGATCAAACAGGTCATTGATCCTAGGCAAGGGATATGTGTTTTTAATCATCACTTTATTCAAATTCCTATAATTAATGCATAACTTAATGTATCATCTTTCTTTCTGATGAATAAGACTAGTGCACCCCAAGGTGAGACATTAGGTTGAATCTTTCTTCTTCTAATAATTAGTCTAGGTGTACTTTTAATGCCCTTAATTCAGAGGTAGAAAACCTATAAGGGTCTTTTGAAATTGGTTGTGTATCAAGAAAAATATCAATGACATGTTCAATAGTTCTTTTTGGAGGTAATTTCCTAGTTTCACCAAATATTAAATCTTTATATTCTACAAGTCCCTTTAGAATCTAAATGTTAAAGGATTTCTAAAGTTGAGTTACTTTTACAACCAACATAGTAGCATCTTTTTTGACTAATATCTTAGCTTGCTTAATACTTATCATGTGCATTTGCTTTGTTGTTCCTACCTCCCTTAGAACCTTGACTTCATTAGTGGTTGGTACTTTTAAAACATAATTTTCAAACTTGGTAGTAATATCAAATTTTTAAAGAAAAGACATTCCTAGGATTTCATCAACATCGCCTAATTCAAATTCAAAGAATTCATCAATGAAAGGCATGTCTTGTAAGGTAAAAGTAATTTCACCATACTTGGTATGCTTGCTTACAATCGTTCCATCTAGAAGTTCTATTCTAACAACTTTCTTAGAATTTAAACATAAATTTGATAACTTAATTCAAGTTGGTGAAATAAAATTATTTCTTGCTCCATTATCAATAAAAAATTTAATCTTTCATTTTTTAATTGATCCTTCAAAAATCAATAAAGCAAATTAAAATTTTCTCAAACCTAACTTGGCTAATGCTGAAATCTTCTTCATGGCTATCATGGTGGTTTGGACCTTTCCTTTGGTCATGTTTGCATTGGGATTTTAATTTCTAGTTTGATTGTTTCTTTGTATTTTTTCTTGTAATTTTGGAAAATATTTCTTGAAATGATCTTTGTCATAATCAAACCATCCTGATTAAGCTTTGTTGATGGATGTTTCTGTGGACCCTTTAGTGTATTTTAGTGTGTGTCAAAATGTTAAGAAAAATGGAGTCAAGGTTGTTTGTATGGTTGTATGGTTATTGTGTTTGTAGGACTATGTACACAAGAAATCAAGATGAGTAGACAAGGATAAGAAATGAACTATTTAGAGATCAAAGGATGAGGTCATCCATATGATCTTCAAATGAATATTCAAAGAACATGGATAAGGACTAGACACTATACAAGAAAATTTTTCATCATCAAAGCATGTGGAAGATCAAGGCTATGGACAAGGAATGATGCATTCAAAACACAAAGAAAGTGGAAGAAAGATGCCTCTAGAAAATAATAGAGGTCTTGGTAGAATTAAAGTACACTAAGATAAAGATGTCTTTGGAAATAGCAAGACATCTCTCTCAAACAAAGATGTCTTTCATGAAGCAAAGATGTCTTTATAGAATGAAGGCTAGTATTAGAAAGATGTCTTCCGTAAGACAAAGACGTCTTCTGGAATGGAGACTTCAGAAAGACATCTTTAAAGAACAAAGACATCTTCTTAGAATTGAAGGAAAATTTAGAGAGATGTCTTAGGCATGAGAAAAACATCTCCCATGACTATTATTGACCGTTAGGTAGTCATTGTATGAATTTTAAGATGGATTTAGAAATACAGAAGCTATAAGAAGACTTGATGTGCATTGAAAAATGTGCAAGCCTTGTATTCATTATATGATCAATTTTAATAATTGAATTCTTTGTTTCTTCTCATTGTATTATCATTTTCATTTTGTAAAGTGTGTTGTACCTAACTCTACAAGGATCAGAAAATTGAGTTGCAATTCTCCCTTATAATTGTTGTGCTTATTACCTTGTAGGGTTGATGTCTTAGAGCTTGTTGGGATCATATAGGCTTGAGTTGTTGGTGCTATGGTACAACACTTTTGGTGTGAGATGCAAGATTATAAAGGTTGTGAAAGCCTTGAAACTACATTTTCAAGCTTGAAGAGACCTTGCGGTATTGAGTGATTGGTGCTATGGTACAACACTTAGAGTGGGGCTTGAAGACTATATTGGGTGTGGACCCTTTAATCACATTTTCAAAGAAACAAAGTCTAAGGTGTGCTTGAGATCCACCTTGTGAGTGTGGAGTACACAAGTTGGGGGATCACATAAATTCATGTCTGTGCTTTATTTCATAAAGGTTTTATTTGGGAAACCTATTCACCCCTCCCCTTCTAAGTTCAATAATCCACAAGTGGTATTGGAGCTTGGTACTCTTCTTTATCATCATCAACTTCAAGAGTGAACAATGGAGGGGACATCTTACACAAAGCCACCCATGTTCAATAGATTTGACTTCATCTATTGGAAAGATAGAATGCAAGGGTTCTTCAAATCCATTAAATTTGAAGTATAAAAGTCAATTCTAAAAGGCTACACTCTACCCATCGATGACACCACCATTTTCATCAAGCCTTGCAACAAATAGTCTTAAGAGGAAAAGGATAAGTTCATGTCTGATTTAAAAGTAAAAAATTGTTTACATTATGCATTGAATAAATTTGAATTAAATAGGATAGTAGGATGCAAAATGGTCAAAGAAATTTGGAAAACTTTAAAAGATACTTATGAAGGAACCTATAGTATAAAACAATCAAAATTGTTAGTTTTCAAAAGTGAATACAATAAACTCAAACTATGAGAAGGTAAGAAAATCAAAGATTATATTTCTAGAGCTAATAATCTTGTTGTAGCAATTAGAGGAGTAGATAAGGATCTGCTCAAAAGTGATGTAATTATGAAAATGATCAGAACTTTGCAATGGGAGTTTAGACCTAAGGTCACAAACATGGAGGAAATCAAATATTTCTCAACTTTAAAATTTGAGGAACTTTAAAGTGCTCTTACTATATATGAAATGATTCTCATAAGTGAAGGAGCAATTAAAGAAAGAACTATTTCTCTAAATATTGTCTCTAAGGAGAAGGACATTAATGAGCATGATAAGGAAAATGAAGATGAGATTGCTCTTCTTTTAAGGAGACTACAATGACTACTTAGAAGAAGAAGCAAAGGGGAATCTTAGCAATAGCAAAGATCTAATTTCTTCAAAGGTAAAGAAAGAGGTAGAAAGTTTTTAAATCCTTCTAATCTAGATTTTTCTTCTATAGAATGTTGGGTTTGTGGATGAAGAGGTCATATGGCCTTTGAATGTCCTAGCAATCCAAGTGATAGAAAGGTATAGCGAACGAAGAGATACAATGATGAGAAACTGAAAAAGACTAACTTTTAAACAAGTTGGGATGATGTTAAGAAAAGTGAAGGAGGAGCATGTAATTTTTTCAAAGATTCAAATCTCATATGCATGGTAGTTACCAATGAAGATTCCTTATGGCTAAAAAAGATGGTAAGTGTGACAAGGGCTATTATGAATTTAAAGAAGAAATTTTTATTTTACATCATTTGATTAGGAAAGCAAAGAAACTCGTACTTTCTAAGTTAGATGCTATTCATGATGAAGTGAAGGAAGAAATCTCAAATATAAAAGTTGAGATTCAACAACTAACCTCTTTGAATAAGGATTGCAGCAAGATTCAAGAAGAAGAAAATCAACCAAAGAATTTAGAGAAAGCAACGCATGAAAATGCAAGATCAAGCTCAAGCATAGTAAGGTTTGATAATTTTGATCACAAGGATAATATTTTATTTATGTGTAAAAATTGTGGCAATGAGCAAGCCCTTAGCTATGATGATCAAAGTAGGATTAATGCTTGGTCTTGTCAAAAAGGCTTGGGTAAAGAAATTGTGTAGGTAGTAATAAGTGAGAATGAAGGGAAGTAGAGTCCTAAAAATAATGTAAAAAGTGATCAAGGGTCCTATCACAAGGAACATGAACAAATAGAGACATCACATATGTGATCTAATAAAAGAGAACCTAAGGATGAGGAAGTATTTCATGATAGGGGACCTTACCTCAAACTCCATTAATCTTCTTATTTTATTGGTAAGCAAGGTAAGTCTCTATCTCTTTGCTTTCTAGTTATTGAGGTTAGTATATGAGAAATCCTACATTATCTATGTCTTAGATAAAAAATTGGTGGAACAAGTGTCTAGAGAATTTCTTACATTCATAATATTGACATTATTGTTTTGTGAGGATTTGTAAAAGTACTTGTAATAATTTCCCTTGGATGTTTATCTTATAACAATTATAGTTTGATTTCTTGTCTTGCATTTAGTCATGCTTAATCTAAAATCCTTGTGATGATATGTTTCTATGCTCATAGTCTTTGGAATGATTTTTGTAAGATAAGACAAACCTCTAAAATGCTATTAATATTGTTGGTTGAAGATCTATATCTTCACATATTGAACTTAATGTTGACCTATAGTTATAGTGTTTTTGTGATTATTGCACATCTATCTTAAGAGCCCAAGATAAGTAGAACATGTGTAGGGGGAGCCTATTATTAAATCATCTTGAAAGTTACTAATGTAGGGGGATTCCATGGAGACTTTAGCCAAAAGCACAATGAACAAGAAAAGGACTTCAAGAGGTATTTTACAATTAATTGGATGACAAATTCTTGAATGGTTGTGTTTGTTACATATGAGAATTTCAAGAGATAGTTTATGCCTAACTAGATATATGACTCTATACTTACTTTTCTATTAGCATAAGTTGCTTTTGATAAATGGTTGTGTTTGTACAAAAAGAAAAATATGCATGTTTCTCTCATAACTCTAATANGAGCAATAACATGATTACTCTATGGGAAAGTATCCATGTTTGTCCTTCCTAACTAATGAATTTGACACCAATGGGTTTCCATTATGAAGTTTTATGGCTATATTTACCTCACCATAAAGATAATGTTTTATGAAGATGAAGAATATCTAAACACTCCAAGCACCATGCACTATTAATGACTTATTGTTTTAGAGATAGGTTGCTTACATTTCAAAGCCTTTGCTTCCCTTCAAGGTTGAATTGCACTTGGAAGGTTTGGTTCTCCTCTTGCCAAATTTGGGGTACCTCTTCATGGACCTGATAAATAGATACTTACTATATCTTTTTAGGATTATGAGTGCTACTTGGCTCTATATATTACCTGGATATTATTATTCTTTTATTTATTTTCTTACCATCCTTTTTATTGTTGTTCAAAAAGGGGAAAAGTAGTATGATTATATTTGTGTGATCACTAATCCAATTTCGTAAGTATTGAATATCACCAAAAAGGGGAAGATTGTGAATCCTTTAGTGTGTTTTGGTGTATGTCAAAACGTTAACTAGAATGGAGTTAAAGGTTTTTTACATGGTTGCATAGTTATTGTGTTTGTAGGACTACATACATGGGAAACCAAGGTAAGAAAATGAGGACAAGGAATGAACTGTTTTGAGCTCAAAGGAGGAGGTTACCCACATGATATTCAAATGAATATTTAAAAAATGTGGACAAGGATCAGATACTATACAAGCAAATTTATCATCATCAAAACATGTGGATGATCAAGGATATGGATAAGAAATGATGAATTCAAAAGATAAAGAAAGTGAAAGACATCTTTAGGAAACAATAGATGTCTTGGCCAAATTGAAGTGAACTTAGAAAAATACATCTTCAAAAATAACAAGGCATCTCTCTCAGACAAAGATGTCTTTCACAAAGCAAAGATGTCTTTACAGAATAAAGGCCAAGAGAAAGATATCTTCCACAAGAAAAAGACATCTTCCAGAATGGAGACTTTAGAAAGATATCTTTCAAGAAACAAAGACATCTTCCTAGAATTGAAGAAAAATTTAGAGAGACATCTCAAGCATGAGAAAGATGTCTCCCATAATTGTTATTTAATATTAGCTAGCTATTGCATGAGTTCTAAGATGGATTTAGAAACACGATAGCTATAAGAAGACTTGATGTGCATTGGAAACAATAGATGTCTTGGCCAAATTGAAGTGAACTTAGAAACATACATCTTCAAAAATAACAAGACATCTCTCTTAGAAAAAGATGTCTTTCACAAACCAAAGATGTCTTTACAGAATAAAGGCCAATATAAAGACATCTTCCACAAGAAAAAGACATCTTCCAGAATGGAGACTTTAGAAAGATATCTTTCAAGAAACAAAGACATCTTCCTAGAATTGAAGAAAAATTTAGAGAGACATCTCAAGCATGAGAAAGATGTCTCCCATAATTGTTATTTAATATTAGCTAGCTATTGCATGAGTTCTAAGATGGATTTAGAAACACGATAGCTATAAGAAGACTTGATGTGCATTGGAAACAATAGATGTCTTGGCCAAATTGAAGTGAACTTAGAAACATACATCTTCAAAAATAACAAGACATCTCTCTTAGAAAAAGATGTCTTTCACAAACCAAAGATGTCTTTACAGAATAAAGGCCAATATAAAGACATCTTCCACAAGAAAAAGACATCTTCCAGAATGGAGACTTTAGAAAGATATCTTTCAAGAAACAAAGACATCTTCCTAGAATTGAAGAAAAATTTAGAGAGACATCTCAAGCATGAGAAAGATGTCTCCCATAATTGTTATTTAATATTAGCTAGCTATTGCATGAGTTCTAAGATGGATTTAGAAACACGATAGCTATAAGAAGACTTGATGTGCATTGGAAAATGTGCAATACTTGTTGTATTCATTATACAATCACTTGTAATCATTGAATTCTTTGTTACTCCTCATTGTATTATCATTTTGGCTTTGTAAAGTGTGATGTACCTAACTATACAAGGACTAGTAAACTAAGTTGCAATTCTCCTTTGTAATTATTGTTCTTGTTGTCCTATAAGGTTGATGTCCTTCAGCTTGTTGGGATCTTATGGAATTAAGTTGTTGGTGTTGCTATATAACACTCTGGTGCAAGGCTCAAAATTGTAAAGGTTTTGAAAGCATTGAAATCACATTTCCAAGCCTAACATGACCTTGTGGAGTTGAGTGATTAGTGTTGTGGTAAAACAGTTCGGAGTTAAGCTTGAGGACTATACAAGGTGTGGATCCTTCAACCACATTTTTAAGAAAAACAAAGTCTGGAGGTGTGCTTGCAATTTACCCTCCGAGTGTGAAGTACCCAGGTTGGGAAGCCACATAAATGTGTGTATGCACTTTGTTTCATAAAGGTTTGATTTGGAAAACTTATTCATTTTGACACCCTCCGTGTGCTTTCCTAAGTTCAATGATCCATAGTTTCTTCTATTTTTGCTTGTTGAAGGGTAGTTCATACTTGATTTGATTCTTCATAAATATTAGTAATTCTATAGGCTTCATCAATATTTGAGGATTATGAGCATCTGTTTGAGGATGTACTTGTGCATGTATTTCACCAATTGATGAGTGGTAAGGTACCCCTACGTTCAACCATATGAATACGAGCATTTCATGCATGATTTGGTCAAATTCCAAGGACTAAGTGCTTATGCACCCTTATGGAACAAGGATGGGTTGGTTGGTCATTGTCTTCCCAAGCTTACCTGCATGTCATGTTAAGTAAGCTTCAGGCATATGATTTTTATAGCTTTTACTTTTTTATGTCCTATGTTAGTATGGAAGGAGAGAGGTAACTAAGTGACTAATTCAACTTAACTACTCATTAACTAAGTTCTAACTAATCCTAACACCAACATTCTTTTCCACTTGTCGTACACATCCTAAACTAGTGCAAAATTACTAAGATTACCAAACACTAATCGTTACTGGGTTACCAAGTGTTACACATATGCTCAAAATGGTCATGCTTGTGTAATTTAATGATTTTCTTAATTGATCAAAATGAATTGCTATGATAATAATAGAAATGTAAAGTGCATAAAATAAAATAAAATAAAATAAATGCATAAGAAAATAAAATAAAAGAAACGCGTAAGAAAACAAATCTCAAGTGCTGCAAGGATGAAGTGAAGAGCTCATCTTTATTGTTGTACACAAGGTCTGTTCAGGTACACAATGCTTGAATAAAGATCCGTCCACACTTAGACCTCTTGCTATGGGCACTTGGAAAATACTCTAACTTTCAAACAGACTACAAGAGTTTCGCTACTTGAATGCTAAAAGACTTCCTTCCCAATTGTGCACCTAGGCATTATATCTATAGGCTTGGGAGTAACTACTCTAATAATTAGAGTAACTAATCTAATAATTAGAATAACTGCTAAAGTAACCACTCTAATAATTAGAATAACTACTAGAGTAATTGCTAGAGTAACCACTCTAATAATTAGAATAATTACTAGAGTAACCACTCTCATCATACCCCCACGACTGAATGAAAACTCATGCTCAAGTTCCTTACAAAGTATTGGGAAGGTATGGAATTATTGACTAATTGAAAACTGATGGTGGAATGGGATGCTAGACTCAACTTGCCCAATGAATAGATCAATAAGCATATTACAACATTAGTGTTCATGACCATTGTGGTGAACACTTATACATAAATGACATCCAAGCCTTTATTTGGTAGCTTGAAGAGAAAAAGAGAGAGAGAAAGAAGATGGAGCATATTGTTGCCAATGCTGAGATTGCTCCTTCCATTGTTTATCCATAGCCATGCCACCAAACTTTCTCCTTTTGTAAATGCTCTAGTTTCAGTCCATCCTGAGTGCTTCCTCCAAGCCCACTCCATTATTTGTATGATTGTCATCTACACACACAACATGGTTAGAAATGAGAAAGGATAGATAATCCACAATGTAGTTGATACCTTGCATTGGTTGAGTTGTGGTTATGGAAGAAACTGGTTTAGAGATTTATCACTGGCAAATACCCAAGCTGTAGAGGTTAGGTAATTAGTAAAATAGAAAAAATTAAAAAATTTGTTCTAGGGCCCCCATGACTAAGAGCGAACCTTCTGTAGCTATAAGATGGAAAAACATGAGGAGCAAGAAAGATGAAAAATATCAATGGCAACTTCAATAAAATGGATGTCATGGATGTGGATGAAACAAGAAATGATTGATTGCAAGAAATGTTTAAGGGAATGAAGTTAACAATTACACCAAAAAGAAATGCTAGTGAGTCCTCCCCAAAGTAGGCTCTAGGAATGTCATTTGGAAGTAATAGTTAAAAACTTAGCCACAAGAATTCACCAAAGAAAAAAAATGCATCAACCTAGAAAAGACTAATGATAAAATTGGTAGTGAGGTGGAAAATGGGAAGAAAGATGGAGAAGAGGGAATGGAATGGAATCTCAAGAACAAGGTTGTGTAAAGCCACTTGTGTATTTCATGGTTAAGATAACTGATAGAACTCATCCCAAATCCAAACTCAAACCAACCACATTCAGTGAGCTCACATCAATACACTTGGCCAATCCATCCTCATGAGGCAATAAGAATGTTTTCAAAAAGAGTGACCACCATCCCAAGGAGAGTGAGATGGAGAAGCAAGAAGCGAGAAAAAGCCTTAGTTAGAGGGAACCTTCAGGCATGGGTAACATGTCTTTCTAGTGCCATAACTAGCACTTGTAGCCCATCTTGCTTTATTATGTCTAAGGGGTGTGCTTTGAATTCTCACATTTTTCTCTTCTTCTTTTTTTTGGTTTTTTTTTATGTTTATGCATGAGAACCACACTATGCAAAAACTTATTTTTATTCACTCAGCTTCCTGATATTTGAACAATGTTAGAATGGCAAAAAACCCAAGAAAAAGCATCCAAGCACCCAAGAGAATGGCCAGCACCAATGCATAGAATCCCCTTGAACTCACACCCTTTTCATCCTTTGAGTCTTTCTTTAGTTTGAAAAATTCCTAGCCACCAATTCATTAACAAGTTTACTTAGAAAAAGGGGACTATATAGTTTCAAGTGAAAGGAGACCTTCAAGTTGTATGGATGAGTGGTTAACATGGACTCATTTACTATTTACATGGATGAGTTTCAAGTTGTATGGTAAAGTTTTCCTATTCACCATCTCTTCGAGTGGTGACTTTTCTTCATCCTCAAAAAATCTTACTCCCCTCTTCTAGAGGGAAATATCTTAGTTGTACTCTTCTGCACTTTCTCTCTTCCATAGTTCACCTTATTCCTTAGCAATTTGCTCCAATAGTCTTTAGATTTGATGGGACCTAAGCTCAGATAGTCTTCCTTGGGAATAAGTCCTTAGGGTTCTTCTCGTTTCATGCATATGGCCATCTACGAGATGGCGTAGTTGATCCCTTTGTGAATAACCATGGCTAGGACAATGATGTAATTGTGCATAGTATCAATCCATGGTAGCATCCAAGGGTTCATGTCCTCCTTGTTTCTAGCCTTGGATTTGCTTTTGTAGGTTGGACACTTGGGAGTACCTTTGGTACTTATCATTGAATAATTCTAACATAGTACTCCATCTATGAATAGATTCTAATTCTAAGGATTGGTACCAACATTACTCTTCTTTAACTAGTGTCTGTAGGAAGAACTTAAGTTTTTTCCATTCCTTTTCTATGTTTTGTAAGGCACATGTGTTATGGAATGCTTGTAAATGATTCTGAGGATCAGCATTGTATCCCCCTTCAAATCATCGAATATTGTTCATATTTAATCTCTTGATTCTACTATCTTTTTGGTGCCTTATTGGGATTCTAATAGCCTTGGTTATGTCTAGCATACTTTGAGTAGCGAGTAGGGGTTCATCATGATTTTCTTGTCCATGGTGTCTATGATGCCTACGTTGTTCCCTACTCTCCCTTCTTCTATGTCGTGACTCTCTAGAGTGCCCTCATCCCCGTTCCTAGCTATTCATCTATGACTTTCACTTTGCCTACCTTTATCCCCATGGTCTTTTTCTTTATGACCACATCTAGATATTAAAGGAGAGTGTGACGGAGATGATGAAGGTGAAGAAGAAAGAGAACCCTTACCATGATAGTGTATGCTACCTTCTCTTCTACAGTCTCAGCCTTAATCGTGATTGCGATCAGAATGTCCACCTTTATCATGAGTTTGTGTTCCTTTATTAGACCCTTTGTGTCCATTAGTATTAGAACCTAGGTTACAAATAGTGGAATGAAGGTTCTAATAGACAACCCCTTGGACAAAGTCAAGGGGAGGAACATTGTTGTGTGGTCGGTTGCCTGAGGTAGGTTCACCATCCTCATTTATGCTTAAGATATGTGGGGCATCCTGGGACCACTTACCCTTCAAAGACTTATGATGTCTCTCTTGTTACAAGTCCCTTTGATGTTGTGCCTCCATGGGATGGTATTCTCTTGAGTCATGATCTTTCACAACGTATTCTACATGTAAGTGCAGCATGCCAATTTATGTGAGAGTATGAAGAAGCATGCTCAGGACTAAACGATCGGGAGGTAACACTATGTTATCTTCTAAGTCTCACCAACATAGTTGTTCATCTAGATGGAGGATAAAGGTGAAGTTTGATATATACTCATTAGGATGAATATATACCACTTGAACTTGTTGAGGGACTAGCGGATCAATGTCATGTGTATTACACCATTGACTATTTCCTGTTTCATACCTAGGAAGTGAGGCACTTTTGTACAAAGAAGGAGACATGCTTGTCTATTTAGTATGCAATGTATTCTTGTTTACTATTTTCTCAACCAACCATAAAGGTTCATTCCAATGATGTGAATGATTTCCTATGTTCTAATTAGCACACAAACAACTAAGTCTTTGGCAACGGTGCCAATGATGAATGGCAAGGTACCCCTACACTCAACCATATGAATACCAGCATTTCACACACGATCCGATCAAATTCCAAGGACTAAGTGCTTATGCACCCTTGTGGAACAAGGATAGGTTCGTTGATCATTGTCTTCCCAAGTGTACCTGTATGTCATGATTGTATGGTTAAGTAATCTTGAGGCATAGGATTTTTATAGCTTTTATGTTTTTATGTCCTGTGCTAGTAGGGAAGGAGAGAGGTAACTAACAGACTAATTTAACTTAACTACTCATTAACTAAGTTTTAACTAATCCTAACATTAGCATCCATTCCTAGTTGCTGTACACATTCTGAACCAATGCAACACTGCTGGGATTACCAAATGCTAATCATTACTGGGTTACCAAGCATTACACGCATGCTGGAAGTGGTCCTGCTTGTTTGATTTAACGATTTTCTTAATTGATCAAAACGAATTGCTATGCTAATAACAAAAATGTAAAGTGCATAAGATAAAGTAAAATAAAATGAATGCATAAGAAAATAAAATAAAAGAAATGCGTAAGAAAAAAATCTCAAGTGTTGCAAGGATGAATTGAAGAGCTTGTCTTTATTATCATACACAAGGTGTCCTCAAGTACATAATGCTCGAATAAAGATCTGTCCACAGTTAGACCTCCTACTGTAGGCACTTGGAAAATACTCTAACTTTCAAACAAACTACAATAGTTTCACTACTTAACTACTAAAAGACTTCCTTCCCAATTGTGTGACTACTCACTATATTTATAGGCTTGGGAGCAACTACTCTAATAATTAGAGTAACAGCTCTAATAATTAGAATAATTGCTAAAGTAACTACTAGAGTAACCACTCTAATAATTAGAATAACTACTAGAGTAACCACTAGAGTAACTGCTCTAATAATTAGAATAACTGCTAGAGTAACTGCTCTCATCACAAATAAACTTTGAAACTAATTCTCCCTCATCCAAGTGATTTACATACTAAGAGAAATCATAGAATTCTTTGTAGTAATCTTTCATAGATCATCTTTCCAATCTTAAAAAATCAATTACATCTTGCGCACTTTGAGGAAGGAATTTGGTCCAAATTTTTGTTCACAATCTCAATAGAAGTTGAGCCAATTTGCAATCAAACCTTGAGATCTCAATCCATTTCACCAAGTTGCATCAAGTTCTATCAAATATAAGGGGACTACTTTTAAATGTTCTTGTCTTGACAAATTCAACATATCAAACTAATTCTTCATGGTATCAAGCCAATCTTTTGCCTTGCACTATAGCCAAGGGCTCCATCATAATGATCTAGTTTTACCTTTTTAGCATGAACTTGGGTTAGTTATTCTCTTAGTGCATTTTTCCAATTCCAATATCCCTCATCTTTAAGTTCCATTCTTTGGCCTAGTGAAGGGATATCAGCACCTTGGCGTCCAACAGTTGGGGACTAGTTTCTATGTTGATCCCTATAAGGAAGTTGATCTTAATTCTAATCTCTATAATGTGGGGATTGATCTTGGTGTTGGTTCCTAGGTGAAAAGTAATTTTGGTTTGAAGGTTGAGTTATATGATCAATTAATTTTTTGATAGAGTCTATGAGAAAATTAATCTTTTCTTCCAGTTCTGATCATTTTCCTTAGGAACTTTGGGATAGTTTCCTAATTTCTTCAAAAATGTTTTGCATATCTATCTCAAACTCTTGGTTTGGCTGATGAAGTTCCTCTTGGACACCTCTCATTTCATTAATCTATTATTCAAGGGCATTCATTTGATCATTGACTTGGGACTTCGTCATTCTCCAATGTACTCTTTGGGTCTAAACATTGATGTGTTAAAGAAACTAAGAAAGTTAGTGATTCCTTAGCCTCTATGGCCCTATTTATGGGTCTTATGATAGTTAATTGATTCCAAAGGAGGCTAAATGCCATGAATGAATCTTCTCTTCATGAACTTCCAATTGATCACTAAAGACTTTGATTATTCTATTTGTTAATACATTTTCATGTTTCAGAAGTCTAGAAAATGGCTTGGAAAAACTAATTTTTCATTTTTTGTAGGATGAATCTAAACATTTGATTATGTCCAAAAGGTTAAAATTTGTTAGAAATAGTTCTTGCTACATTAAAAATAGACTTCAGAATCACAATTTATGGACATTTTAAGTTGCAAAAAAAAAATTCACATTTTTTGAGAATTCCTAAGAGGTCACACATTTAGTACTACTCTAACCCAAGTATGCTTAATTATTGATTTTTTACCTCACTTGTTGTCAAGGTGTCAAATTCTTATTTTTGGACATTTTTCTTTGCATTCTTAAATTTAAAGTTTTTGGCTTGATTTGACATTTTTTTTAGAATATGAATTTTCTTCAACTAAAAAATATTTTTGAATTTCTTCGTTAATTGATAGAAAATTTTTTTATCACTAGGAGGTGACAATTTCTAGCATTGGTGGTGTCCATGGATACCAATGGAGGCAATTTCCAGCATTGGTGATGTCTATGGATGCTAATGAAGGTAATGATTTCTGGCATCGGTGGTGTTTGCAAACACTAGAGGAGGCAACTTTTCTTAGCATTGGTAGATAATGGTGCTAGGAACAATGATTGTAGTGCATGTATGATAGTGGATGAGGGTTTGCAGATGGTGGTAGTGACATGTAGTTGGGGACCCAACCATTGTGGTACTACGTGCAACATATAGTAGTCTTACTTTAGCTTTTACAATGGGTTCATCTCATGCAACAGAGCTATGACCTTTATATGTGAGTGGTTGTCTAGCATGTACTCAATGATGGTCATGGGCTCCATATACCTTGGGTGGTGCTTTGGCTAGTCTGTGAACTTTGCTTCCCATTCATGACCTCGCAGAATAGCATCAGTGATACCATTGCTAGTAGCACCAACACATTGACAAGCGCCAACCCCTCCTTGGGCTATAGCTTGAATAGTTTCTTTAGGCTGATGTGCTTTAGCACCTTGGTAACCATGACCTCTAAGTTGTTTTCCACATGGAATTATAAATTGGGGCAATTAGTGAGTAGCCCTATAATGTAGGAGACCAACACTATGTTTTCTAAGGCTATGATGGTGGTAGTGAGTAAGGAGACAATGGCACAAAGAAGAGGTGTAGTGTAGTGGAAGGCAGATGTAGTGTAGTGGAAGGTAGGTGATGAAAGAATGAGTAATGTAGTGGAATTAGTAATGTGATGAAGGATTTTCTTGTAGTATGATAACTCATCTTGTTGGCTCGTGTGACCCTTGCTAGGGCCTATGCAATCATTTGTAGGGACTGTGTGGCCTAGGTGGCCCTCTACGTGAACCTTATTTTGCAAGGCCTATGTAGCCCATTGCTAGGCTTGCATGACCTAAGCCTATAATTTTTTTTATTTAATAAAAATATCAGTGTTGGGATTTGAATCTAGAACCTCCCATTACATTATATATATATATATATAAACTAAAAAAATTAATTCTTAATAAATATCACACTAAAGGAAAAACATTGTATCTTTCAAACCGTAAGTCAGATTTCAATAAAATTAGTAACATTGAAATTGTCTTGAAGAGCACTAAATCTTCAACTCATGAAAATGCTATTTTTCTCAGCCTATCAATCAAAAAGTCATAGAAATTAATTATTAGCTTTAATTAAGTATTAATTAACATAAGTTGTAACTACCTCTTTTTTCTTGGTTTTTGGATTTTCTATAAATCCATGAGAAAAAGAGGTGTTTCTCCATCATAGCATAACAATTATAGAGATCTTGGAGACAAAAAAATTCTACAAGCATGACTGCATGGATCCTAAGCATCTTTCTCAAACTCCTTCTCAAGCTCTTCTACTCTATTAGGTAGGCCTAAATTAGTATCTATAATTTTGTGTCAAAATAATGTAGTTGCTACATCCAATTTTGTTCGTAACTTAATCCAATATCTTACAACTTGTAGATTTTATGAGCTACTTGTCCTTCCTATTGCTAAAGCATCATACTATAAGAGTCTTATAACACGAGAAAGGTTAAATGGCTTTTGAGCAAGCCCAAAACCCAAAGAAAAACAATGAGCTATTATATATGTATATATTTAATTATACTTTTTTGTTAATTATGTGTTTTTATGTATTTATTGGTAGTGTGATTTGGGATGCAAATTAAACTAGTGGAAGGTGCTTAGATTTCTAAAGTGGCTAAGGCAACTTTAGGAAGGAAGGATGTGGTGGCAGTAGAACTTAGTTCTAAGGTTTTTATTTATTTATATTTATTTTATTTTATATTTTTGAGTGGCCTATTTGATTATTATCTTTTCTTGTACATTTTATTTCTAATTAATTTTAAAAAAATTAGTTAAAAACAAAATACTGGGCAAAGTTCTAATGGTAAGGTAATTTTAAGTGCTAAACAAAAAGATAAAGGAAAGGAACCAGAGGTAAATTCGATAATATAGAGTTTGAATACTTCCCATTTCTTTCTTCTTTTTGTGTAACATTCACTTTGTTGCAAATATCTACGGGTTAGAGGTACTTCATTTGGGAGCTAGGGAAGGATACTACCACACATGGAGGCTTTGAACAAACTCCAACCCCACCACCAAAATCACCACATGTGACATCTCCTTGTGGGAGCCCAATAAATGCTACTTTACCATAGGCTATGTTAGCATCTTCAATTCCTAGGGCTATATGACCATAACTCTTATTACCATCATGGGTTTCCCTTTTTTGCTAGGATAGATGATGGTTGCTATCGAAGAAAAACTTGTTCTTCTTTAGAATCTTGGTGAATAAATCATAAGGAATACACCTTACTTCATCTATGAAGAATTGTACCACTTGAGATATTGTGACATAAAGGGATATTATGAGTTAGTGTAGGTTGGTGCTACATCCTCTCATCCTATTTTCAAGGATGTTCCAGAAGTTATTAGAAATCTCAAAAAACTCTTAGAAGAATTGGAGAGTACCACTTGCCTTGCTCATTATTTGTTAAACCATGAATGCATCCTCTTGATTGATAATAATCAACTTCACATAAGTAATTCTCTTTCTCTCTTTTTCTTTCTTCCTTTTTGTTTTTATTATTATCTATATACTCATAGTATTAATATTATCTTGTGTATCTAGAGGAAAGAAAAATGATGGTAGGAATACATGGCCCAATGGACTCTTTAAGTGAATTTGTTGGAAGGTGAACTTGTGAAGACAAATGAGGCATAAGTTGCAGCAAAGAGTGTCACCAAATACATTAAATAACTATGTGATGGTTTGGCCACACACTAGGTGGTAATTGATAAAAAAGATGCTATAGAGGAGGAACATGAGACCCATTCAAAGACTATTTCTAATATTATCAAGGTCTTTAAACCAAATAACTAATCTCCCTTACACGTTCTTCCATATGACTAATTATTCACTTCTTTCGCTTCCTTCTATATCCCTATTCTTGATATATCCTACTTTTATTTCCATGTTTGATGTATCTCTTCCATATAATAATAATAATAACAACAATTTTTTTTTTAATAACCTCTTCCACTTGGCTCCTAAATTATGGTTTTCTTTAATACCAAGTATGACATCCTATCTCCAAATGTTGATAAAACACAATCGTTAATTACATTAGTCCATCTTGCACATGGAATTATAATGAAAATATAATTGAATAACTTAGAAAATAATATTGAGGCATTGAATTAGATAGGAAGGAAAGTAAAGAAAAATTTTATTAATGTTGGATGATACACTATAATGCCATCTTAGTTATCTTCCTATGACACTTAAGACCTTAGAGGCAATCTAGCACTACCACCATGGTTAGGCTATCCAGCCAAAGGGGCGATCAGTCCCTTCTTGTCTCATTTCACCTAGATCCTGTCACTTGCCAATCTTGGCTTTACAACTCCATGCTAGCATGACCTATAAGCTTGGCCTTAAATGCCATAGGTTAAACACATTCCTAAGGGGTATCGTGAATAATCACAACTCCTCAAAATGAGGCATCCCTTATTTTGAAGGTCAATTACATAATTACAGTACAATTTCATCCTTAATAAGGGACAAGATGTTATAATTACAAATTAGGAGTCATAACATATGATATATAAAAATAATATAAAGTAATAAGGTATTAACCCTAAGAATCCATAAGATAGAAGTTGAAAACTAAGGAAAGAAAGGTTAGAATGTTAAGTGAATAAAATTTAATTCAACACAACCAAGAGTATTTAGAACCTATTAGATAGAATTTGGTTCAAAGAATAGATAAAGAAAGATTAGTTCATGTATAACATGGATGATAAAAAGATTATTCGATAATGAGAAGATGGGGAAACTAGACTAAATAATTGACCAAATGAAGTACAAAATATTGAAAAATGTATTTAACTATAAGAATGGTATATGCAACATAGTTGATCAAATTACAATGAATAGATGATTATAAGAAAAAATTGCATCTATATATGAGACCCAAATAGAAGATTTGAAGAAGCTAAAATAAGTACGCTTACAAAGAAACATGAAATACCATCCAACCTATGGAGTTAAGATGAGAAGTTCCTAAGTAAAGAACAAATGATGAAAATTGAAAAGGAAGAAGTCACACACGACTATAGAAGAAAGACAATAGTAATAAAACCTAATGGAGGAAAAAAAAGAAAAATTCAATAAGAAAATAGATTAAAGCTAATATAGTCATATTGTAGGAAAACATGCCTTGTTGGTGAATTGAATAATGTTTTTCTCTAGAACAAGGGCTAGATGAGTGTGAAGATCCTTACATGTTTTATGCTATATTAACAATTACTAAAGAACTATATGGTCCTAGTTCCTTATGTCTTACATAAAAAAGATATGTACGCTTTCAAAGAAGCTTTATCTGAAATGCTCAGGCCATTGTTCTTATCTATAGTGCCCAAGGAAAAAGAGAGTAGGAATGCATCTAAGTTATCTTAAGGAATAATGTCTCTACATGTATGATAGTGCTCTTTATTATGTTGTGTATGTTGCATTGGTTTAGTCACTTACATGATTATAAACATATCCTCATGATAGTTCTAATAATAAAATAACATGTAATATGTAGGTTGTGTACTTATATTATCCAACTCATAGATTCTTAAGAACATTTGGCTACTTTGAAACTCTTGGATAATGTTGAGTGATGCCTTTTCAAAAAAGCAGCGTTACACTTGGTATTAGAGCCAAGGTTTTGATTCAAGTGAAAGATATATTCAAACACTTATGTAAAGTATTTATGAGTGATAAATGAAATTTCTATAAATGAGTAAATTGATCCTAATCTTGTTTTTGTAGAAAATTAAATTATAGAAACAATTTCTTCAAGTGTATGACATATACATGTGTCATCTACCTTGAGCCATAGAGATTTGCATGATTCTTGAGTTTATTGGTTACAAGAATAGGTGTTGGAAGTAGGTAACACAATTATGTGTTATCTAACTAGAATAAAAATAGTTAAATGATTCAAGCATTGGTTAATTTCAAGGAAATTTCTTTCTATTGGTGTGAGCTCTTACATAAAACACAAATGTAGTCTAGCTCAAAATTGTTCACTAATAAATCATGTAGCATGTTGAGGAAATGTTATTGATGATCTCTAGTTTATGCAAAATAATTTTGTATGCTCATGTTTGTTATGATGAATTATGAGAAAAAACTTCTCTCATATTAATTAATCCTAGTGATAATTTAAGATAGTAATTCCATCATGCATTAGATATGTGGCAATGTATAAGATTGGTTTCTTGTTACAATGTCTTTCTTTTGTTGGATGGCTATTCTTGCATCCATTCATCTTGTGAAGAGGCCTTAAATTAAATACCTTAAGTAATCCATAATTTGATGTTATGATGTAATGGCTTTGGTGTTTTTATATGGTGGAATAACATTTGTATTCTCCTTTGAAAATGCTTTTTTAATGATGTCTTGAGATGTCAAATCATGATTCATAAAAGAAAAATGACAATATTTCAAATTGTTCTATTTGAAATTTTTATGTTTGTGTGTAATATTGCTATGACATTATTATGAGGTAGTGATGCATATATAAAGTTATTGATGTTTTAATATCTTGTTTCTTTATTCAAATTTTCCTCGTTAAGGATTTGATTTAACATAAGGTCAGTTCTTTTGATGTGGGTGATGATTCATGTCTATGTGAAATAGCATATTATATCATTGCTAGCTTGTGAATGCTCGAATATAATAGTACTAATGTGCTTGATTAGTGACTTTTAATTGGTGAATAATGGGATTGTGTGATTGAAAGAATGGTGATTATGGTTGGTGAATCTTTATACTCATAATCTTCCTTCTATGTTTAATATCTTGCATGGATAAGTAAATGATGATATTATTTTCTACCCATGTGATGGAACGTTTTGGGTTTTCCACGAAAATTATGATAAAGCATGATTCCTGTTTCATGAGAGATCTTGGTGAAGGTTGTTTCTAATACTAGATACTTTATTGATTATAATAGTGAATGTGAAATAAGTTTTATGTTTAATCACCTCAATGGAAGGTAGATAATCAAACCTTCTACAAAAATAATTTGTTTCAAGAAAGATGGAATGTGGCTAGTTTGGTTCTACCACTTCTTGGATGGACCAAAGTAACAATGTTTGTAAGGATGAGAGAGATAGAGTATGTATGAAAGAAAAGAAAGAGAAAAACCTCCAAAAATAAGAAAGAGAAAGCACACATATGAGTGAGGAGAGAAAATATGCTAGAGTGACTCTGAGCTAGGAGTACATCTTCTCAATGGTGACCTTAAGTAAGAAGTACATGTTTTTGATGATGATTTCAAGCAGGAAGCACATGTTCTTAATAGTGACTTCAAGTAGGAAGAACATGTTCTTGATTTTGGCTTCAACTAAGAAGAAAAATTTCTACCATGACTTCAAGTAAGGAGCACACTTTCTTTAAGTAAGACTTTGAGTAGGAAGCACAAATTTCTATCATGTCTTCAAGAAGAAATCACAAATCTTTAAGAAGAGGTTATACCCCAAGGTAATTTCCACGGTGAGGCTAAGTCCCAGAGAGTCCTGTAGATGCTAATGTGAGACTACCACTAGGCATGAAGAGTGATTCCTCCAAGGTATAAAATTTTCTTTCCTTAGATATCTAGAATTAGCTCTATGCTCTCATATCACTAATAGAGATAGAAAATTGGCTGAATTATTAATCAAGTAGATTTTACTCTAGGTTGAATGGTTGGTACCATTTGCATGCACAAGGAAAAGGATTTTCTTCATTGATCTAGGTTACATAAGCATATCTAAAACTTGATTGGATGTCAAGTTAAATTTAACATTTATGGTTTACAATTGATTATCCTCACCATTAAATCTTCTTATATATAATTGTTTGATGGGGTTTGAGTGGCTCAATACCCTTGATATCTAATATGCTCTTAAAATTTGAGGAAGTGTACAAATAAGATTTGAGTTTTAAGGATGTCATTGCTTTCAACCAAGGAAGAGTGTAGGAAAACATGTTTGGTTGATGAATGAAAGGTTCTTTTCATTTGGAATAAGGGTTGGAGGAGTGTGGGCTTTCTTATATGTTCCATTCTATCTTAATCATCACTAATGAACTACATGGGCCTAATTATTTATCTATTATGTTACAAGGATATGTTGGATTGCATAGGAACTTTAACTATCAAGCTTCAATCACTTCCCTTCTATATGAAATAGGAATTTAGAAACACATTTTAACTTTCTTAAGGAATAATGTCTTAACATGTATGCTAGTGCTCTTGATTATGTTGTAAATGTTGCATTAATTTGGTTTCTTATATGATTATAAAGGCATCATCATGACACTTATAATCATGAACTAACATGTAACATTTGTGTTGTGCACTTATGCTATACTTGCAAGTTCTTGAGGACATTGAGGTGTAGTACATTTTTAGTTTTCTCTAGAACATTTAGCTACTATGGGATTCTTGGGAGATGTTGAGCAGTGCTTCCCCAAAGCAATGTTTTTACACATATACAGTAAAATTAATGTGTGTGTATATAGTTGGTAAAATCAACATTGTATTATTAAATCTTATGAGAAAATAATAAAGTTATTATCCTAGTGAGAATAATATATAACATCTTTATAACTAATCAATAACTACTAATGAGAGATGGCTCAATTATTTGCCTCACTATTTAATAAGTATTATACATAAAAGAGGTTACTAGTTTTCATTACACTTAGGGCATCTTCATGTTATACCTATGTGCTACTAAAGTATCATATGATTATAGTTATATTATTTTAAGTTGAGATATCGTTCTCTCTCTTTAAAAAAGGAAAAAAAGAAATGATAAAAACCCTACAATGAAATAACTTAAAATTTTTAAAGGATATTTATTTATTTATTGAAAGAGAAGAATAGTTGAAATTCAAAGCAATTTAACAATAGGTATATTCTAAGACATATTGTCCTAGGAGGGTGGGGGTGGGGGAAACATGTTGGAACCTGAAATAAGTGAAACATAAGTACATCACAAGATTTATAGAATAAGTAGAATCAAACTTGTAAGCTTGGGTTACCAAGCTAGGACCTGTGTCACTAGGCTACACCTAGTTATTCTAAGACATAAAGTCAACATGATACTTTAGAAGAATATAATTATGCATGAAATGTGAGTCAACCTCTTGCTTGCAAATCCTTGTTAGACAATGAGTTAATGACTTAAGTCATATCTTATTTACATTCTTTGAAGATTAAAAACATCAAGTACAAGGGTAGAAAGAGAAAAACTTTATTTTTAACACTAATCCACACAAAAAATATCAATATCTCACCTAATGAATTTATTCATTGACCAATTAGCATGAATTGCTTTATTCTTGAAGGTGGTATTGGATTTAAAACTTAGCACCAACATCATAAGCATGATTGCATGGAGGTTTTATTCCAAGCATACTAACATTCTAATTTTATTATCAATAATAAAGGGGGGAGGGGGTTGTTATAACTCAAAACATACTTTTTAAAAATATTTACCTTCAAGATGTACATTCAAATTATAAATTTATAACTCAACACCATCCACAAAATCAAACCCATAACTTGGAGCTTCTAGATCAAAAGTTGTACCATTAAGGTTAGTTCTCTGTTTCATTTTTTCTTGTTTAATACTTATATGATGCATTGCTTTCTTAATAATTTTTATGAAAATATGAAAGTATTATTTATCATTTTGTTCCTTGTAAGAAAATAAAACAACAACAAAAATTTATAATTGGAACATTTCAAAGTTGAAATATGGGTTGTTGGGATGATTGGGAGGGGGAGGAGAGGGGTTGATGTTGCATCTCAAAATAAATATATAGTAAAAATAAAAGTATAAAGTATAAAAGAAGAGAAACACTAGATAGGAGAAAGTTCAAATTAACAAAAATGAAATACCAATGGTTTTGGGGATGCTTTTTCAAATTTTCATCATTACAACTAATCCTAAAAAACCTTCCATCTAGGGTCTCTAGGGTAGGAAAAAGATCAAATATTATGCTTGTTTAGAAGTAGCCAATTGGGTTTTCACTTCTTACTAAAGGCCTCCTTTTAATAAAAAGGGGAAACTAAAAATATAAACAATTAGGAATTCAACTAAAGCATTAGTTGTTAAATGATGTTGCCTTGAATTAACAAGGAAAAAATTAGCTAGAGAATCTCTTTGAAAAAATTACATTACATTGAAACTTTCAAAATGAAATAAATAATAAACGGATGAAAGTAACTTTAAGTATGAAGTAGAAATCTTTCAAGTTGAGGAGTGCCAATAAATAAACTTTGTCTAAGATTGTTGAAAACCATGTAGATACTTGTTCCACCAAGTCCAAGAGGTATGAGAAAGGGGACAAGTAAAATAAATAATGAATAAATGAGTCTTCTATGTTGTAGATGGAACATCTTAGGTCATGAATATCAAAATGAGAGCATGAAATACTAATAGAAAAATCTTGATTAATCAAATACCTCTAAAAATGTTTGATTTTTGAATGAGTAGTGGCATTCCATATCTTAAGAATTAACTACTTCTATAACCATACATTTTAATTAACCTTCCAAACATAATTTAATCTTGCCCAAATATCAATATTAAAACTAATAATATTATATGTAATCTTGGATGAATATGAAGAATTATGATGGTCATCAATCTAAGAAAAATCAAGAAAACCATTATGAAAATAATGAATAGTTATACTTCTATTGAGACTATCCAAAATATCAAAAAATATAAACTTTTTAGAAACATTAATGTCATTGAGATTCTTACACTCAGACTAAGTAGTCCATTAATTATGCATGAAAAGAGGTAAAAGGGAGAAAATCGTAGGCTTACACCATGTAGTGCATAGGCATGGATGCTTAATAGTCCATGTTTCATAATTAATAGGAAGCCATCAAGGAGAAATCTTATGAAACATAGAGATAAAAATAGTTATATTATTGAAGCTTCAAAAATCATTGATAAAACTTCAAGTCTTCCAATTGTATTTTATGACAATAGAAACTAATATAGTAATACCTTTTGGAAAAAGGATGTAATTAAAAAATAAGTATCTTTCCACTAATGAGTACCTCTACGCTTATCCATCTAGATGCACTTATAAAAAAAGCTTCTATGGCTCTCCACTAGATAAACATTTAACCGATCACTTGGCACATAACAAAATACCCTACTTATAATAATTCATTGATCCTAATTGATTAGTAGTGAGATAGGCCTACACCAAACCATATGAATCACAAATTTTTCACATGCGATCTTGTCGAATTCTATGGACTTTATAGTTTTCAGTGCACTAGTCTTCTAGGTAATGAACTTTGCCCTAAGGTCATTCGTTGTCTTCCCAATTACACTTGTGAAGTACAAAGGTATGGTTAAGTGAAATTGAGGCATATAATTTCTATCATTTTATACTTTATGTTCTTTGGTGCTTTGAAGAGACAGATAAAGTAATTTAATGACTAATCTAAATCAACTAACTAGCTAATCTCTAACTGGTCCTAACATAAGCATCTAGCCGACTTTTTATACATGTCTTGAATCCACATATCCACTTCTGGGTTACCAAGTGGTATGCTTCTGGGTGTACCAAGCAATAATTCTATTAGGATTACCAAGCGAATACATATTACATCTAAGGTGGTTGTACTTATGTAATTAATCTATCTAGCTTATCTTGCTTAATTACCTAGTTAGCTTAATTACTGGAAAACATTGAACAAATAATTAAAAATATTAAATGCATGAATAAATATCTAAACTATCCAAAATGCTGCAAGGTTTATCAAGAAGCTTGTCTTTATTGCTGCACACACTATCATGCTCAGGTATAAATGCTCAAATAAAGATCCATACACTCAATGACTCCTACTATAGGCACTTGGGAGAAATATTTTAACTTCTAAATATAAAATTTACAAGAGTTCATATAATTTTCTCAATCTAATGCCATAAATGCAGTTTGTGAGCATGTATTTATAGCCCAAGAAAAACCCTTGTGTCAATGGGGCCATGTCGATGCAATAGACTATGATGATGGGGCCTTGTTAATGGGGCCTAGTTGACAAGGCCTATTCCACACAATAGACCATATTTCATCATACCTGATGACTAAATGAAAAATTGTCCTTGAGTTCTTTACAAAATTGGGAAGGTGTGGGATTATTGGCTGACTTTTGACATAACAAAACAAGACAAAATAGAGATAAGAAAACTAAGTGCCTAGTGTACGAATCAGCCACATTACAAAATTAAGCATGGTACAAAAATTGAACAAGCACATCCTTTGATGGCATGAAGATAAAAGAGAAGATCACATGGTCCTAGGTGGTGGAGGCTCTTGAGGCTCCAATGGACCTTCTCCAACTCCAGGCACAACTAGTGGTTGAGGTGGTTGTGGTTGTGCTACTATTGCTGTGATTTCTAATGAAATGATGAAAGCATCCAGCAATGCTTTCATCCTCTCTTCTTTAATCCTAGGATCATTTATGATCCACACAGCTTTGTTGATGTGGGATAGAATTGAAATATCCTAAGGATAAGGCAATAATGTAAGTAGCTCTTTTACATTAAAGAACCAAGCTATGAATTATTTGTGCTTAATGTTGAATGCTTGGATTGTGTCTTGCAGTGCCTAGTAGTCATTCATTCTTTCATCTAGGTTCTTAATGAATAATCTTTGGTTAGTGAATTTTGCCTTGAGAACCTTGAGTTTAACATTTTCCACCACAAGCTTTTGCTTGGTGTCTTTGTAATTCTTGAACTTGGCTTCATATAATAAGTACAAGTTGGCCACTTGCTTCTCAAGCTCAAACCATAGCTATCTAGTAATCAAAATTGGTAGGTTTGAATAGCAGATATTGGATAGCTCCATGTACTCCATCATCTTTTCAATCTGCAACTTCTTCATAAATATTTCTACCTTGTCGTAGGCATCAACCCCATTGATGATGGGTTGCCACATTTCTTTGTCTTGCTAGAGTTGCTAGAGGGCCTCATTAACCTTTGCCTTTGCCAGTTGTATATACTTTTCATTCACCTCCTTTTGTAGGCCAACCTAGTCTCTATAATGATTTTTAACTTTCTTGAATTTCAAAGCCTCATCTTTCCAAGTGACAATCTCAATGGTTGATTTTTGGCATAAGGCATTAACCTCCTCCATGAAGACACTATGATTCTCCACTGCCAATATTTTCAATTTGGTGTTTGCTCTGGCAAGCTACTCTTGCTATTGATAGATGAATTCTTATAGTTGTTGTTTTTGCACATCAATGTTCTACAAGTGATGGTTCTTTGCAAGTAAGGTTTCATTTTCCTAGCACATATGCATCAAGTCTCTTCATAATGAATGAGTTTTAGTGTCTACTATGAATTGATTACAGATTGCAATTACCATTTCTCATTCAACTTACTTTAGTTGTTCTTGAAGCTACTAAAAAGCTTCATCTCATGTTAATGCAAGGTTAATAAGAGTAGGGTCAGCAATTCAAGCACGTAATTTGAAAAATTCTATGGCCAAGCATTGATTCTATGCTTAAGTTATTTCAAGCTATTCTTCTAAGATGAGGCACTTTCCCTTTGCCTCCAATAGCTCTAACTAGGTTGTAGTGATGGTATCCAAAAAATCAAAGATATTTGGAATCATTTTCCTAGTTCCCACTAGTCCATCCACCAGTTCTTCATGCTGGGCTACACTTAATTTTCTGCTGATTTTCCCTATAGATATCTACACATCTCTAAGTGCAAAAAAATCTAGTATAGGCATCACAAGTGCATTTAATCCCTCACTGACTCAATTAGCAATGATGTCCATAGTTGTCTTGGGTGCTACATCACCAATATGGTTGCCTCCTCACCCCTCCTCTAGGTGTACCAAAAATGAAGCAACATTCCTAGAAATTTTTGGGAATAGATGATGCTAAGAGAGATATGTTGTAACCTATCGAGCACCTAGATTTGACCTTTCTAGGCAACTACATTCGTTGGGTAGACAACATTGATTCACATCCCTCCATCTGGTTGATTGTACAGGCCACTTCTTTGAGATGATTCATGGTCAATCTATACATAGATGGGTCTCCACCACTAGCTTCTACCTACTTCCCCACTATTGCAAGATCTACTCTTAGATTTTTTTCATGTGCTCAACCATAGTGTGGACCTTTGATAGTTTCTCATAAGTAGGTGGTGGAGGTGGTCATTGCTAATCCTCCTCTATGGCCATGGTAGAGCTCTTATCCTTCATCATCTCAACCCATGAGGCATTAGGAGCATGTCTTAGTGTATCATTTTCATAGTAGAGTATTTTTACCCTTTTGCATAATTTTCTAATCAAGCAAGGGAATGGTAGGGTTTTTCTTCCACATTCATTCTCCTTGATGTGCTTCTCTATCTCTAGATAGATTAGATATGGAAGGTTTGTTGGAAATTTCCAGCTTAGAGTGGCACATGCTTAGGTGAAGAAGGCTATCACCTTACTATGACCCATTGTTGGATTGAGGTGGTAGGCTGCTATCTTAAAATAGACTCGCTCCACTAGTGTGAGTGCACCAAACTCCTTATAGTCAACCCCATAACATCGGTAAGTCCACTTCTTTGCTCCGATATTAGCTTGTGTGGATAACTCTGTCAACTGTGTTCCTACATCAAGTAACCCAAATACTTGTGCAATGGCTTCTATAGATTAGGACACTTGATTGTCCTTGATTTTTAAAGTGGTTCCTACTCTTCTATTGGTCCAGAAAAGATATGTTTCTCCCGTGTATCATTCCTCACTGGAAGTCATGATTGGCCACATGGGAGAGGCTTGCAATTGAGATCTGACATCTTCTAGAGCTCATTCAAGGAATGACTCGAAGTTTAGCTCTTGGAGAACTAAGAATTAGACCTCATAGCTTCTAATTATGTTGAGGCAAGCCTATGTGAGTGTGACTTCTAGTCTGGGTATAGGGCCTAGTGCTTCACCTCATTGTGAGTGTTTAGATGTAGCTTCCTCTTTAGGAATTTTTTGGATAGATTTCACCTCAACCTCATCTCTAAGAGGTTTGTAGTAACCAAAAACATTATTGGCTAAAACACAGAGGTCCACGAGTGTAGAACCTAACCTCAAAATTATGTAACGACCTATTAGAGGTGGAGACCCTGAATGGTCTTGTCGATCAAATATGGACTTACCAAATGCAACCAGAGTGTAGCATGGCTAGCTACAATGCTAATTTGAGATGGTATTTAAATGTGCAAGTGGTGTCAATAGTGGTATGGTGTTAATGGGGTTGAGTGTAGTCAAGATTTTTGACAAAGTGGATAGTGTTAATATGTGTAGACTACTACTTGAGCATTGTTTTAGGTGCAACTATGAGGTAAAACTATGGAAAATGAAAGTAAAGTGCAAAAAAAAAATGCAAAGAAAGAGAGAGAAAGAAATAGAACACCACCTCAAATGGGGTTAAGCATAGTTAACACCAAAATGGATAAGAAGGTACATGGTGTACAATAGGCATAGTGGACAACGTAGTTATAGTCTCAAGGATATCTAGCCACAAAGACTAGTGCTCTACCAAGGTGTCTACATATGATAGGTTGGGTGCCATGGTGTACCATTAGCTGTAGTGGTCTACAACTTTACCTCTCTTTGGTTCACTAAAATGTCTTTGGTTCATCAACTCTTTGATTTTCCAACCTAAATTTGCCAACCCTGAAAATGTTGAGGGTTAGGGTATTTATAGGCCTAGGTTTAGTGCAAAATGTTGGATGGCTACCACATGGTAGAGGAGATAGTTGGAACTACGTTGTCACCCAACTACACTTTCTATTAGGTTGTTGGTATTATACTTTGTTGTGATCTATTGAACTCTGTGAGACTATGACTATGTTGCCAACTACATGTGTGTGCCAAGGAGATTGTAGGGTACCTAAAAAAATGAAATTTGAAGAATATGCTCCAAGAATATACTCTCAATGCTCTCACATGGGGTCAAGTGTATTTACAATTTTGGGGCAGAAAAGAGGGTACAAAAGAGAAGCATTTTGCTAATTGTGCTTGCTGAAGGTGAGTTGGAGCTGAGCTGAGTGGTGTTGTTATACTGTGGAGGCTACTAGAGGCTATTCTGGTTGAATACGCTTGGAAACTCTCTAGACTAGGGAAGAGTGTAGTCCCACACTTAGAAAAACTTGCAAAAAACTAGTCTCCATGCTAACTATGCTCTCCATGATAGGCTGACTATGATCTAGGGTAGTGGAGAGTGTAGTCCTAACACTTAGAAAAATTTGCAAAATTTGGTTTTTTGTGCTGACTATGCTCTCCACAAGAGGCTAACTATGCTCTAGGGTAGTGGAGAGCGTAGTCCCAGTACTTAAAAAATATTGCAACGACTGGCTTTGTGCTGACCCTTAGAAAAATTTGTAGTTAAGATGCTGTAGTTTAGATTTGGTGGTGTTTCATTGGTGCCTCTTTGTTAACATCTAGAGGAGTGATCAAAGAGATGTTATCAAAGAACAACAAAACACAAAAACAAGCATGGCACCAAAATTACTCTTCAATAACTGATTAGATGTCGTTGCATCGTGCTCAAGAGTGTTGTCTAAGGGGCATGCAAAATATTTGGTGAAAAGTGAGAAAAGGTGTAGGTGATGTACTAGGGATAAAAAGGAAAAGATAAGGTGAAAACGGGGTATTATGATGCCACAGTTGATGGTGACCATGGTACTAGAGTGACTTTTCCTTGAAAATGTTGACCTCTCATTGAAGTGCTTGTGAGAGAGTCAAGGTGTATGTTCAAGGTTGGGCTAGCTATGAAACTACTTTATTACTTAATTGCTTAGCAATGTGCTTCCCCAAGCCCCCCTCTTTTGTTTTTGGGATGAGCCTTCTTTAGGCTCAGCATGTTATTGAATGCTCTCATCAAGTGAATTATGTGTCACCAAATGGGCTTTACTTTGTCATTGATGAAACGACATGATATCTATACACCAGGTGTTTCCTTTCCAAGATGACTTATGTTACATATGTTGAGGTTTTGACTAGCTAATAGAGGCTTTCCATGGGATGAATTATGTTACATCTACCTTGGGAAGCTTGACGTTTGATGAGATATGTAAAGAGGGTTCCATGTGGTCATAGCATGTGAGCATCAAAAGGGTTTTCTAGCTTTGCTACATGGAGAATGAAAGGATATCTAGATATAGGAGTAGGTGTGAGTAGAATATAATGAAATGAGGGGGATGTGCACTCTTGAGAGGCTTATCTAGTCTAATCATGCATATTAGAGTAATGTGATGACTTATCGCTATGATGAGAGGTGCCTTTGCATGATGAATTGGGATTAGTCCTAAAAACACAACTTTGAGAAGACAAGAAAACCACACAAGATTGAAAAAAAAAAGCCAAAAACATTGTAGGGGGTGAAGATGCTACAAGTGCTCCAAAGGCTACCCCAATTGCAAGTGCTCAAAATCCATTAAAATTATGGGGGCCAAGATGCTACAAGTTCTCCAAAGGCTATCCCGTTTGCAAGTGCTAAAAAGCTAGTAAAATTATGAAGAATGAAGATGATGTAAGTGCTCCAAAGGTTGCCCTCATTGCAAGTGCTCCATTCTGGGACTACAACATGGTTGCCCATGTGGTGTAGAAGGGGGACAAGGGTTATGCTCACTTGATCTCTTATAGGAGGATGGAAGGAATTATGTTGTGTAATAGGCCCAAAGTGTGTAGACTAGTTTCTCATGCCATCATCCTTTGCTATTGCTTAGCATTTTCTTGAGAAGGTTGATGATGACATTGTTAGTGGCCTCTACTTGGCCATTTACCTAAGGATAGTATAATGATGAAAAGGAATGTTTGATGCCAAAGTACTCACAAAGGGCTTTGGTTTTAACACTACTAAACTATGGTCCTTTTTCTTTCACTATTTTCATGGGCAAGCCAAAACAGGGAACTATGTTGTTCAACGCAAACTTGCAAACTTGTTGCAATGTTTTCTTCCTAAGGGGAATAGATTTGATTCACTTGGTGAAGTATTCCATTGTAGTTATTATGAATATATTCCCTACAAAGGACTTAGGTGCTATGGGTAGAATGATGTCTAGGCCACAATGTTAGAACAACCATGTGATTTGAATTGTGTGCAATTTAGTTGGTGGAATGTGCATTAAGTTGCTATGCCATTGATAAGTGTTGCATGTTTTGAATGTTGAGATGAAATTTCTTTTCATGTAAGACCAATAGTAGCCTAGCTATCTAATTTTTGTTGCTATTTTCCTAGGTGCTATGTGGCCAACACATAGTCCCTCGTGGATTTGGTTAAGGATTGTTTGTGCTTCGCTATTGCTTACGTAGGTTAGTAGTATGACATAATAGGATTTGTGACATAGTGTGTTACCACCCATGATGAGGTATTGCCATGGACATTTATGTACTACATATTTTTAGATAATAGTTAAATGTTGCAAAGTCTCATCCTATAGAAGGTATGCCTTGATGTTGTTATAGCACTCTACCATGTGCATTGTGCTTATTGAGGCTATGAATAGAATGTTAGTGATTTCTGTGATAGGCATAATGCAATCCACCACCAAGGTGGGAAATGCATCGAACATGCTAGGCATGATGCAAAGGGCTAACATGGCTAGTGAGTCAGCAATGGAATTTTCATTTTAGGGAATATGTTGGACACCAGTAGTTGCAAAGTGTTGAAGAAGGTGCTTTGCTAGGTCATAGTAAGGCTATAAATGTTATGTCTTATAGGTGTAAACCTCTATTACTTGATTGAACACTAATTGTGAGTCACCTTGGATTACTATGTGTTGGATCCCTAGGTCATGTGCTACAAGGATGCCTTAGAGGATACCTTCATACTCTGCCACATTATTGGTGTAAGAAAAAGTGAAACAATATGTGAAGGGTTGGATCACTTCAGAGGAAAATGTGAATAGCAGTGGCACTACTCCCTCGAGAGGCTAAAGCTTCATAAAAATGCAAGAGTACCTCATAGTTGTTAGGCACTTGGCTAATGCTACTACCATGCTTGTTTGGGAATTTAGGATCTATGGTTTCTTGATCATTTATGGGTGAAGCCATGAGTTGTATGGCTATAGCTTGGCCTTTTGTTGAGGCTTGCATGATGTAATGTGGGTCAAACTCCAATCTTATTTCTTTCCATGGTGCTTCTATGGATGCCATATGCTCATTGTAGGTGGTAGGCTCGAGGTCTAGGCAATGAGGGTTAATGCCTCACTAAATTTCACCATGAGTCTTCATGAGGACCAAAGGTGAGAAGATTTTCTCCTACATAGCCATGTTATGTTCCTACAAAAGTAAACCAAAAAATGTTAAGTGGGACCTATTTGACCTAGTTATTATGCACAAATTAAAGAAATTAATCAAGTAAAGATTTGGCTAAGTAATCAACTTGTATCAACTTGTACTTCCATCTTTCTTCCATTGTGTACTCTAGTATTATTAGTTGTTAGTCCATATGTTAATTGAATCATTGTATTATAGCATCAGATGGTCTTGCCAGTGGTCCCACATCTACCTACTACATGGAGCCATGGGTAGAAATGCTAGATAAATTTACCTTCATGGAAGGCATTATTGAGGACATGGTGGACTACTTGCAGCAATTAGACCTAGAGCTTGGTGTGTGTGCAATGTTTTTATTTTATGCTATCCTACTTACTACTTAAATGTTTAGCTTTTGGCTAATATTGATCAATTGTTGTATGCCTATGGGTCCTAAGTTGTAATGGGATTGGAGCAAGGTGGCCAAAGTGGACACCCTCCTTGACCTTCCTCTTGAAGTTGATGAGATGCCTCATCACATATACAAGACATTGAACAAATGTGTGCTTTCCTATGGAAAGGTGTTGTGGATCTATAAGCACATGAATGAGTACTTGTAGAAATGCATGCATAAAATATAGGAGAGGGTGACTAGCCAGGATAAGAAGATCAAGGATCTTCAATCTAAATATGACTTCATAGTAGCTAGATCATAGGGAGATGGCACTTGGCATACCTTTAAGATTGAGTATGCTAGATATTAGACAACTCTCAAAGGTAAGAAAAAGGCCACATAGGAGCTAATAGAGTATTGGATCTAGATGGATTTACTCACCCAGAAAAACTAGGATTGGAAGAATTATAGCATAAAGGTTTATTGGAGGGGAGAAATGTAGAAGAATCACAAGCATCAGTACAAGTGAGAGTGTGATGCATACCTGTGATGGTACAAGGAGGAGTTTACCAAACGTTGTCATGTTGAGATGTTTCTTAAGGAAATCAATCCAAGGTAGGCATATGACCAGTTCATGCATAGTATAGTCGTGAGTGACTCTTTTGTGAGATAAATTATCAACCTCTCTAAGGAGGCCTCTTCTGGTACATTTTCTATGGAGTTTCCTGCATGGACCACGATGGATAAAGGTAAGATCCTTTCAAGCATTGACTTTATCCATAAGGATTGGGTGCAACTTTTTGAGGCTAAGATCCTCGAACACTTAGAGGTTGGCCTTGGAAAGTTACCTCCAGAACTCATCAATGTAGGAACCTCTCAAGTTGGTTTTTATGCATATAGTGCATGTTTTCTTACTAATTTCATGTGTTTGTTAATGGTTGTGGTATGTTCTAGGCAATGCTACAGGCCCCAGTGATGCTGTGAAGGAAGAAAAACTTCCACCCCCACCTAGCACCACTAGTTGAACATGACTAGATGTACCTCCCACTAGGATTTTTTACTATATTTGTGCCATGTGATGCTATTCATGCTATGTATTACTATGCATATTACATTTGCTAGATAATTATTTGCTATTTGTAAAATTTTATCCCTATGTGATGATTTTATTGCATTTGCTATGAGTATGCAAGTTTGGGCCATTGCAAACCATAATGATACTAGGCCATTGTGAGCCATGGTGATTTTGTTATTAGTTTAAAGACTAAATGAGCCACATGCAAGTTTAAGGCCATAATAGGAGGGATGACGCTAGCTTTTGGCCATTTTGGATAGTGTTACTAGTTTAAGACAATAGCAGGCCAAGCTGGTAGTTTAAGGCCATTTTGGGCTACAACGAAAAGGTTAAAAGTGATAGTTTAAGATCATTTTAGGAGGCCAAAATGATAGTTTAAGGCTATTCTAGGCTATGATGATAGTTTAGGACCATTCCAAGCTATGGTGATAGTCTTAAAAGTGATAGTTTTAAGCCATTCCAGGCCGTGCATTATCATTTCTATTTAAAGCAATAGTTTAAGGCTATTTTAGGCCACATATTGCTATCTCTTTTGTGGTTGTGATAGGATTAATAGTGATAGTTTAAGGCTAGTCTGGGCCATTGGTGATGGACTTAAAAATAATAGTTTAAGGCTGTTCTAGGCCATACATTGCTAGTTTAAGGCCATTCTAGGCCACACATTTGCTAGTTTTAGGCCATTTTGGGTCATAGTGATAATGGTAGTTTAGGGCCATTTTGGGCCTCTATGAAGGGATTAAAAGAAATATTTTTAGGCCATTTCGAGCTATGCATTTACTAGTTTTAGGTTATTCTAGGCCATAGTGATAATAGTAGTTTAGGGCCATTCTAGGCCTCTACAAAGGAATTAAAAGTGATAGTTTTAGGCCATTCTAGGCTAGACATTTCCTAATTTTAGGCCATTTTGGACCACAATAGTTTTAAGCCATTTTAAGCCACATTGATAATAGTAGTCTAGGGCCAATCTAGGCCTCTGCAAAGGAATTAAAAGCAATAGTTTTAGGCCATTCTACGTTGCTAGGTTGCTAGTTGTAATTTTGGTTTTTATGGTTTTTATGCATTTTGATGTTTTTAAAGTAATAACTACATAAGTGTAAAGCTAACAAGAAAATGCATGAACAAAGTGGATGAATATGAGAACCAAGCAAATAAATGTGTAATATAAGTAATTAAGATAAATACAAATAACATGCTACTATGTTAACCTAATGTAACACAAATGCAACAGAAGTAGAGGGTAGCGTACATGGCATGCAAAAGTGAATAGTGGGTAGGCATCTAGCATGTTTTGAACTAAGGGGATACCTTAATCACACAATTGATTCCTAACCTAGTATAGGTTAGGGAGCACATAGTGCATGGATTGCACTATCTAGTAATCTCCTTGACTTTCACTTGCTACATTAAAGGGCAACTCTACCCAAAGGGTGTCCTTGGTGAGGTCATTGTCTTCCATTGCTTCTTTGGGTGCATTAGCCTTATGCGTTTCATTGTCTACCATAGGTGCATCATTAGGAAATTCAACCTTTGACCCTTACTCCATATCTGTGTTTTTGATGGCCAAAGGGACAATGTTATCATCATGGATGATAACTTCACCACCTTCATGTGGAAGGTGAATCTTCTAATGAATCATAAAGGAGACGACCCACAAATGGGCTAGCTAAGGCCTACCTAGTATCAAGTTAAATCCCAACATCTCTTCTATGATGATAAATTCAATAGTGGTGGGGAATTTCTCCCCTACTAAGAAATCTATTGTGATTGTACCCCTGATAATGACATGTGATCTATTGAAGGATTTTAGACATGTTGTTTTTGTTGGCTTAACCTAGTTTTTGAGGTCTAGCTTAGTTTTTGAGGCCTAGCTTATAAATGATGGTATATGGTACTACATCTGTTATGGCTCCATCATCAACGTGCACCCTACGAATCTTCCATTTCTTGATGCATATGGTGATAAACATTAGAGTTGTTATGACCTCACCATTCTTAGGATTGAACTTAATTGCCTCATCATGAAATTCTAGGGAAGTGGAACTTGGTTCCTTGGGAGTAGGAGGCAACATCACTACATGGATGTAGTTCTCATCTATAATGATTTTCTTCATAATAGGAATGGAGGTCAACATCCACACCAATGCTTCATGGTGGGTAGGTGAGATTATGAATAGGTCATACAAGCTTAGTGTTATAGTTTTTTGCTTGAGTGCTTGCTTGACTTGGGATAATGCATCCATGAAGTCATTGCCATTGGCCATGCTTTTGTTGGCTTTGACTTCCTCCATGCATCCTAAGAGAGAAATTTCTCATGGAGGAAACTTGGGTTTTGTTGTCTTGGCCTACGCTAGGGCTCTAGTGCTTAGTTGTGATTCACTAGTTGTGGCCTCCTCAATTGTTTTGGCCATGGGGATCACAAATATAGGGACTAGCTTTGACAGATTGAGCATTCTTTGGTCTTAACATTGCCTAATCATCTTATCTATAGTATGCTCATTAGGTCTCCTATGCTACCACCTCAAGGGTCTACTAATGTCGCTAGTAGGATTGGTCCTTGGATAGGAAGGGATTGATGCATTGGCTACCATTGGGCTTTGGACAAGTGAAGGGTTAGCATGTTGTGGCGTGTTGAAAATGAAGGATGGTTGAACTATTGTTGTTGCAACATGCTATGGTTCCTTAACCACAAAGGGGATTGTGGGTGCTTGAGGTGGTACTCTAACAATAAAAGGGGGCCTCAAACTTGTGGGGGCCAAGGGAACCCTTACACTACTAGAGGGCACCTGAATCATGAATGGCTACTACCCTAGTTCTAAACCATCATTAATGCTAATAGATTTTATGACATAGCCAACATCATCTACATTTAGAGGGTCATTATACACACTCATGGATTGGTTTTGTAGGCTGACTGGATTTTTAGCATCGAGGACCAACTTTTCTCTATTGATCATCTTTTATAGATCATCTTGGAAGGCTAAGCAGAAGTTCGTGCTATGACTAGAAAACTTGTGGTAATGGTAGAACCGATCTAGCCTAAAATATTTTGGGACTAGAGGCTCATTTGGTATAATCAAAGAAGGGTTTCTAAGAAGCTCACAGTAATTTTCATGCCTTTTATGGGCATTCTTAGACATTTTCTTATATTTGATGTGCCTAGCTTTTAATAGTTTTTCTAATAGCTCTAAGGGCTTCAGTGGCAACAGGATGTACTTGGAGTGATCCTTATGCTTGAATTTAGGCCTTTGACCAACTAACATCATGGACATGATAGATGGAGTCAAGTTGGTTAACTTAGTGCTAGGGTTGGTAGCTTTGTTGTTTCTTGGGACTTTGGGCAGCCTAGCCATTAGCCCCTGGTTGGTTACCCTAGCCTCTTTGGCTACTACTACCATTTTTGTAGTTTTCTTTCCCTTGTTCTTGTCTCTCCTCACATGTTAATTTGTGTAGGCCATGTAGGCTAGGTCCTTACTAGCTTCTATTGCATTTTCTATGCTCTTGGTTTGGGTGAAGGCCTGGCTTAGTGATTATAGGCCTAAGTCGTATAGATTTGACTTTATGAAGTCATTAACCATGCCATTGAAAATAGCTAAGAGATGTGCCTTGGCTATGGGCTCTAATATTTCATTTAATGAGGCACTTCATCATTGGATGAATTTTTTCACAGGCTCTAGGTGGTGCTATTTGACTTGCATTAGCTAGTCCATGGTTGCTTTTGGCTTCAGGTTGTACTTGAAGTGTGTCATGAACTAGCTCAAGAGGTCTTCTAGAGAGGAGATATAGCCTCTAGGAAATGCATGGTACCAATCTAATTCTTTTCTATTCAATGACATGGCGAATGTGCATGTGATGGCTTATGGCCACACTTGTAGTAACAAGCACTTAGACCTAAACGTGACTAGATGCACGTTAGGGTCTCCTTTGTGGTTGTATTTTGTGAATTGAGGTAGTGCAACCCTAGTTGGTAGAGTTAGAGGTGGGACCATAGGACTTATAGGGTCATCCTAGTAGAAGTCCACCACTTTGATAATTTTAGAGGAGGTAGCTTTGAGTTGCTTCACCTCTTGTTTTTAGAATGTCTAGTCTAAAGTTTGGGATGCTCTAGCTGGCTACGCTAGTTGTATTATCCACTACGTTAATTGTGTGGCCCATGAATTAATCGTAGGTTGTGGAACCATGCAAGATGCTTGATGCATTAGCTGTATTATAGGGACAATTACTAAGGTAAGCCACGAATGTGTGGGTTGGACCAATGCCAAGGGCACCAATGAAATAGGTGGAATGTAGGATGTTTGAGTCATTTGAGGCCTAGAGATTGGTCCTACGTGAACATATGGTTGAGCTGGCATGATTGCTATTGACAAAGATGACTGGGCAGGTTGAGATGATGCCACGAAGAATAAGTTAAAGGGAGTTTTTACATCATAATGCATGTAATGGGTTGGCACTATAGGTGTAGATCTAAGTCTAATGGAGTGGAAAGGTGATGCCAGCATTATGACCATCTCAAGTAAGATGGGTGAACTAAACCAAGAAGGGGTCAGACTAGGGATTGCTTATTGGAAGATGCTATGAAAGGGGACCTTGTGTTTGGATCAAGCTTTGAACACATCCTCTTCATCCTATAAGGCTTCCTCATAGTTAGTTCCCACATTATGCCCACTTTCTTGGATGAGTTGGGATAAAAACTATTGGTGGGACTCTATGAGTAGGATGATCTAGAATGAGGAAGGGATATACTTCTATTCATCCTGGTGGATTAGTTCAAAGTCTCATTTTGCCTCAATGTCAAGGAAATCTATAGGTAACCCTTCTTGGACCTTTGCATATATAAAGTTGTATTGCTCATTGCTGAGCACAACGTACTTTGGTTCTTGGCTACATAGCCTAAGGAATTTCCTTGGCCTAACCATCATAAGATTCATAAGGTTGTCAATCTTGGTCTCTTTTTGGATAGGAAAGATATCAAGTATGTTTGAAATTGACACTAGAGGTTGATCTAGGTTCATGGTTGCAAGTCATGTTGTAAAGGGAAACTATGAAGGTTGCTAACTGCAAAATATAGTGGACCAAGATAAAACTAACTTTATTTTGGCTAATACCACTAAATACACTCTCCACTATTAAGAGTTGACTACACTATCTATGATGACTACGCTCTCCATTTTGAAGAGCTGACTACACTATCTATGCTGGGGATGATTACACTTCAGCTAAGGACAATATGAACTTAGCAAAATAGTGGAAAGAAGTGTAGTTTGGAGTTGCTACATGAGGTCCCAAGGGGACTAAAAATAGGGGGTCCAATCTATACTATTTGGTCAATGGACAACTATGGTGTAGAGAGCTCATGAAATAACCTCAATGGAGATTAAAAAAAGGGTTCAAGCCTCCTTCTAGAACTAGAAACTGTAGCAATCAAAAACATTGGCAGCTAGAACACTGAGGTTCATGAGTGCATAGCCTAACCTCAAATCCATGCAAGGGCCTACTAAAGGTGGAGATGGGGCACCCTAAATGGTCTTGTCAATTAAAAAAGGACTTACTAGATGCAACAAAGGTGCAACATAGTTAGTTGTGATGCTCATGTAAGACGATGTTTAAGTGTGCAAATGGTATCAATAGTGTTAATGATGTTGGTGGTGTAAGTGGGGTTGATCATAGTGGTGTTAGTGGTGTTAATGTATGTAGACCATTGCCCATGAATATTTTTAGATGTGTCTATGAGGTAAAATAACAAAAAATGCAAGTAAAGTGTGAAATAAAATGCAAATAAAGAGAGAGAAAGAGAATAAGAGCACCACCCCAAATGCAGTTGAGTGTAGTTAACACCAAAAGGGATTAGAAGATACATGGTGTACAACAGGTGTAGTGGATAGCATAGTCATAGTCTTGAGGGTGTATAGCCATGGAGACTAGTGCTCCATTGAGGTTTCTACATTTGTTGGGTTGGTCATTGCAGTGTACCATTGGCTATGGTACTCTAGTAGACTACAATGATCTATGGTGGTCTATAACTTAGCCTCTCTCTGGTTCATTGAAATGCCTTTGGTTTGTCAACTTTTTGATTTGCCAACCAGAATTTTCCAGCCCTAAAAACATTGAGGGTGAGGTATTTATAGGCTTAGGGTTAGCACAAAATGTAGGATGGCTACCACATGGCAAAATGGATGATTGGAACTACACTATCACCCAACTACACTTTTCACTGAACTAGTGGTGTTATACTTTACTATGTTCTATTGAATTGTGTGAGACTGTGAGACTATGACTACATTGCCAACTACATGTGTGTGCCAAAGAGACCATAGGATACTTGAAAAAAATGAAACTTGAAGACTATGCTATGAGACTACACTCTCCACACTCTCGCGTGAGGTTGAGCATAGTTACAATTTTTGGCCAAAAAATGAAGGTACAAAAGAAAAGAATTTTGCTAACTATACTTGTTGAAGGTGAGTTGGAGCTAAGCTAAGTGGTGTTGCCATGCTATGGAGGCTGCTAGAGGCTATTCTTGTTGACTACATTTGACTACGCTCTGGACTATGGGAGAGCATAGTTCCACACTGAAAAAATTGCAAATGACTAGTCTTCATGCTGACTATACTCTTCACAAGAGGTTGACTATGCTCTAGGGTCATGGATAGCATAGTCCTAGCACTTAGATAAAATTGAAAAAATTGATCTTTTGTGCTAACTATGCTTTTTATGAGAGGCTAATTATGCTTTGGGGTAGTGGAGAGTGTAGTCCTAAAACTTAGAAAAATTTGTAACAACTAGCTTTGTCCTGACACTTAGAGAAATTGTAGTCAAGTTTCCGTAGTCAAGATTTGGTGGTGTTTCAAGGTTCCATTACATGGGTTGCCTCAACATGTTCTTGGCCATGTTCTTGTTGGCCTCATCCTTCTCTAGGGCATTTCTCCCATGGTTGTGATGGACCTTCCTCTTGCAATCTCTTCAGTCTTAGTGCCATCTATAACCACACATAATAATGGATTAGCAAATATTATGTAACTCAAAATGATTGGAATACCTTATATCATAGGAAGGTTATACTTGGCTAAGGTGTGATTATGGTTGGATGGATTAAGTATTTAGTTATTAAATTAATCTTTGGTTTATCAAAGTTGTTGAAGGGTTAAATTCTCAAAAATTAATGATTTGATAGCATTTTATATCTTAACCCTTTGGGGGAGTTAGGAAAAGTTTTGAAAAAATTATCTTTAAAACCTTAAGGTTTGCTACCCCCATGACTAAGATCTTATCTTTGGTAACTGTAGAATTGAAGAACATGGTGATTCAGATAAATGGTGCGAGAGTTATAGGCTTGAGAAGGTTCTAGGCTCTAAAAATTGTAAAAACTCCTTGGGTGTTATGGACTAAATTTGAAAAAATCAAAGTGTTTAGTAGTATTTATACTATTTTTACATTATATTGATGGGGCGTGATTGATAGGACCTCATTGATGTGGTCTTCTTTGTCAATGGGGCTTTGTCAATGTAGATGTTAACCTCCATTGACCAAGTCAATTCTTGAAAATTACAAAGAGATTTTGAATAAAATTAGGGTCAAATGGAAGCCCAAAAAACCATGAACATGATGAAAATTTGAGAAGAGGGTGTTGATGTCCAAAAAATTGAAAAATTAAGATAAATGGAGAAAGTGGATGGAGAATGAGAGTTCAAGGAGCATAGAATGATTTGTATAATGGAATATGTGAAAGATAGGATTTTGGAAATGTCTAAGGTGAGGGACTTAACTAACCAAATGAAGAGATATGCAAGTGGATCCTCCCCATAGTAGGCAGATGTCCTTGTTGTCATTGCATAACCTTAACTAAGGAGTTTTTGTGCCCCACAATTTATTAATGATCATGAAAAGTTAAGGACCAACTAGAAAGAATATATGCATGAATTCCAACACGTTAGACTAAGACATTAAACATAACATAGAAACCGACAATGAGGTGAGTTATGGTAGCATAGATGAATGTTTGAGAAGGCAAAATGGAATATTGAATTAAGGTTGTTAAAAAACCCTTGTGGAATATGTGTTTAAAATGACTTGAGAAGATCCATTCGTAGTCTAGACCAAAACCAACCTCTTTCAATGACTTTACATCACCATTCCAAGATTGATCTACCCATTCAAAACACATGAGTGCTTCCAAAAAACAACCACCATTTCATAAAGAGAAGAAAAGAGAAGTAGAAAGTGAGAGAGAGATGGCCTTAGTTAGAGCGAACCTTCAGGCATGGGTAACATGTCTTTCTAGTCTCATAATGAGTGCTTGTAGCCCATTTATTTGTCTAAGGGATGTGCTTTGAATTTCAATCATGTTTTTTTTTCTGTTTTCTCTTTTTGTTTTGAATTTTTTGATGGGAACAACACCATGCAAATACTTTATTTGACTTTCTATTAGTGGTTAGAATGAAATTATAAGAAGTTCATGAAAAGCACCCAAGCACTCAAGTAAGCAGAAGAGTACAGAGAGTATTGAGTCCCCTTGAAGTCACACTCTACAAAAACCTTTGAATCCTTCCAAATTTTGGAACTACCAAGGTCACCAATTGTTTAAAAATTTCTTTAATGGAAGCAACCTCAAACATACAGAAGAAGAAAAACCATAGAGTTTACCTAATGGGTAGATGATGTGGACTTATTGCTTGTTCCATAAAAATTAAACTATGTCATATTCATCAAACAATAGAATTCAAAAATAGAAACTAGACATTAATAATCACAACATTAAGCAAAAATATTCATTAGTAAATAGTATCAATGGCACTTTGTCCTATGGTAATAAATCACTTTTATTAGCAAAAATAATGAAAAGTCACACATAAACAAAGTAAAATAAAATATATATATAAGAAGGTGTAAACTAATCAAGAAAGGTAAAACATACTAACAATGTTGTAAAATAAAAAAAATGAGAAAATCAATATGATGAAAAACCAAAGAAAAAGGTAAAAATCAACAAATTGGAAAAAATGTGTAAAAAAAAAGTGAAAGGAGGAGATCTGGAAAATGGAGCATGGTTGTCCATCTATAGAGGTGGTAGTTGCACTACCTTGTCTTGGTTCTAGGAAAGGTTTCAGTTATTGGGTGTTGATCCACTTGTTTTTATTTAGGATTTTAGGATTTTAGACTAACATAGCCCCAAAGGGAAAGGTATAATCAATTATATAAGGTCTTGTCCACAATGTTTGGAACTTTGTCTTCTAGGATACATGTGTGGGGTTCCAATAAAGAACCTTATCTCCTACTTGAAATTTCACTTTCCATATTTGAAGGTCATGACATTGCTTGTTAAATGCCTTGTTCATCTCATTCAAAGATAGGGCTACCAATTCATCTATCACATTGAGGTTGATCTATCTTTCTTTTTGTGCTAGACTTAGGTCAAGATTCAAATCACAAGTTGTTGAGAGTGTATGGAGATTAGATTGAATCAAAAGCGTCGGAATTTTTTAGTACACTAGCTTGTAGGGAGAGTAGCAAATAGGAAGTTTCCATGTTGAGAAATAGACCCATAGGGAATTGTTGAGTTTTATTCTCCAATATTTCCTATATTTGCTTACAGTCCTTATTAGGATCTTTGTGATCTCCCTATTAGTTACCTCTACTTGACCATTGGCTTGGGGGTGATAGGGTGTTTTTAATTTATGTTCAACCCCCAGGCATTGCATCAACTTTCTAAAATTGGCACCTATGAAATGAGTTCCATTATCAAAAATTACTACACATGGAACCCTAAACCTGTTTACAACATTTTGTTATACAAATCTAGTAGTAGTGGGTGATGTACATTTAGTAAGAGTTGCCACTTCTACCCATTTACAATAGTTGACTACTACAATAATATATTCCTTTCCATTGGGCATGGGTGTGATGGGATACATGAGGTCAATGATGCATATGTCAAAGGCCTCTAGTGGTTGAACCCACTATTGAGGACCTTTCATTCAAGCAGTCATCTCACCATATCATTGACAATGTTCACAAGATCAAATAAATTGGTGGGCATTCCATAAGATTCTAGGCCAATAGTATACTACCATAAGGATTTTTATGGCCTTTCATCTCCCTACATAGTGGTCTCTGCAAGGTCATTCATGAGCATCTTGGAGAATGCATAGTTGATCTTCATTAGGGACACATCAACAAATCATGCCATTGGTGCACACCTTGTAGAGGTATCTATTGATTTCCATCAAGTATTTGACCTTATGAAGAAATTATTACTTCTTTCTAAAGTCAAGATCTTGTGGCATCTCCTAAGTGAGAAGATAGATGAGGATGTCATTATACCATGTTGTTTCTATGGGTACTTGGTCATTTAGTGCATCCATAAAGAGAAGTTCATCTCAAAACTAATTAGAGAGTGGGCTTTCCTCCTCTTTATTATCCCATCTTAAGCAAGAGAGGTGGTCAACGAGCACATTCTTCATTCCTTTTTGATCTGCTATTGTGAGATCAAATTATTACAAGATCACAAGCCATCGTATGATACATGGGCTCACCATTAGTTTTTTCACTAGGAAACAGATGGCACTATGATCTGTGTGTAGAAATACTTTATAACCAAGCACATAGTGCTTGAATTTTTCAAGAGCATACACCACTACTATCAATTCTTTCTACCTAGTGGTGTAATTTAGCTATGCATCTACAATGCTTCAACTCACATAGTGGATGTAATATGGATGTTTTTTTTATCATCCAACTATATAAGCACTACTTCCAAAGCATAATTAGATGGATTTATCATTATGTGAAATCGTTTGGACCAGTCTGGTGCTCGTAAAATTAGAGTTTCTACAAGTTTTTTCTTCAATTATTGGAATGCGTATTCACATTCCTTAGTCTAGATGAACATGACATCTTACTTCGTCAACACAACCAATGGTTTTGCAATCTTAGAGAAATTGTTTATGAATCACTAGTAGTAGACAGTATGTCCAAGGAATGATTGGACATCTTTAACTATCTCTAGTTGGTATGTTATTCCTTGGATGACCCTTATCTTCTTTGGATCTATCTCAATCCCTTGTTGTGAAATTTGGTGCCCCAACACAATGCCATCTTGGACCATGAGATGAATCTTTTTTTATTTGAGCTATAGATTTGTTTCCATACATATTTTTAGTACTTACTCAAGGTAGTCAAAGGCTTGCTCAAACATAGCTCCATAGGTATAGAAGTCATCCATGAAGACTTCCACACCACTACTAATTTGTTACTAAAAGATGTTAAGGACCAAGTGTTAAAATGTTGTAGGGGCATTGCATAGACTAAATGACATCTTACAATATGAAAAAGTCCCCAAGGGACTCATGAATGTTATCCTGGCTTGATCTTCTAGTGTGATTTGAATTTGGTTATAGTCACTATAACCATTCAAGAAGCTATAATAACAATGCCTAGAGATTGTGTTCAAAACTTGGTCCATAAATGGCAATGGAAAATGATCATTAAAAGTTGCCATGTTCAATAGCCTAAATTTGATGTAGACCTACCACTTGCTATCTTTCCTTTACACAATTACGAATGGGCTAACCCACTCACTATCCACGATGGGATAGATAAGCCCGACCTTGAGGAATTTCTCTATTTTCTCCTTGATGATCAACTTCAATTTCGGATTTAGCCATCTCTATGACTACCTTCTTAGCTTCATGGCTATATTAGTGTAAATGTAATGTTGGCATATCCTTGGATCAATTCTAGTTAGCTTGGAATATGACCAAGAAAAGGATATTAACCATTTGTTAACCACCTTTAACAGATTTTCTTTTTATTTAGGAGCAAGTTTGGCATTGACTATGACTAGATTACCAATATTTAAGTATGCATATTCCATGCTAGTTGGTAGAGTTTTCAAATCTAGGGAATTTTGCTTAAAGTTATCAAGGATTTCCAACTCTTCCCAATAGGTATCATCATCTTTATCATTAGAAAGTTGGTGATGAACTTGCTCAAGGTCATCCATGCTTTTAACACACATGTTAGGCTCTCAGTTAGTTCTATGCATAATGCATTACTTTCTAGGTCATCTGTCATCCATTGGGTGTCCTTCTATTTTATGGCTACTACGTATAGATACCTTTGAATATCTATTTCCTGTGCACACACTGATTTCATGCTTTAATGTATCTACTTTTGATGGACCAAATATTTTGCACACAATTGCACTTATTATCATTGTGCACAATGTATGGAACATTCTTCATCTCTAACCTTCCAAATTCATTTTCCTTGGAGATTTTCAAGGAGAGGTTTGTTATGCCCATTCATGCATTGACCATGCTTAACCATGCTCTTCCCATAATTATGGGGAAGTCACCTTTGTAGTTTTTGACCTTTATGACTCGAAAATTAGTAAGATAGAACCACACACTAATTGTGGTCACAATGTTCTCCACAAATCCCAAGAGAATAATGATTGACTAGTTTGAAAATTCTAAATGGATGTTGCTATTCTTGAGAGATGGTAGGTTTCAAACCTTGTACATGTCATGAGAGATAAAATTGACACCAAAACTAAAAGTAAGAAGAGCCTTGCATGACTCATGTCCAATGATCTATAGGTAAATGAGTGGACTTCTTGGGTTAGATCTTTTTGTGGAAAGATTGCTAGCTTTGATCCAATCAGAAATAACATGAGTTAACATTACAGTGTAGATCTAAGGTGGTGTTAGGTTTGAAGGGCAATAAAAGATGTTTGATGTAGAGGATGAGGGTGTTGGAAATGTAGGGTAGCTAGCCACATGAGGTTGTGAGGGTTTGGGAGGACTATTAGTTCAGATAAAAGGTCATTTTCTAGATTGATTGTCCCAACCACTCGATGAAAAAGCTAGTTATGACTACATAGACATTGTAGCATTTTGTTGCTATGGCTATGAAGGAATTTCTCCCTACACGGATGGAGTAGGAGGTAATTGGGTTGAGGCTAGAGGAATGTGTGTAGATGGATGTAGAGGGTGGTATGGATATGGGTTCTCTACTCAAGTGGATGGTGAATGTGTTTGATGATACTATGGAGGGTAATAGTGATGCTAAAATGAGGCATTTCTTATAGAACTTCTTAGAGAAATAGGTTGTTGAACATAGTACCCATATGGATCTAGTTACCTGTAAGGGTACTACTACCTTGGCGGTGGCATTCCCCATGATCGTGGATGGTGCCATTATTGGTATTGCTCATATGGTTGTGGTGGAGCTCCACTTAGATAATAAGTTTGTTGTTGCTAGTAGAACTGCGTTGCATTACCTTGAGGATAAGATAATCGTCTGGGTGCGTATCAATGTGATAGTCAAGGATTCAATGCATACACCCCAAACTCTTATAAGTGTGACATCATATGGCAACACCTCCTTGGATGTTTGTATTGATAGATGTCACAACCAGTATCATCATCAAAGTTAGTCTTCATAACTTCCTCTATGGTAGCAACTTTGTCCTTACCTCTCTACTAGACATGTTTAGCTTCTTTTCATCTTCTAAATTCATGATCACTATTATGTTCTTTGGATGCTTCAACAATCTTCATACCAGTTTGGAATTTCTCATTCAAAGAGTCCCATAATTTATCAACCTTTGTTGAAATATCAAAAATAGATTTTTGAATAGGTAAGGTTTTCCTATTCACCACTTTATCGAGTGGTGACTCTTCCTCAATACAAAATTGGACCTCCCTTTTCCTGCTTTAAGGATCCCTATTATACTCTTCTACACTTCTTATTTTTTACAACTCATCTTCTTCTTTTACTACCTGCTCTATAAGCCATTAGATTTGATGAGCTCTTAATTTAGATAGTCTCCCTTAGGCATAAATTGGAAGAGTTTTTCTAGTTTCTGCTCTAAGCCCATCTATGATGTGGAGGAGCTATTCTCCTTGAGAATAACCATGACCATGGCATCAATGTAAGAGTAAATAATATCTACCCATGGTAGCATTTAAGGGTTCATGTGCTCCTTGTTTTCAACCTTTGGATTTGCCTTCTTAGTTTGGGCACATTGGAGGATGTCTAGTATTTATCATTAAATAGTTCTAACATGGTACTCTATTGGTGAATGGATTTTGACTCTAAGGATTAGTACCAACTTTTAGCTTCTTTGATGAGTATCCTGGGGAAAAGCTTGAGTTTCTACAAATCATTTTCAATGTTCTTTAAGGCATAGGCATTATGGAAAGCTTGTATATGTGTCTCTAGATTAGAGTTGTATCTCCCCTTAAATCTTGGGTTCTTATTCATGTCTAAGCACTTGCTCCTATGATCTTTCACATGTTTGGTTGGGATTTTACTACCTTTGCAATGTAGAGCATGCTTTGATTTGCCAATAGAGGTTCATCATCATCATTGCATTAATGATGCCAATGATGGTTTCTACCACCTCTACATTCTTGATGGCCTTGACAATCATTGTTATCTTGTTGATTACATTCATCACGATTATTTCAATAGTGGATTTTATGAGAACCTACAGATGAAGAGGATGAAAAGGAAGGTGGATTACCACAGCCACTGTGGTATCTACCACTAACTCTTCACTCATTATGACCATCATCCTTAGATCCCTTGCCATTGTGATGTTTACCCGAGTCCCTACCTTGACTATCACTTTTTTATAAACCTAGTTTATGAATAGTGGATCACAAGTTTAGGACCACACTGTCATTACCAACAATAGGGGGTGGAGAATCTTCATGTTGAGAACCTTCAAAGGGAAAATCCTTATTGTCATCTTGATCTAGTAGGAATAAGGGATTAGTGAAATGTTTTCCTTTCATAGCCTCACGGTGCTTCTCCTGGTGTCAATCTCTCCTGTGTTGTGTTTTAGTGGGATGGTAGTCCCAAGTGTCATAACCATTCACAACATATTCCTTATGAAGATGTGGAATGCCCAACTTCTTAAGAGTTTGAAATAGCATCCTGGGCATAGATTGATCAAGGGGCAAGACAATGTTTCCCTCCATGTTAAGCCATCACAATTGCTCATTTTGATGTAGGCTGAAGGTGAAGTCCAATACATAATCATTTGTATGTGTATATACCACTTTGCACTGTTGTGGGATTGGTGGTTTGACATCTTCACGCTTGTGAAAAGAAGACATTTTACAAAACAAATAACATTATTAGTGTGCTTTTGTAATTGAATGTCATTTAAGAGTAATGTTTCACTTGGGTCCATCTAATGATGTTAATAATGTTCATTCATCCTAGATAGTAACAAACAAAGTCCTTCACAATAGTGCCAATGATGAGCAATGAGATACCCCTACGTCCAACCGTATGAATCACAAAGCATTCACATGCGATCCAGTCGAATTTTGTGGACTTTATGGTTTTCAGTACACTAGTATTCTAGGCAGTGAAATTTTCCCTAAGGTCATTCATTGTCTTCCTAATTGCACTTGTGAAATACAAAGGTATGGTTAAGTGAAATTGAGGCATATAATTTTTATCATTTTATATTTTGTATTATTTGGTGATTTGAAGAGAGAGATAAAGTAATTTAATAACTAATTTAAGCTAACTAACTAACTGATCTCTAATTGGTCCTAACATAAGCATCTAGCCCTACTTTACATACACGTCCTGAACCTACATATCCACTGCTAGGTTACCAGGTGCTACGCTACTGGGTATACCAAGCAATAATGCTACTAGGTTACCAAGTAAATACATGTTACATTCAAAGTAGTCATACTTATGTAATTAATCTATCTAGCTTATCTTGCTTAATTACCTCATTAGCTTAATTACTAGAAAATATTGAATAACTAATTTAAAATATTAAATGCATGAATAAATATCTAAACTATCCAAAATGCTTCAAGGTTTATCAAGAAGCTCATCTTTATTACTACACACACTATTGTGCTTAGGTACAATAGTGTTTGAATAAAGATTCATACACTCAATGACTCCTACTATGGGAACTTGAGAGAAATATTCTAACTTTCAAATGTAAAAATTGCAAGAGTTTCGCTACTATTCTCAATTTGATACCATAAATGCAGTTGGTAAGCATGTATTTATAGCCCAAGATGAACCCCTACATCAATGGGGCCACATCGATGCAACACACTACGTCAATAAGGCCTTGTCGATAGGGCCTAGTTGATGGGGTCCAATTAACATAACAAATCATACTTCATCACTAAGCCACTATCCTCTTTGTAAGAAGTGCAAATGTCCTAAGCACCATGACAAAATCCTTTTCTAAAATGGATACTACTCCAAAAGAAATTTGGCACAAGCTAATTAATACGATAACACAAAAATACTACAAGCCCAACATGATAAATAATTCACAAGTAACTTGAATGATATACTTATAAACAATAAACTTTTTAGCCATCGAAAGCCTCTTTTCCCTTCACTTAATGAGTTTTTTTCCCCAATTTTCTTCACTATACTATCCTATGATGTTTTTAAGAATCTAGCAAAGGAAAAAGGCATGCCTAATAGATTAAAAATAGTTGACTTTCTAGAAAATGCCAAAATTTAGGAAAAGCCCATTCTTGAAATCCCTTATTGGAAAAAAAAGTTTTTAACAAATTAATTCGAGAGCTTGAAAGTCTACAATAATGATCAACATGATAAAGAAGACAATTTACAATAGCTTTGTGATTTTTTATTTAAAATAAGTCATCTACAAAATGCATATTTAATAAAGTAATAAAATTATTTTTAATAAAGATTGAAACACCATAAATCTCAAAACTGTGATGATTTAGCACAATCCTGAAATTTGGGCAAGGATCTCTGTAAGCATGGTGTCACATTGGACTGTGCAGACAATATGGCACCCTAGGATTTCTAATGCTTGAATTGTTGCTTCAAAGCTTTCCTACCAACTTCTATAGAACAGTCAACACAGCACCTAGCGACAAGGCTAGTTTGAAGAGGCACTAGGGTAGATCATACAGTCTATCAAATTTTCTATCTCATAAGCTGAGTTGTTGGCTACACCCTCTAACCTATCCAGCTTGACACTTGACTCGGCTGATGGTCTACCCAAGGACCATGCTAGGAGCTATTGAAAGTGTTCAGGATAAGCAAAAAAATTTGGCAAGTTTTCTAGCTATGAGATCTACTATGCTACGATACGCTGCATAATGTAGTAGGCCTTGAGGAGACTAAACAAACACCAAAGATGCAATCACCAATAACTTGGCCCCCAAGGTACCTATCCCATTTCATTCTTGAAGCATGAACAACATGACATAGTAAAGATGTGGCAATTTTCATCAAAGGTCCTCTTCATTCAAGTGCTACGCTACATAGTGTAGCAAGGTTTTGTTGTGGCAATGCTTCTGCATAGACTGATTTTGGTGAAGTGAACATATTTTTCCCTTCCATCAAGCATGCTTGTTTTTCCATCACACTAGGACATGATCATCATCCCATGATAAAATGTTTGCAAAATGAGTGAGAATCCAAGCAATATAAGGTGCTACACTATGCTACGCTACATAGCGTAGCATAGTGTAGTAGGGACAGAACACATGAAGGTCCTCTGCCAAGTGGTTCTAATAAGATAATTGCACTTGGCCATACTCTGGCCTCCAAGACTGCCTATCCCACCTCACCCTTGGGCCCCAAACAAAGTTTCTTAATAAAGCATTGCATATTAGATAGGAATTCATGTCACACTGGCTGCTACATTGTGCTACACTACATAGCATAGCACAATGTAGCAGGGACACAAAGCATCCCAAGGATGAACTTTGTAGGTCCCAGGACCTTTCAACTTGGAAAGCAGGGTTGCCAATTATTACAGTTTCTTGCCTAGTAGGGTACTTTCAGCTTTTAGGAAAGATTTCCCTCAAGATAGGTAGCTACGCTACGCTACACTACACTATGCAGCATAGCACAACGTAGCATGCAGGTGTCTACGCAATGCCAATTCGTTGGGTAGTGTAAATAGCATAACACTCATATGGAAGCATCAAAGCATGCTCGATTAGCTTCAAAAATTGGTGGTGATGGTCATTTCTCCTCTGGCATTTCTTCAACAGATAGTATTAGCAAATTTTCCTTGTTTTTCACCCCCTAGTTATTCCTAGTCATTCAAAGGGTTGGATTTTGGCATTTTTGGCTTTGAGAATCACCTTTTTGGTAGTTGGCTTTGAAGATTTTCATTTGGCATTTTGGCTTTCTGGAAATTAGCTTTGGCAAAGAGACTAGCAAGAAAAAGGTTCCTATTAGCAAGCTATTAATAATAGTTCAAGGAGCTGTGACCATACTGCTTCATTATAAGCTATGCCTATCCTCACTGCACATCTATTATACATCTTCTTCAGCCAAATAGAGACCAAATCCCTTGGTCTTGGGGAAGTACACTTTCTCACTCAAGACTATTTCATTTCATTTTGCTATTATCATATTTTGCATTATTCTCTATCAGTTTATGTGTGTCACTTATCGCTTAATTCATACACAACATCTTTAAAACAACTATTTATGAAAGGCTATTGTACATTGATTAAGTTCCTATCTAATATACCAGATCGTTTAGGGCACCCCACTTTTTTTTACTCTGATACGATCCTTGCATGGATCCAGGGTTAAGATGTATGCCTGGTGATGTATGCCTGGTGACCTCTGGATGTTCTAGCCACCAAATTTTTCAACTGCTATAGTTTTTGGCACTAGAAGGAGGTCCCTTTATGCCCTTTTCATGCATCTTGGGTAATTTTGCATATTATCTATACCTCGTCACCTACTAGCGTAGACATGACACCCTCATGGTTGTCTACGCACTAGGTGGTGCAGATTGGTTGTGACAACGGTTCCTCTGGAACCCTGTGGGATGAAAGCCTCCAACCACTTACTATAGCATGTCCACTCTATAGAATACACTATGCTACCTGCATCTCATGTGGCATAGCGAACCTTCTAGTGTAGCAATTCTACTTACCATAGCAGGTGTAACAGTGAAGGAAGCCAACTTCCAATGTTCCGTAGTGTACCTTGTTTTAGCCTCTCTCTCTTTTCTAAGGTTTCCATTTTACAATAGAAAATTATTCCCACGACTACTACCATTCCCACCTCAAACCCAAAGGTTCCCTACTCTATTGAAAGCACAACAGGTCTTGAGCGATGGCTCATTCTAGTGCTGGTATAGTGACAGTCTCTTAGGTTGTGGTTCCTATCACCTAAGAATTTAGCACAAGATGCAGAGTAATACAATTTCCTCTATGAAAAAGTCCAAAAAAATCTACCCTTAACTCACCAGGAACTTGAAGATAAATGTAACTTCAAGTTCCTCTATTGGAACAGGAGGGAGTTCATCCCTACTCTAGATGTCACCATCCCACTGACTAAAGCTTATCAATGGGTGTTAAACCAACTAATATAAATAAGTAGGAATAGGGAATGGGACATAGCGTCCCACTACGATGAAGCATTTCAGGATGGGAAAGAAGACTCGGACTCCCACTCTGAAGGTGATGGCTAGATCTACACCATGGCTATCCCTTCCATTGCTATCTTCCTATCAAACCCACTCTTCTCTCTACCCCCTTCATTGTCACCACAATCCACACCCTCTTCAATGATGGACAGCCATCCCGTGGTTTCAACCTATCAACATGAAAGCCCTTCAACTTCGTTTCCAGTCCCTCTCCCTTCCCAATCTATTTTAACATCATACCCAACATTATTCATGGCTACACTACCTTACGTTCACACTATGTCTATGTCACAATTGCATGTGAGTTCCTCTTCTATTCCCTTATCTACATTCATCCCACCACTAGTAGTAGACCCAAACTCAATCACATGGTGGATGCTAAAGACTTCTCTACCTATTACAAAACCCTCTCAAATGTTGCATTACATCCAATTCCAAGAATACCAAGTCCCACAAGTGGTGAAACCAAACATAGGGTTGTGGGACACCTCACCAATTGAGCAAGTAGCCAACCCCATGATGCCACCAATGGCCACCGCCCTAAGGGCACCACCCACTAGGTGGTGGAACATCCAGGTGACACCACTTGTAGGAGCAGCTCCAATGGTGCCTCCCATGGGATAGGCTACTGCCCTAATAATGTCATCTATGATGGCTACTTAGGCAACCCCACAACCACTTGCAATGTCCCCTGGTTTGGATCAAGCTTTTCAACTCATCTAAACCCTAATTGAGGAAATCAAATGCCTCAATGTAGCTAGTTCTGAAACTATCTAGGTCATGGAATTTTACCATGATGACCCTATTAGTCTGGTTTTTCCTATGCTGACATTGCCCCCTAGGGTGCCACTCCTCCAATTTACAAAATACAATGGGGAGGGTGATCCAAACACACATCTAGTGACCTTCAAGTCTGAGTCATTACTGTTGCAGCCATGGCCTCATACCATCATCCACGTCTTTGCCATATCTCTAACAAGGAAATCTTTGGACTAGTACCACATGCTCCCACATGCCTTCATCTCCACTCTAAAAGAGCTATTAAGCCAATTCGTGACCTGCTTCAAGTACAACTTGAAACTGGAGGTCACACTAGACCAGCTCATGAGTGTTAAGTAGGACTCACTAGAATCTATGCAGAGATTCATACAATGGTGGAGCATCACTTTGGCTATCTTTAAGGATTCCATAAATGACTTGATTAAGTCGAAGCTCTACTACCTGGTCCAATGCTCCCTCAACCAAGCCTTTGCTCATATCAAGAGCATTTCGAACGTGGTTGAAGCCAGTAGGAACCTAGCGTATGTGACATACAAGAATGCACACATGAAAAAGGACAAAGAAAAGGGCAAGGCCATGGCAACAATAGTGGCTACCATGGCCAAGGAAAGAAATCTTGAAAATAGAAACAATAAGAAGATGGCCACAACACCCAACACCACACCTAGCTATAGTAATATAGGACAATCCTCAACATTAACACCTACAACACCAACCTATCCAAGGGGCAACTTTGAGTGCAAAGATCACTCCAAGTATATCCCATTACCCATTAAGCCTTCAAAATTTTTGAAGCAACTATTGGGAACTAGGTGTATACAACATAAATGGATGTTAGAGGAGGTAATTAAATGTACTATGAAGTTCTATGGAATCCCTTCTTGGTACGCCCAATGAACCTCTAGTCCCAAAAAATTTTAGGTTAGAGCATTTTTGTGACTATCACCAACTATTCGATCATGATACAAATTACTGCCTAGCATTGACAGATGACATACAATGCATGATTGATCAGAGCAAGCTGGTCCTAGATGAGAGTGGTCATATTTTCCCTAAAAACCAGTCAATGCATGTTTACAACGATCCCCTAAATGCTAACAACTTAGGATACACCATCAACATTATTGACATTAACAATAATCTAGAACCACCACAAAAACCATTCGTGGTGCGTGTGCCTCCTTGTAATGTAGAAATGCCAACTAAAACAACATCGCAAGCCCCGTTTTTCCTTAAAGTTCCTTTTCAAACATCCACCTCACCCTTTGTGCTTAAAGTTACATCATCGCCCATGCTAACACAACAGGCACCATTTGTCATTAAGGAGCCAAAACATCCAAGCTCCTCTACCACTCAAAGCGAGGTAACAAAAAATACACCATAGCCTTGTTATCTAAAAAAGTGTGAAGAGTATTTAGCAGACAAGATGGCTAGGGAATGTACTATGCTAGGTCCCTCTACACCTAGCCACTTGTCTATAGTCCCTATGACCTCTTCATCATCAGCTGCTGGTAATAGTGTACACATACTATTGATGTCCACTGAGCTAAGAAAGTTGGTTAGCTAGCCCAAAATCACTCCCCCTTGAGAGATTTTTCTTTTAGGACAAATAGAGAAAGAAAGGATTAGCAAAAAAAAAGTTGGTGGGTGGGACTTTCTCAATGCCCTTACACAAGTCAAACAGGCCCTAAAGTAGAAAAACACAACTTTAAGTCCATATGACTTGATAATGACTTCCACGGTGCATTGTGAGGCCATGGTTCACATGTTAGCATCTATCCTTATTGACGAAAACATGCTAGCCGAAGAGAAAGAAATACATGTTGTCATGCTTCCCTCTATTGCTAAAGAACCACGACCAACGCACTTGACATTTCATGATAAGTTCATTAAGGATGACCCTAAAAAGGGTCAGGTGACAATGGCACCCATGTTCATCACAATTCGGGTTGGCTAGTACAAGATTCGAAGGGTACATGTTAATGATGGGGCCAATACCAATGTCATTCCATTTCCCATAGTGGAAAAATTAGGCTTGGTCAATCAAATCAAGCCCATGGTAACTTCCTACCTGAAATTGTTCAACGGGGCACATGTGGTGGTAAAGGGAATTTTCCACATTAACTTTGTGGTAGGAACTAGTTCCCCATAAGCATAGTGTTCATTATGGTGGAAGAGATGCTTGGGTTCAACCTAATCTTGGGGAGGTCATGGTTTGCCCAATTAAGGGTTGTCCCTTCACCGATACATCAAGAGCTCCACCTACCCTATGTAGGAGGGGAAGTGGTGATCTACGGTGATGAAGCAGCTACCCAAACCATAAACAACATTGACATGGAGTAGGGTTCGAAGATAGTAATCTTTTAGAATGAAGCATCTATTCATGCTGAAACCCCTTGCTTGATTGATGAGTTGGCCAAAAATGCTGACTTAGATAAAGAAACTATGTATTTTGAGTTGCCTTTTCAGACAGTAGACAATGACATAGAAGAATACCATAACAAAGCCTCTCAACCATATGTTTTTCCTAGCCCAAAATGGGTTAAGAAACAACTGCATAATTAGAGATTACCTCTAATTCAATTTCATGAAGGCTTGGCTTTAACATTTTTTATCTCCTTCCATATTAATTTTAGCATCATGTTCACTATTTGCATTATGTTCATTTTTAGCATCACGTTCATTGTTTGCATTATGTTCATTTTTGGCATTACGATCACTATTTACATTGTTTTAATTGTTTACATCATGTCTACAGTTTTCATTCGCATCATGTATACTTTTTACATTATGTCCACCATTTACATCATGGTTGTTGCTTACATTAATTATCTACCACCTAGCTTGAAATCACCTAAAACTAGCAACGGCCTAAAATGGCCTTAAACTATTATCGCAGCCCGAAATTTCCTTAAACTAAAATAAGGGGCCCATAAAGGGCCTAAACACATTAATAAAAATTTAATTAAAAATTTATTAGTCAAAAAAATAAAATAAATTATTTCACATTATGTTCTTCATCAAATTTTAGTCCATACAATAATGTTTACAAAAAATTAAATTCAAAAAATCAAAAATAAAAATCTTTTGCTACCACACTATAAATCTTTGTCAGCATCCCTGTTTCTTGTACCACTAAGTTCTATGCCTCCATTCAGATCCTACATAAAAAAAAGAACAAAACAATAAATCAAACTACAACTAAGCTCTCACAAAATAAAATGACATAGAAAAAAAATGAGTAACCTGAGTTGGCCTCACGTCCATTTTGGAGGCTATCTTATCCATGCTAGCCACAAGAGGTTGGAGGATATCCTCCTTAGTGAAGTTGGCCTAGTTTTCCTCTCCCAGATCAACACTTACCACAACTTTCCCTTTCTCCATAGCTATCCATCTGGGTGGCCTTGGAGAAAAGGTAGCGGTGGTTGCCTCCCTAGAAAGTAAGGTCATTTTCCTTTTAGGAGACTCACTGACCACCACCTATTACATGAACTTTTCGTAGGCCCCAGTAGCACCAATGACATCGAGGAATAGCTTATGGGTATGCAACTCAATAGAAGCATCTTGATATTGTTTACGATAGGTAGCATGCTCCATTTTGTACATATACTTGTGGTTCTTTTGTGCCTACCCCCATTCATACACCTTTGCACTATAGTCCTTTTAGTCTTGGTTCTTTTGGACTAGAAGGTCCATCTACATGTGTTGTTCAATAATCTTGTGAGTAGCCTCATTCTTAATCTGTACGGCTGTCCAATATCTTGCATAGTCAATAATGGATGTACACCAACTACCATCATGAGTGTCATGGGCCAACAAAAATTCATTTCTAGATTGAAGGTCCTACAACTCAGTGGCGTAACTAGCCTTCTCTTTCTCAAGTTTTTGCACCCTATTCCAGAGGTCCTCATTGACATGCCTACACTCCTATAAGGAGTGTGCCAAGTACAATGCACATTTACTCATTTCCTTGTATATATGATGAGGCACCTTGGCTACCTCTGGAGGAAGTTCAGGCACTACGTTGACCTCAACAACCTACCTAGGATCCCACTTGAGATGAAAAAGTTGTCAATCATGCATGGAAGATCATTAGTCATAATGCCATAGCAAAAATGCAGCAACTCAGAGAGCCTAATGTAGCAATTCCAATATACCTATCTCGAGATTGATCTTTCTTAGGTGATCGATCATGTCATCGACCACCCCCTTCATAAAGGTGAATTTATCGGGGGTCTTGGTTCATGGTTTGAGATGAATCGAGGAAGAAGGGTTGGGGACATTAATAGTGCTATCTGCTACATAATAAAACATGTTAGAAATGATGGAGATGATAATAATGAAGCTGAAAAATCATAAAAACAATAGTGCAAAGATCCTACCCAATAAACCCTCAGGGGTGATAGCGAGGGGATCACCCATCGACACACTGTCAAGCAAGCAATCAAACTCACTAGCATCAAATTGCAGCCCTTCCCCTTCCAGCTAACTCAAAAGTGTGGTGGCATCCTAAACACTCATGTGTCCCTCAAGAACTAAGGCACATCCCACAAAAGGGTCATCAGCAGTAGGGGCCTCTTCCTCTAGGGTAGGGACCTCTTCTTCTGCCATCGAGGCCTTTTCTTCCTCTTGAGTGGATGCCCTTGCTTCAAAGGCCAAAACCTTTTCTCCTTCTTCTTCTGTTAAACATGTTCAAAATAACCAAGATACTCCAGCATAAAATTGGTGCTACACTATGATACGCTACACAACATACCATAGCGTAGCACATGCTACACTAATAAGACAATTAAGTGCACTTACCAACTATGGGTTGCACCTTGCGAACCTTGATTCGTAGCTTCCTCCCTTTTTCTTCAATTGTACAAAGAGGTTCTTCCATTGAATGAAATTTTTTCTGTTGTAGCTTGATTTTCACCTTCTCTACAATGAGACATTGCCCCCTTAACACATTTCTTATGTTGATGGAAGGTGCCTCTCCCACACTATCTGGGGCATAAAAGATATGCCCCACCTAATCCCTCATCGTTATCGAAAGTGATTCCTTGATAGCTTCCAGGGGGTCTTAGGATTAGGTGGTGTGGAAAACCTAGAAAATCCATGGCTTGGATATTTGATTACAATCTTACTATACCCTGGTGCCATTTTTATGGACCATCAAGAATTCCACAAACTATCATAAGCAAGCTATGAAGAAGGCATAATGAAGGTTGAAATGTGCATCAAGCTTCTCACAAAGCTTAATCATTTCAGCATTCAAGCCTTTCGAAAGGTACCTAGCCTAGCTATAATAGGTCCCTTCATGACCTCCCTCATTATCTAGGCCTGCTCTACTCTAAGGATTTTCCCTTGGAAGAGTAGCTTGGGAAAGGCATGGGCCCAGAAGACAGTGTAAATTGTTTGGGCCATCGCTAGCTTGACCTTATGGATGTAAATTCCCTTTTGATTCTTACTTATCCCTAGCCATTCCTCAATATCCCCTTGATGGTTTTCATCATTGCTATACTTTTTTCCTATAGGTATGCCATTAGAGGAAATACCAAAAATATCCACAAAATTTTTTTCATTAATTTCAAACACTACCTGCACGTTTTGAACCTGTGTGCAAAAGCAATTAGCATTTTCGAAAATGGAATTAGCTAGGGAAAGCATTTTTGTAGCTATGACACTTGGATTTACTACTAAGAATAAATACATGAGCCTAACCTCTTGAATGTTGTGAACTAGGATGGCTGGGATCCCATTACAAAGCCAACATTGAGTCTCATCCACCTCCATGTACTTGAAGAAGAGGTTAGTCTCGTCATGCCCAGAGGTGATCACTGTAACCTCTTAAGATGTGCTTGCTACTGCAATAACTAGCAACAAAAATTAACAAAATAAAAAGAAAATCATCACTTGAGCACATAAAAACAAATGCATGGTTTAACATACTAGGTCTAAATGGCATAGGAAATGATGGAATTTCCACTAGAATGTCTTCTACGGTAAGCAGTCGACGAGATGCCCATTCGCTATCCAACCAACCAACTTCTTTACATTTCCAATAGAACTTGGCATACTTAGTTGGATAGGTTTTGAAATCAAGCCCAAGTTGTTCTATAACACTGGCACACATGTTCCCGATAGAAAAGTACTCTTACAGAGCTGTTTAGGCCAATTCCAATGTATTTGTGTTAGCATGAAGACCATCCTTATTAATATAAAATTTTGGAACATGGAAAATATGGTAAGCATTTAGACTAATGCAAGGAAAAAAATACAACATCATTAAAACACCTTGACAAGACTCACCCACTAGCACAATAAATGGTTCTAGGTGGGTTTTGAAAGTAGGTGCCCATGTGATGGGCAACATACAACGTGTTGTATAGGTGGTAGCATTTGAATTTAGACATGTCCTAGTTCCAACTTAAGTGCCTCAAGCTCCTTGGGTGCTAGTTTGAGCCTTCTACCCCTTCACCTTCGATTGAACCATTAGCCATGAACTCTAGAATGCCCTAGTTGGCCTCGAGAAATAATGTTTACAGTGGTTGTTTCGACTGATAAGTGTGACCACAAAATCATACTAAAATGGTGAAGGAGGAACTCTAGGAAGTCCTGTGTACCTTTCCAAAACTAGACCACTTGATGCCCCACTCATGCATGGGAAGGGGGAATGTTGGCTACGGGTTCACTAAGGCAACACAGGACTCGTACCAGCTTAAGGACGATCAAGACAGGTTTTAACATGACCCTGTGCAACACAACAAAGAAGCGTTAGTGCAACATTCAAGTGATGGCTACTAGGTAGCATATCATAACCCTTGATGTACAGATTTTTCCTTAGGCATAAAACAGTAACACATAGATACCATAGCACAGAGCTACACTAGGCATGTAGCATAACAGGATGTTAGACATAGTGTAGCATGGTAGGAACACCCTACACAATGTAGCAGCTATGCCTTACATAACGTAGCATGGCAAACATGTCCTATATAGTGTAGTGTAGTAGCCACACTTTGTACAATAGTAATGGCTGTGTTATGCATAGCGTAGTAGGAAAACTGCACCCCATGCAACATATCAAGTGAGAAGTGTGACAATATAACAAGTACAACAAGCATAACATGTAACAAGCATGGCAATGAAACAAGAAGAACACTGCAACAAGCATAGTAAATTTAGTAGTATAGCCGTGTAGCAAATTTAGCAGCATAACAAATCTAATAGCATAGCAGTAGTGCCAGTCTTATAGTGTAGTAGCATGATAGGCCTGTTAGCGTAGCAACATAATAGGCCTACCAACATAGCAATGTAGTGTAATAGGAACTAAAACCTAACACATTCTAATAGTCACAATGTCGAGAACCTAAGAAAAATACTCATAGCATTCTTGTTGCCCTAGCCCTACCTCACTACATAAAAGGTAGCAAAATAAAATGCAAACCTAAAGAAAAACTTCCACTACATATGCCATGCTATGCTAGACACATGCTACATTGCCTAAGAAAATTGGCAAGCCAAAGGCTCCTCCATGGCTGCTATGCTATGCTGAGTGAAGATTACACCACCCAGAACTAGCCAAACCCCCCCCCCCCTCCCACCCCTATAATACAACATCGACCATCAACAATCGTGGTCAGGATAGTGCCAAGCATCAATCGTAGCGTAGAAACTACCATGGCTGTGGTGGCCAAGGAAATAACAATAGTTACAAGGTGGAAATATTGACAACTGTAATATCCAGCACATGGTGATCATAGTGACAATCCCAGTCACCACATTACACAAAGAAAATGAGGGTAGCATAACACTTATGAGCCAAATGGACCCTTCAGCCTTTTCTCAATGCATGCCTTAGAGAGGCATCATAGGGTGTGCTCCACCTCATTCATGTTGGCAAGCCCTTAATGCCTGTGCTCGCTTTTTCACACCATTGATTTGCTCATAAATCAGCTGTATCAACTTCTACGCTATGCCTGTTACGCTCTCTATCAGCTTGACCACACTACGCTCTGGGTGTTGCCTCTGACAATGAAAATGACAAGTTTACTAGGGGGTAATCCCCTATTTATAGCCAACACAGTAAAATCAACTATCATTGTCATGTCTCAAGTAATGCAAAACACCCCTACATTGTAGCACTACTATATTGTAGCATGACCCCATTGCAGTTGAGTGCTATGCTACAACGTAGTAAGTGGCTCTAGTGAAATTTTCACTTCATCATTATAAATTTTGCATATTAATGGTCCTCCATGACCTTAAACTGGCAATTTTAGCATTATTTTACATTTTAGACTCAATGATGGTCTGCTACAACCTTAAACTGGTAACTTTAATTCACAATGTTACATGGTTATGGTCTACTAAGACCTTAAACTGGCAATTCCAAATTACAACATTATGTGATTGTGATCTGCCATGACCTTAAACTAGCAATGTTAGCATTTCTTTTACATTTTTAACTCAATGATGATCCACCATGACCTTAAACTAGCAATCTTTAGCATGAAAGTTTACATGTTAATGGTCCACTATGATCTTAAATTGGTAATATTAAAGTATAATTTTGCATTTTTGTGGTCTACATTTTATTGCATGTTATCCTATTAAACAGGTACCACTTGATGTTTTCTTGTTTGATGATTTTGCAAGAGTGCTTCAAAAATGGCTATACAGGGTGATCTCTACATATCCCTTGTCCTAACAGGACCTCAAGGCAAGCTTACGAGAACCTTAAGCTTAGAATCAATAGACTTGGAATCATCCACTCATGACATTGTAGCATCCCTGGAAACATCTCTAGATTGGCCCAAACATCTGGTACAAGCCCTAGACTTAGAGGCCATGGATGTGACTGAGGACCCTCTTTTTGAAACCCCTATAACTATGTCTAGAGGTGAAACAAAAACATTAAAAGTCAATTCCCTACTAGAGCCACAAGTGCAACAAAATATCTCAAAATTCCTTAATGACAATGTCAAATTGTTTGCATGGTCATATGAAGACATGTCAAGCCTAGACCCGTGACTCATACAACACAACATTATCTTAGATAAAGCGGTTAAACAAAAAGCTTGCAAAATTAAACCACAGATTGCCTTGGCTGTATGTGATGAAATCATCAAACTCTATTTGGCTAGTTTTATTTGAGCAATTGATTACTTAGATTGGGTCTCAAACATTGTAGTCATACCTATGAAAACCAAGAGTATACAAATTTGTATAGACTTCTGAGATTTAAATAGGGCAAAAATTAAGGACAACTTCCCACTACCTAGTATGGATCAACTTATTGATACTACAGTTGGTCATGCCTTACTGTCCTTCATGAATGGGTTTTAAGGCTATAATAAGATTCACATCAACCCAAAGCACTAGTTGGTAACTACCTTTATGACCCCTTGGAGAACATTTTGCTACACAATGATGCCCTTTGGGCTAAAAAATGTTGGAGCAATATATCAACAAGCAATGAAATACATCTTTAGTGATTAGCTCTTAGAAAGGCTGAACAACTATGTTGATGACATATCAATTGAGTCTAAGGAATCTACTGATCATCCCAATGATCTAAATGTAGTTCTCCAATGTTGTCATAGGCACAACCTACACCTCAACCCTATAAAATGTATTATTTGGGTTAAAACTGGACACATGCTAGGTTTTGTAGTGTCATAAATAGGGATATGAGTGCACCTTGATAAGGTAAGGGCCATTGTCAACTTAGGATCACCTACAAATCTTAAAGAGTTGCGTGGGATGCAAGGTAGAGTATAGTTTATCAGAAGGTTTATCACGAGGTTAACAGACAAACTACATCCCATGCAACACCTACTTAAGAAGGGGATTAACTTTGAGTGGACATATCAATGTCAACAAGCCTTTGATAACTTGAAGAAAGAGCTTTTTCACCTTCCCACTATTTACCCTTCATAGAGGGATAAGCCTTTCTACATCTACCTTGCCACCTCAGACACCTTCATCACTGCACTTTTATGTCAAAAAAGAGATGAAGTGTCTAAAATCCTGGTCTACTATTTAAGCCATGCATTAATAGCTTATGAGCTAAAGTACAATGAGGTAGAAAAATAGTATCTTACCCTAGTATTTTCACTTTAAAAGTAAAGGTATTACTTGTTTTCCAGTAAAGTTAACATCATATGTAAAAGCAACATACTTTAGGATATCACAACCAACTTATACGAGAGCAGTAGAATAGGCTAATGGAAAGCTATAACTATGAAATTTGATTTACATTATGTGGTACAATCATCAACAAAGGGTCAAGCAATAGCCACACAGCTTACAACTTCACCCGTTGATGATCAAGCAATAATAGAACCCAAGTTCCTAGATGAGCATATTAATAGTGTAAGTCTTATACCATCTAATTTCAAAGCCACTTTACATTTTGATGATGCTTCAACTACACGAGGTGGTAGTGCCATTGTAGTTCTTATGTTTCTCTCTAGAGAAATTCAACCCTTCATGTGCCATTTTGCATTCCTTTGCACCAACAATGTAGTCGAGTACGAAGGATTCCTTAGGGGCCTGGGCCTTCTAGTAGCTCAAGAGCTAAGGATCCAACACTTAGTAATTCGAGGTGACTCACAAATAGTTATCAACTAGATCACTGAAATCTATGCTTGCAAGGATTCACATTTCAAACCTTATTGCGATCTAGCTAGGAGTCTACTAAACTAGTTTACAACATTAGACATCCAACACATGCCTCATAACAAGAACACCATAGCTGATGCGCAAGCCACATTAGCATTAAATATGCCATCACACTTGTTTGCTACTTTGCTTGCTTTGATAATAGAATACAAAAATCCTATGAATCAAGTGACACACATTGCATCTGTAAGTGTAATAGATACCCAAGAGTGGTATGCCAACATTAAAGCTTACCTCCAACATGGTGAACCCCCACATGACTTGACATCCACTCAAAAGGATGCAATACAAAAGTGAGCACAGTAGTATGTCCTCATAGGAGATAACACCTTATGCAAATGCTCTTATGATGGAATATTTCTAGCTTACGTTAGTGGAAAAGAAGCACAAAAGATCATTAACAAAGTCCATGAGGAACTATGTGGGGGACACATAGCTCCCAAGTCTATGGTAGCAAAAATCAGACGATTAGGTTACTACCAGGCTTGCATAGAATGAGATTGCCTTGCCAAAGTTAGGACGTGTGATGTATGTCAATGCCATGCAAACCTTATACATGTGTCACCTACTGAATTGCATCCTACATGGATCACATGGCCTTTCCAACGTTGGGGACTAGATATCATAGGACCCATTACACCTAAGTCTTCTACAGGGCATAGTTTCATCATTACCACCACTAAATACTTCAAAAAGTGGGTAGAAGCTATTCCCCTTAGGAAGACTACATCTCAATAGGTTTGCCAGTTCATCCTAGACAACATAGTAACATGGTTTGGCCTTCCCATAACCATTTTTTCTAACAATAGGCCATAGTTTAGTAGTGTAGAAACTAAAATGTTTTACAAAAATCTTGGCATCAAACATTCTTTTTCATTGCCATACTACCCCACAGGCGAATGGGCAGGAAGAGGCAACCAAAAAGGTCATCATCAACCTCCTCAAAAAGATGCTTAGTAGTAGCAAGAGGCGATGGCATGAGAAAATACTCTAAGTGTTGTGGGCTTACCATACGACATGTAGAACAATTATAGGTAAGAATCCATATAGTCTCATTTATGGATCTGAAGTAGTGTTACATCTTGAATTGCGGATTCCATCACTTTGGATGATCCTCTCAAACATTGTAGACGAGGCTCAAAATAATGAGTCCAGGATCATTAATCTTGACTCCATAGAAGAGGATTATGCCCAAACACTTATTCACATTAGATGGTACTAGGATAAACAATGGTAAAAGCATCACTGCAACTTACATCAACGACCAATTAAAAAGGGGGACCCAGTCCTCAAGGTCATTTATGAGCCAACGAGCAAATTCTTAGCCAACTAGGAAGGCCCTTTCATAGTCATGAAAGCCTATAAAAATGGGGTGTTCAAGTTGGCCAACATAGATGGCAATGAGTTTGCAAACCCCATCAACCATCTCTACCTCAAGCCATACTACATTTAACACAAAGGATAACATCGAATTCCAAACGAGGTAAGCAAATTGTCCGCTACGACGTAAAACTAGCAAAGTACGTCTGCTATGATGTAAAACTAGCAAAGCTAGTTCACTATGACTATAAATTGGCTTAGATAGTATACTATAACTATAAACTATCACAACACATCCTTGGACTATGATGTAAAATTGGCATCCATAGCATGGTCCACTATGATCTTAAACTGGCCATCCACCACCCACAATCACATTAAACTAGCATAGCAATCTACTAGGACCTTAAGTTAGCACATTGGTTTGCTAGAACCTTAAACTAGCACACTTGATGATCTACCAAGATCTTAAACTAGGTTCGTAGTGCAATGCCTCCTAGCTCACACATGTGACATCATAAACAAACGGGTGTACACACTTTCAAACTTTCCAAACAACACGGGGTGGGATGTTGCAATTCTAGAATGCAGTTCATGTTGCTAAGGAAAAACCCTTTGGAACACATGCAACATCACCACCCCCACATCTTGTTGATCTTCTGGAGATGTCATTTGACATTTTGTTGACCTTCTGAAGCTACCACTACTATAGCCAATCATCTTGCTAGTAGCTCTTACCATCAACACCTATTGTTGGAGTCCCTGCACTAATATGCCCTAGCCACAAGGTTTCCATCCTCTAGCCCTTAGCATTTTCCAAGTCCAAAAGGTGTTCAGTTGTTAGGCTTCTCACCTTGCAACTGGATTGCATGATGTTTGCCTTGGGCAAGGAATCCTAAGCGCCTACATCACCATCCCTCCTAGTCTCTTCAGTGTTAGCCTTTTTGACCTGCTGCTACCTTAACCTATGCTGGCCTTCCTACTTTGGACATTGCGTGCATTAGAAATAACACTTGCCACTCTGGTGGTGTTCAGAACAAGCAGTACTTTACCCTCACTTCACTCGATGGTTTCTTTTTTCTTGTTTTCTCTTTGTTGTGTTTGTAGGATAAAAGCCAAGATGGCATCATTCAGGGATGCATTTCACCATGGGAGTAAGACACTACATTGCTCCAAAGTATCTGCTTTGATTAGCCTAGCTATGTGAGAGTGCATATCCAGCCCTCAGCCAACTTAATCCCCACTCCCTATACCCACAATTTCCCATACCCTCTTCGCAAGTTTCCTTGATGCACATAAAGCCCTTTCACATGCCCAACCACTAAGTCCATGATGGACGTAATGTAACTCACTCCATGGGAAGCATCTCTAGGTAGGCCTCATATGGATGTAACACAACTCATCTTGAGGAGGAAACACCTATCCTACAACGACAACAAGGTTTTCTACAAGTGAATGTGGGTGTGTAGCAAAAAAAAAGGGTAAGAAAAGAACAAAAGAGCAAAAAGCTAAAAAAAAGATAAGCACAAGTGCCTAAAAGAAATGGCATGATAGCTGATTCACAAACATTTCAACTATGGATCAACCACCTCTAAGCATTCTGATGAGAGGTAGAAATCCAAGAAAGAAGGACACCCATGTGTGCTGATTCCCTCACAAGCATTCCAACAAGGGATCATGCTATGACAACAATTTTTGAAAGGGTTGCATTCTACATTCATTTCTTCCATGAACCTATTTCCTCAAATCCATTCCTTGCCCCCTTACCTTACAATCACTCTCCTAGTACTTTCTAAAGTAGCGAAGCCTGGTCCAAGCAGGCACTGAAAAGCGGTGTTTTTGTCTTGTTCTTCATGGTGTGGGCAAATCCTATAGATGTCAACAAAGAGGGGTCATGGAAACACCATAAATTTTAGGACTGTGATGATTCAGGAAAATCTTGAAATTTGGGCAAGGATCTCTGCAAGCATGGTGTCATGTTAGACTGTGCAGATAATATGACACCCTAAGAGTCCTAATGCTTGCAATGTTGCTTCCAAGATTGCTAGTTTGCAAGAGGCACCAGGGGTAGACCATATAGTCCAACAAATTTTCTATCTCCCAAGCTAAGAGGCTAGCTACACCCTCTAACCTACCCAACTTGACACTTTACCTAGTTGATGGTCTACCCAACGACCATGCTAGTTGTTGTCAAAAGTGTTCAGGATAAGTGAAATAGTTCAGCAAATTTTCTAACTATGAGATCTACTACACTACGATATGCTACATAGTGTAGTAGGCCTTGAGGAGACTGAACAGGCACCAAAGATGTAATTACCAATAACTTGGTGCGTAGGGTACCTACCCCATTTCATTCTTGAAGCATGAAAAACATGACATAGCAAAAATGTGGTAAATTTCATCAAAGGTCCTCTTTGTTCAAGTGCTATGCTACACAGCGTAGTGCAGTGTAGCAGGGTTCCACTATGGCAATGCTTCCACATAGACTAATTTTTAAAAAGTGAACATATTTGCCCTTACCATCAAGCATGCTTATTTTGCCATCACGCTAGGACATGATCATCATCCCTTGATAAAATGTTCACAAAATGAGTCAAAAACCAAGCAATATAAGGTGCTATGTTATGCTATGCTACACAGTGTAGCATAGCATAGCAGGGATAGAATGCACAAAGGTCCTCTACCAAGTGGTTCCAACAAGAGAATTGCACTTGGCCACACTTTGGCCTCCAAGACTACCTATCCCACCTTACCCTTGGGCCCCAAGAAAAGTTTCTTGACAAAGCATTGCAGATTAGATAGGAATTCATGTCACATTGCTTGCTATGTTGTACTATGCTACATAGCGTAGCATAACATAGTAGGGACACAAAGCATCAAAGTGTTCCAAGGATGAACTTTGTAGGTCCCAGGACCTTTCAACTTGGAAAGTAGGGTTGCCAATTGTTGCAATTGCTTGTCTAGTAGGGTACTATTAGCTTTTGGGCAATATTTCCGTCAAGATAGGCAGCTACACTACGCAGTATAACACAATGCAGCATGTGGTTGTTTACACTACGTTGATATGCTGGGCAGCATAAATAGCATAACACTCACATGGAAGTGTTAGGGTTTCCTTGATTAGCTCCAAAACTTGGTGGCGATGGTTATTTCTTCTCTAGAATTTCTTAAATAGAAAAAATCAATAAGTTTTCCTTATTTTGCATCCCTTGGTTATTCTCAAAAGTTTTCTTTACGCTTGACCTTTCTTGCAAGAATAGGGAAGACATAGTCCTAGAGCATAGGCTCCACTTTGCATTCATTGTTGGCATTCTTTGTAACAAACATGGCAGTTCCCTAGATTTTGGCACATGTAGCTTGAATGGTATGGTCATAGCATAGTAGGTTTTACATTTAGCATTACACAGTAGCATAGCATAGTTACATTTGTACTCTGTGGGACCCAGGACACATGGCATCCAAACCACGTTCTTTTCCCACATATGACTCTATAAATACCCCAGCCAATAACATTCAAAGGGTTGGCTTTTGGAAGTTGGCTTTGAGAATCACCTTTCTAGTAGTTGGCTTTGAAGATTGGCATTTGGCATTTTGGTGATTAGCTTTGGCAAAGAGAATGGCAAGTAGAAGGTTCTTGTCAGCAAACTATTGATAGTAGTTCAAGGAGCTATGATCATACCACTTCATTGTAAGCTATGCCTATCCTCACTGCACATCTATTGTACATCTTCTTCAGCCAAACAGAGATCAAATCCATCAGTCTTGGGGTGGTGCACTTTCTCACTCAATCCTATTTCATTTTGTTTTGCTATTATCATATTTTGCATTACTTTTTATCAATTTACGTTTGTCACTTATCGCTTAAGTCATACACGTCTTTAAAAAAACTATTTACAAAAGGTTATTGTACACCAATTAAGTCCCTATCTAATTGACTAGACCATTTAGGGCACCCTACTTTTGTTTACTCTAGCATGACCCTTGCATAGATCCAAGGTTAAGCTATGCAGCCAGTGACCTCTTGATGTTCCAGCCACCAAGGTTTTCGGTCGCTACAAAGATGTCTTGTAAAAAATTATGTTTCTATTATTTTGAATAGTATGACATAGAAAATATAGAATAATCATTAGCATGACATAGAAAATTTGCAACAAGGATTAAGAGATAATGATCAAAACAATAACCTTGCCTAACTAAGCATTTAAGCTTTAAACTATTAGCAATGCCAACATTTGTAGCCACAACTGCATTAGCATTTGCAAAAAGAGTCTCCACCATTCTGATAAATGTTTATATAAAATCATATTTGTGAAGACAAACAATAATAAATGTCATTTAATTCTATCATATGTTTTAGCATAATCAAGCTTTAAAAGAGCAATGTCTTAATTGGAATCCTCAATTGACTACGTACCCTCCAAAGCTTCAACAACATTGTCCAAAATCTATCTAACTTTAACAAAGCTAGTTTGCATTAGAATTGATTTTCATCTTTTATTAAGACATGTAGTTAAATCTTATAAACAAAATTTAGAAGATTAATAGCACACCAATTACCACTGTGGGAAAGATCACATTTCTTACAAATAAGTTTGATGACTTATTTATTCAACTCTTGAGAAAATAAACATTATTTTATAGCTTCTATAAAAACATAATAAATATTTATATCAATAATATTCTAATAAACTTTTAAAAATCAAAAAGAATTCTATCAAAATCTATAGCTTGAAACCTCCTCTCCTTTGTAAAGAGGCACTCTTTCTTCCTAAAAAAGAAAATCCTCCTCATGATCAACACCATCTAAACATGATTAGGAAGAAAATCCCTCTCATGACTAATACTGTAACTATGTATGTTCAAATTGTTTTAATAATGATTTACTCTCTGTATCTTAGTGATGTTGCTGGTGTTACCACAAAGTAAAATTATGTTGTGCTTGCACATGCATAATGTTAAGTACTTGAAAAATATCTCTTTAAAGTGTAAAGGCTTGATATATTAAAATATAGTATGACTTCTATGAAAAGAATTGTTCATAATTATACTTGTACACATCATTGAAAAAAAAGGTAAACTTTCTACACTACAAATGTAAAACTGATATGGATGAAAATGCAATAAAGCTTTGGGAAAGTAGAAAAGAAAAGGTTGAATTGAAGTTTGGTAGATTTTATTATGTCCATAGAAAAAAAGTGATCTATTGAATAGACAATAAATTTATCTCATATAAAATAAAGATAGATTCAACAAATTGGCTAAGCACAACAACATGTAATAAAAATAAGTCATATAAAATGTTTATTTCAATATTATATTTTTGGAAAAGATGACTAGTTAAAGGAGAAATAAGCAAGACATGACATTCATCTTGAAGAACTATTAATCCACACAGCCTACATGTACATTCTTCTCTAGGAAGATTAATCCATCTTTCACTTTCTATCTTAAGTTAATGTGAACTCAGATGGAGCTTGCTGATTAATTTGTGAGATTTGATTGGAATGTTAGTTATAAGATAGGAAACCTCTGAATTAAGATGATTATGTCTAGTGTAGTCTAAGTAAAATTTTTTCTTTTCTTCCATATTTCAGCAAAATTGTTTAAGTACTTGCTATTTAACTAACTTATGTATGTGTTTAGGATTATGTTGTACTACTTCCAATGAGAGATTTTATGTTTTTAATTAGTGTATTTCTTGAAAATACCATCATTGTGCTTTTGTCTCATCAAGAAATGCTTTGGAAAATTTGGCTTGTTCAATTTCTAGTAGATTGTAAATATACCTAATGAATTAACAAAGAACTCCAGCTTTTAATGGGAGTAAATCACATTGCAAAAGTAACATATGATAAGGTGTGAAGTAGGTTCACTCCAATATTAAATCATATTCCAAATACTAATCCAGATATTATGAAAATACCATTAATTTTCTACAAAACAAGAAAACTAAATATCTTTAGTTTTTGAAAGAGAACATTACAATAGGGTTTGACAACCCACAAAACATCCAAAACCTCTCAAAACACTTAAATTATATCATATAACATGAGTCTCTACAACCACAAAATAGTTATTCTTAATGCAAGATACAACCGATGGAGAGTTCTTTCCACAACTAGGATTGAGATCTTAACTTACAAGTAGATGAGATACAATAACACATAGGCCAATACACCTTACATTTATCTTGGTGCTCCAATCACATATGCACTTATTCAATGTTTTCTATCACACTCTTCTTATTCTATCGCCAATTCAAGATCTTTCACCAAGGTATCTCTCACAACGTCTAATGACCTCTCATAGTATAAGCATGAAAAGAAGATCATATTTATTAACCAAGTAGAAAAGAAATCCTAAGAAAAATTTCTCAAGATCAACTTGAAGATCACCTACTATTTAAATATTTTTTCATCTTCACTTAATGATTTCTAAAATTGGAAGAATCAAGTATTTCATGTGCCTTGTCCTTGTAGTCTAGCATGTTTGATTGAGATTCTTGGTCTTTTGAGATGTACCTTGGTTTCCTATGTCATACTTTGATGTTATAGGTATGATTCCAAGATTTTTAGGATGATTTTATATTTATTTTAATGTTATATGATCTCTTCATCAAGTTCCCTCAAGTTCTAGCTTTTACCTAGAAAGCCTTTAGGTAAAGTGTTATTTTAGGAAGGTGCACTAACTATCCTACACTAGTGTAAGGGCTTCAATGTAGCCCTTGCTTGCCAAATCTCAAGACAGAGCCAAAAGTGCATTCCAATTGGCTAAGGTTGCATTAATAGATCTTTGTTGACATTTAGGTGTTGATGATCCTCCTTAATTTCATTACAAAATTATAAATACTTAGGATGAGCTCTCACACACATCATATGCATAACTTAGATATCATTTGGGCTTGTGGAACCTAGTTTATGTGAAGCACTCTTCCTGCCTTGGATAAGTTGATTTCTTTCCTTGTCTTATATGTGTTTTGAGTCATCACTACTATGTTAGAGTGATACTTTTCTTACATAACTCCAAACCATTTGGTCAATATGGAGTCCAATATTTACATTCTAAATAAAGGTAACATTTTCCCTTATTTTATCGTTCATATGTTAAACATAAAAACATAAAAAAATATTTATTTAACTTCATTTTATGAAGCTACAATGATTCATTCCTTAACCAAGTAGGTCACAAATTATATGGAATACTATTAGGTCACCAAGGTTATGATTGAGAGCCATTTTATTACATTTTGTATGTAGTGTTGCATCTATCTCTTAAGGGTTTGCAACAAAAGCATTATCTTTATTTTGAGGTGGGATTTCAATGCATGCGTGTTTATTACTTGTTTCTGATAAAGATAAAATCCATAAAAATTTTAAAAAAAATAAAATTATAAATATTCTCTCTATCTTTACTATGGGAACATAAGTTTTAATTGTGTCATATGTATTATAACCTATTTTATATTTATTAAACACAATGATATACAAAAGTGTTCTTGGCAATCGACTACACATAATCTTTGAAGCTTATGATTGAATCTCAATACATTCCAAATGATAAATTCCTTTGGTTCAAAATTGGTGGGATCCCTATCAAGCATGATATTGATGACATGAGTACTTACAAAGTAATTAGTGTGTGTAGTTATTTTATTAATTTTCCATTACTTTATTCCACTATCAATGCTATCCCTAGGTCACTAACCTTTTGAAGGATATCTTCATGCAAGTAGGTAAGCCCTAAGAACTTATATTAGTCATAGGTCCTATTTATACTCTCCCACTCTTAGAATGAGAATTAAGGCATGAACCGTGATGATGCATCATAGTTGGGGTCATTCCAACTTCTCCAAGATGTCTCATCACTAACTTGTCCACACACTAACGTTGGCTCCACTATTGCATACACACATGACAACAATGACATAATCATGATATATTGTAACTAACTAAGAATCATAGGTAGTAATTTTACATGCATCATCTTGGTGTAATGCTTGTGTAATATCTCATTAAATTCAAATAGTGATATAAATACTAATTATGAGACTTTCCATATCTAGATCATAATACTTTCTACATACATGATCACTAGTACTCAACTTTGTAAGTTTGCATGTAATTTAGAGAGCTAACACATAAATCATAGATAAATCATAGAATATATTAAAGACTATCAATTAAAATTTTTATCATTCCACTTGGTATTGTTTAAGCCCAAATGAAATTCTTACTCATGCACTGGTCTCATTTAATATATTATATCAAACTTATTCCATTATACTATTCATTACTTTTTTTTTGTTAAATCTAGAATGTGCTATTAAATTTGGAAAATTTCAAATGTTGTTTATTGTGAGATATATATGTAAGTTTATCTTAAATTGTGAAAGATGATATTTCTTTAATGAAAGTTATGTTTTGTTGAAGATAAATTTATTAAAAACTTATTATATTGATAAATATTTTACTTGGTCTAGTAGTATAGATTTAATTATCTTTTAATAATTTATTCTAGTCTTTCAATCTTTATAAATAGGAATACTAGCTTTTAAAATTTAGGATGAAACACTTTAATCCAACAAAAATATTTTACTACATTTAATTTTTAATTTAATTTGATTACAAATAATCAAGAAGTCATAAATGAGAAGAGAGAAGTTGAATTTAATACGAAAAAAGTTTCTCTAAAGTGTTATCTTGGTTTTATGTTAAATTTTACATATTGAAGAGAATAGAGTTAAATTATAGATTTCATGAGATTTTTTGTGAATCTCCTTGGTCAACTAAGTGTATGGGTTTTAGCCATTGTATAAGATATTGAACATGTGTTTCAGGAAAGAGATATAAATTAGTTGTACCTTACATTTAGGTCCATTGTGTGTGATTGTATAGCCTCATGCTTTATAATATCATTGAGTGTGTTATTGTATGTTCTATGGGATTATGGTTCCATTGTAGTTTGTAATCTTCTTTAGGAATTAATAGAATATAATTAGTTTTTTTTATTTTCTAACAAGTTATTTATCTTCAATGTGATCAAGATTTTGTATGCTTGAAGAGTTAATTACATTTGGAGTGACATTGCTGTAGGATTGGTGTCAGAGAGTAGGATTTTGAAATTTAATTGTGTATTTTTGTGTTTGTTTCAAATGGCTTCTAAGAAGAAAAAATGTTTAAGCCCTAAACTAAGATATAAAGAGAAAGTTGAAATAGAAATTTAAATAATCTAGATAGAGGTATGAAATAATCATAAAATTTAAATTCATTAGATTGACGAACAATGATGTGAAGAAATTCTATATTTAATTTTGGAAGCTTTTCCATTAAGCTAAGATGAGTTAGGAGGAATATGAACATGCTTCAATCTTTCATACAAGTCTCAAGATGACTTATTAGTAGGATTTGGCATTTTATGAGTCTCAAACCTTAGATGAGACTTATGATTTGGGACTTAAGGTAGAAGAAAATCAATGGATTTAGAAGTAGGAGCAAACAAGTTTAAAAGAGAAAGGAAAAGGGATCCAAATTTGAAATGGAATCTAAGTCAAACCATAAAGATAAAAAGGAGAACCATCATAATAAGAAAAGAAAATGTGATGAGAAGGGCAAGGCTAAGAAGAACCAAGGTAAATAAGATAAGGGTAAAGGTAGTAACTCATCAAAAATTCACTACTTTAAATGTGAAGAGTGGAAACATAAATAATGGGATTGTTCACTTCATAAGGAAGAAAAAGAAAACAATGTACAAACGTTATAGATGGAGGAGACATGAAGCCAAGATTTTCCAAAGAGGTAATCCTAATGAACCAAGAATTAAGGAAGGTTTTGAATCAAATTCATATGCAATGATAAGAAATGTTAATAGAGGGGACCATCTAGTAAAAAAAAAAAATTATTTAGGATTAGAGCTAAATGTTTGATTAGTGGAAAATGGATTTTTATTTTGGTTGATGGGAAAGCCTAAGAAAATTTTATTTCTTCTAAGGTAGTTTCTAACTTTTTTTAGTAACATATCCTCATTCTCGACCCTACAATATGCATTAATTATCTAAAGATTTATCTTAAGAGGTGAAAGAATAATATTTTTTAAAATTTCAATAATGGGAGTTCTCATGATGTTGTAACATGTGATATGTTGCCAATTGGTTATGCTAGTATAATTCTTTGAAGGTCTTGGAATTTTGATAATGGTGCTAAACTTGATGGAGCAAGAAATGTGTGAAGTGTAATAAGAAAATATGAAATCTATAAATTGATTTATATTACTACTAGACAAGGAAGTAAAAATCACTTAATTCTTCTTTAATTCTTCTAGGGAAGAGAAAATATATTAAGGAACATGATTAAACAAGTTTTGGATTTGTGATTATATCAAATATTGCTTCTAATTATGAGGTTATGCAAGTCAAACTTCTAGTAGGTATACTAGGCTTTAAGAAGTAATTTTTCAATGTGTTCAAAGGGGAATTGAATAGACTACCATCAATGAGAAATTTTTAGTATCAAATTAACTTCATCTCTGGTGCTATCATTCCAAATGAGAGGGCATATTAGATGGTACCAAATGAAAGGGTTTAACTACAAAGACAAGTAGAGATGCTACCTGAAAATAGCTTTGTGTGGAAATCAATCTCTCTTTGTGTAGTTCTAGTAGTGGTTATGCCAAAGAAGGACATTGAAAAATGAAGGATGTACATTTATTCAAGGAATGTAAATAGGATAATAGTTAGGTACATGTTTTCTATTTCAATAATATATGATATCCTTAATGTCCTTACTAATGTAGATATTTTGAGCAAAATTCATAAAGAGTTGGTACCATTAAATTTAGATCAATCCTAGTGATGAATGGAAGTTTACTTTTAACATAGTGGATGAATTATTTAAGTGTTTGGTGATGTCATTTGGGCTTACAAATGCTCCTTCTATATTCATGAAGTTGATACATGATGTTCCTGCTATCTTTGTTGATGATATTTTGTTGTATAGTCCCAATGAGGATAAGTACTTGGTACATTTGAGGAGTGTGTGTCTCAAATTGGAGGAGGCACATTTGGTTGTCAACATAAAGAAGAGTCAATTATTTGAAAGGAAGATTACATAATTGGAACATTTGATTTAAAAATATCAAATCAAGATGAAAGTTGATAAGGTAAAGGTTGTTTGAGATTTTCCAACTCTTAGAAATGTTAAGGAGCTAAGATCATTTCTTAGTTTAGTAGGTTTTTATAGAAGGTTCATAAAAAGGTTTAGTGATATTTCATGCTCTATGTTTTATTTTCTTGAGAAGAATGAAGATTTTAGGTATGGTGATGAAACATAAAGAATCTTTAACTTATTGAATGTAAAAATAACTAGTGCAGTAGTAATTGCAATACCAAAATTTCAAAAGCTTTTTCAAGTAGAGGTAGATGCAAGTGGACTTGGCATTACAGGGGTGATTTCATAAGGAGAAAGACCTATTGCTTTCTTTTTAGAAAATTTGAATGAGTCAAATAAAAAATATGGTATTTATAAGAATGAATTGAATGTTATGCTTTAAGTAATCAAGTATTAAAGGAATTATTGTAGTCCAAGGAGCTTACTTTAATGACTAATAATAAATCACTTCATAATCTTTTAATTTCCAAAAGAAGTTAAGTGTGAAACACATGAAGTAGATGATATAATTACAAGAGTTCAATTTTTTTACTCAAGCATAAGAGTGGAAAAGTGAATGTGATGATAGTTTCATTATCTAGGATGCATGTGATGAATTTTAATGTTCCTCAAGTAAAAGGTATCAATGAATGTTTTGATTTATATGAACATGATTTAGTTTTGGAGCAATTTTGGAGGAGTCTCAAAGAGTGATTGTTAAGTAGGATAGATCAATGGAGAGACTATTACATTAAAGATAAACTATTATTCAAGAATGGAAAGATTCTTATTCTCAATCGTGATTTTAGAAGGAACATTTTGGTTGAAAAATATCATGGTGGCATGAAATGTTACATGGATAGAGATAAAACATTGGAACTTATGGGTAGGTACTATTTTTGAACTGGAATAACCTTTGCAATCTCTAGATTTATGAAGGAGTGTTTGATACATAAAAATTTTAAGGGAGGTAAAGGAGTTAATAGACTTATATGTATTTTTGAAATTCTAAAGGACCTTGGGAAAGTATATCAATAGAATTTGTGAGTGATATTATAAAGATCAAAAAATGAAACAATGTTATCTTTATAATGATGGATAGATTCTCCAAGATGACACACTTCATTCTATGTAAGAATGTGAATGATGCATTTGATATTGAAAATTTATTTTTCTAGAATGTTTTGAGATCACATGGATCTCCTTTGAATATGTTAATGATAAAGACTCCAAGTGTACCAATTATTTTTGGAAATCCCTTTTGAAGATCTTAGAGAAAAGATTGAATTTCTCTAGTGCATATCTTGCATAGTCCAATGACCAAACTAAAGTGGTTAACATCGTAAATATTTTGAGCCTATTAAAGCCAATTATGGTTTTTTTCCTAAGATGATGGGTAAATCAAGTATCTTTGATGTAGAGGCTTACTTACTTGAAAACTTTATGAAGGAGATGATAGATATTCATGTTCAATTTAGGAAATATCTTGAGAACGTTGAAAAAATACTTCAAAAGAAAAATAAGGGAAAGAGGAAGCCTAATTTTGTTATAGCTAATTTTGTATGGATGCATTTGAAGAAGAAGAGTTTGAGAGGTGTGAAAGTTTCAAAATTAAAATTCAAGAAGATGGCTACTTTCAAGATAAAGAAAAAACTCAATGAAACTTCCTTTGAAATTCAATTACCAAATAATGTGGATATTATAGTAAGTATCATCATAATTCAAGATTTGATATAGCATAATATGAAAATAACCAATTCCACATCCACTAAATAGTCTAACAAATTGAATTCTTCAAATTCAAAGGATACTTAGAGATCATTAAAGAAATCAAAGATAGTGTTTTCTCTAAACATTAGTGAGCATAAAGCGAGATGAAAAAATGTATGGAATAGACAAGAAATAGAAAATAAATAAAAAATGTACATGCAATGTGATACGAAAGAGAACAAAGCATGCATAAGGATGATAGAGAAAATAAGAAAGCAAAGTACATTAAGAGAAAATCTTTAAAGAACAACTACATCTTTAGAATGAAGAAATACTTAAAAGAAATTCGATACAATGCCAAAGATTGGAAAATCATAAGTTATGATACATGAAATAAAAAATATAAAAAAAGAACTTGGGAATCCATGATAAGAGTCTTTCAAAATGAAGTAGGTATGGCCAATGAGGTGTTGCATTATCTCATTCTCACTCTGATGTTAGTGTTTGATGTAAAAATTCATAAGATCATTGTAGATTCTAACATTGATAACGAATAGAGAAAAGAAGATTTAATTAGATCTATTTTTTGATCTAAATATAAAGGGATTCTTTATGTGCTAGAAGGAAAACATAGGAAATATAATATATTAGCAGAGAGGAGAAAAAGAATAAAAAAGTGACTCAATCTCTAGAAATAAAGTAGTTATTCTATAGAGAGGTTGAGTCTTTTAAAAGAGAACATTTATTTTGTAAAAAGTAAAGCAAAGACACTTGTTTGGCCTCATCAATGTAGGATATGAAAAGAAAAAAAGATAGGGAGATAGTTGAAAATAAAAATAATAATAAAACCAAGGGAAAGAATACCAAGAAAATTACCAATACACCAATTTTTGGGTGTTATGTCATAGAAGTAGGAAATGGTTAGATCTCTAAAATCAACCTCTTTCTTACCTCACTCATATGAATGTTCACACTTCTTACATTACTTCACACTCAATACTCTCTCACTGGATTGGGATAGATTCAATTGTTTGACCTCAATGATGTTAAATATAGAGAGGAATGAAAACTTATGAGGAGAGTAGATAATAGAAAAGAGAGAAAAATATTGTATAGGAGAGTAGAAATTATAGCATACAAAAATAAAGAGAAAAAAATGAAAGGATAGAAAAAAAGAATATTGTTCATACATCTATCATGAGCATGGTGCTATGGCACATAAGTGGGGCATGATTAAACCCTACATAATGTATGGTTAAAAAAGATGTCATATATATTGTTGAAGTAATCCATCTTTGTTCTAGTCAAAAATACATTCAATCACTCCCTCACATGAAGCACTGAGATATTTGGTCACTCAAAAACCTCTAATTATGCTAAGCACATAGAGTAGAATGAGATAGATAACATAGGAAAATATGAAGAAAATAGCTATAGAAATAGTAGAATATGATATAGAGAATGCAATATAAAATAGGATTTAGAGTAAATCTATTATCCTAATGTTGTAATGCATGAAAAATTTGGTGCTGGAAAACCAAAAATTCTAGGTGAAACAATTTAACTTTGGATCCCAAGGGCCTTTGAGAAGAGGATCTCAAGCACCTTGGATAGTCTTATTGATCATCTAGGGACTTAGAATTCATAAACAAGGCATGAATTGAATTTAAAATTGTAGATCTAGTAATAAAGAAATTAGAAATAAACTTGCACAAAATGAATTAACTACAAGTTATATTAAAAATAATAAAAAGTGTTACAAATATAAAGTTCATATTGGTACAAGTTTAAAAAATTCTTGAATGCTCAAAGAGCCAGAAGGAAGATGTTTGGAGCTTGATGAAACTAACCAAGTGTGTCCTGTAGTTAGCTTCACGATCCTAATGCTCCAAAGTTATGCTCTCAAAAAATCTCTTCTCTTTCTCTAGTATTAGATCTACCTTAGTGGGTGTTGAAAATGGTTGTTAGGTTGTTAGAAGTTTTGATGCTTTGCAATGCTTTGAGAGATTCTATGCTTAGCAAAATGCATATTTTCCCAAAAATTATTTTCAATGTGTTCAAATTTGATTTAAATAGGCCATTGATGTCCAATTTGACAATACAAATTTTCTACCCCGATTGTTGATAGATTGCTATAATTTGAAGGTATGGTAGGCTATTAATTCTAGTGTAGTTTTTCATTTATGGTAAGTTTTATGCACAAAGACCATTAAAAATACACTGGATGCTATAAAATCTATGCTAACATTGAAAAATATGCTACCTTCACTCAAACTATGCTGGCCTTGGAATGATATGATGGTTTCATGAAAACTACACTAGCCTTGCTGTGAAAATTAATGTCCAACAATTCCTACACTAGTTGTAGGTGGCACCAACATATTTTTTTCTTTGACCAACATAAAACCCATGAAAAATCCAAAGTTGGAAATTCCCAAGGAATTTTCAGCCTTCCCAAGTCCAAATACATACATGACATAACTTGTTCCACTTGGGAAGTAAGATAATAATAACTTATGAGACATTTTTAGCCTCAAAAAGTTAAATGTGAGATCACAAGCTATGAACTATAAAATTCACATTTTAAAATGAAATCTTGCCTCAAATTTAATGGTGAAGGTTATGAATTGTAACTTGAATTTTTTTAGTGATGTTTCATTGGTTTCTCTTTGTTTATGTTTTGAGAATTGACTCGAGAGACATTGACAAAGAATGTAAAACACCATCTCCAGTTTATCACCAACTTTTCTTCTCCCTGCTTGATTCTATAGTTGTCAAGCCATGCTAGATAGTGCTTATGATGATGAGATGAGGCTTTGATGACATGATATGGAGTAAAGGCTATATTCAGTTATAATTTTATGATTATAGGAGTTAAGAATGAATTTCATAGGTTGACATCATGATTATGGTGTGGTAATGACATGCTTACTAATCAATGTAGTCTTCATGCTTACTATTTTAAAGTGATGATCACTTGATAATGTTTTTCAAGTACCAACACTTTGCTCCAAGGCTTCTTTGGTGGTTAGGCTCCTCCCTTTGTATGTTTGGAGTCGTTGATTTATATTTTGGGAATTATTGACCTCTTGGATTTCTTGGTAACTTGCTCCCCTCTTTTTTTTATTTTTGGGATGAAACCTTCATTAGGTTTCATTACCAAGGCTGAACTTAATTTGGTTTTCTTATTGAATGATATTTGTTACATCCAACAAACTTAACAGTGGAGCATGAAGAAGGTGATGTCACATGACCATAGTGCATGAATGCCAAACATAGGTTACCTCTATTGTTTAGGGTAAGAAAAGTTATAATTAGGCTATCGTATTGTGGTTCAAAACGGTTAACAAAAATGATGTGAATCAATCACTCTTGGTATGCTAGGATAAGCTAACCAAATCTCATGGATTAATGTCACGTGGTAACTTGCTACTGCAATGAGTTGCACCTTTGTAATGACTTCATGCTTCGTCCTACAGGCACAACTCTAAGAGAATAAGAAAATAAGTTAAAGAAGACATGTTGTTACAATACATTTCATAATACTACATGAGATAACTAGTAAATCATGCAACCATCAGTTACTATTGCTACAATCATAGAGAGATCTATGTGGTGTACATCAAATTTACAAACTTGTAGTTCATTCATTATGCCAAAAAAAGAGAGAGATAGATGTTGATCATGTAGACTTGCTTACTATAAGTTGTAAAGGCCATCGATGTCAATTGTTAATTCATTGGTAAAAAAGATCATGATATATGTAATAAGGCTTGAGATAGGAATGGTTGATCAAGTTGGCCAATTCATTTCCATCTATGTCTACTACTTTGAAGGCTTCATTGTCATAAGTCTTGGTGACTAGGAAAGGCCCCTCCCAATTTGTTGAGAATTTTTTTGCATGTTAACAAATAGCCTCAAGTACCAAGTCTTCTTTCTTGATCTTTTTCTTGTTTAGGTAATGTCAATGTTATTACCTTAGCCTCTCTTGGTACCATTTGATGTGAGAAAGCATTTGTATCCATTACTCTTCCATTTAATCAAGATCAATGGTACATAGCTCATTGTTCTGCTCATCATTGATGAAGTCAAATAGAGCCACTCTATGTGATGGAACCTACAATTCAAGAGGAAAATACCTTAAGATTCATAAACTAGGCTATATGGGGTGACATTGGTTGTAGTTTGAAAGGTAGTTTGATAAGCCCAAAGTGCATGAACAAGCTACTCATGCCACTTTCATCTACTATAGTTTAGCATCTTTTTAAGTAAGTTGATGATGGTCTTGTTGCTACCTTCAACTTGTCCATTGTCTTGAGGATAGTATGGTGACAAAAAGAAATGTTTAATGCCTATATCTTGATAAAAGCCTTTCATTTCTTGGCTACTAAACTATGATCCATTATCTATGACATTGATCAAAGGTATGCCAAAATAGGCTACTATGTTGCCTAATATGAATCTTCAAACTTATTGAAACATTGTCTTCCTTAGGGGAACATCTTCAATGCACTTTGTAAAATACTTGGTTGTAGTAATGATAAAGCTATACCCCATGAAAGACTTAGGCATTATGGATCCAATAATGTTAAGTCCCCATTGTTCAAATGATCAAGTTATCTAAGTAGTGTGTAATGAAGTTGGTGGCATGTGTATCAAGTTGTTATGCCATTGATAAGTATTCTAAGTTTTAACCTTTTTTAGGAATTCACATTCCATATAGGACCAATAATAACCTAGTCATCTAATTGTTGCATCCATGGCTCTATGTCCTATATGTCCTCTAGTTACCCCTTTATGAACTTGCTCAAGAACTATGCAAGATTTGGCTTTGCCCAAGAATACTAACACTATGTCATCATAGGACCTTTGAAATATTATGTTACCACCTATAATGACATATTATTTTTATCTTTTACATATGTTATGTTTTTGAGAAGTAGTCAATTCCTATGGAGGTTCATCATGCATTAGGTAAAATTTGATATCCTCATACCATTCTTTTTGAGGAGAAATATTAATAGAGGCTATATAAATGTCTTTGGTGTTTTGCATGATGGGAATAACATAGTTCATGGTTAAGGAAGGTAACTTGCTAAACACATTGGGTGTCACACTTAGTGCTAAGGTTGTAATGGCAATGGCTAATGTGTTTTCGGTTCAAGGTATGTGTTTATTATCAACGTCTATAAATTGTTACATTAATTTCTTAGCTAGGTCATAATAAGGCTATATATGTTTGTATTTGCATGCAAAAACCTTAGTTACTTGGTTAACCACAAGTTGCAAATCATCTTTGATCATTAGGCATTTGATTCCTTGGTCATAAGCCATCATCATTCCTCTAATTAATCCTTCATACTCCACCATATTTTTGGTACATGAAAATTGAAGGTGATGTTATGATAGCAACAAAATTGGCCCCATGGATAGTTGAAGCTTCATAAAAGTGCATGATTACCTCATAGCCTTTAGGTACTTCGTTAATAATGTTGACATTCTTATTAGGGAATTCAAGGTTAGTGGTTGCACGGTCTTTGACTAGGGAAGCTGTAAGTTGTGTAGCTATAGCTTGACCTTTAGTTGAGGCTTGGAAGATGTAATGTAGGTCCAACTCAATTGTTATGGCTTTCCAATGGGCTACATGGCCACTTTCATAGATATTGGTCATTATGGCTCTAATCACATTATCCTTGCAAATGATATTGACTTTGCTTTTAAAGAGGTAGTGTCTTCACTTCTTCAATGAGAAGACTAGGGATAGAAAATACTTCTTCACTTTAGTGTATTAGGTCTCATAGGTAATTAGTGCATGGCTTAGGTCATATACTGACAACTCTACTTCATCATCTCACTTTTGATAGAGTAGAGAGGCAATGGATGCATTGGAGATAGCAAGGTTTTCAAAGGCTTCTTAGTATTGAGCCATCCACTGATAACAAACTCATTTCTTAAGAAATTTTTGCATGGATTGTAACTTATCTGTAAGCATGGCAATGAATATATGGATAAATTGAAATCTACATTGCAATTCTTGAATCTCCTTAAGGTTAGTTGGTGCTACCAAGTTGGATGTAGCCTTAACCTTATTAAGATCAACATATATCCTTGTTTTAGATACTACAAAGCCAAGAATCCTAGTAGTTTTGATGCCAAAGATACACTTCTTAGGATTAAGCCTGAGCTCATATTTGAGGCATCATTTAAGCACTAAGTTAAGGTCATGTGCATGGTCATTGACCATTTTAGATTTGATAGCTATGTTTTCCACATAGTCATTAAGTAACCCTAGCATGTAATCACTAAAGATATACATCATGGCTCATTGATAGGTTGTGCTTGCATTCTTTTCACCAAAGGGAATTATCGTTGTAAAAAGGGTCATGAAGGTTGTACAAAGTTGATGATCTGGATTAATCCTAACTTGGTTGTATCACAAGAACCCATCCATGAAGGATAACAAGGCATGTCTAGTGGTAGTACCAATAAGTTGGTCAATACTAAGAAAAGGGAAATCAGCTTTGATAGTTAGCTTATTCATGTCTCAAAAATGAATATGGATACTCCCATTTTTCTTAGGGACTACCCTTATGTTAGACACCTAACTTGTGTAATCGAGCAACTTGAATGAAACCAGTTTGATATAGTTTCATGATCTCATCACAAACTACCAAGGCTAAATTTGGTCTAATCTTACAAAATTTTTTCTTAACTAGCTTGATACTAGGATTGATTATGATGTTATGTTATACTAGATGTGGATCAACACTTAACACATCTTCCTATGATAAGACAAAGAACTTAATATTGTCTTCAATGATCTTAGTGATGTCTTTAGCCTATTGAGGTTCCAATGAGAAAATTCATTTCAATTTTTTTTCCTTGCCATTATGTGTTGTAACAAGAAGCTTAACTAGAGAGTCTTCAATAATGTCCCCAACCTCATAGTTAAGGGCTTTAACTAGGTGTTCAATCCATTTGAAAGGCTTTTCTATAGAGGCTATGTGGTTGACTTGGCTCTTAGGCTCAAGATCTAAGTAATTAAGGTCAATGAATCATTAAACATAACCATGAGGTCCACTTAGGCTTAAAGGAAAACTAATTTTCTTTTAGGTGTCCATACTCCAATCCTACACATTAACCATAAGCACATTAAGTAGCACCTACATGATAAAACGAAAGAATAATGTCAAAGTAATGTAAAATACTTTAGTAATAATGCATAGATAAGCCAAAATACATTACTTCAGTGGTCAAACAAGTTTTACATAAGGTAAACAAAGGTTCTAAGAGGTAGGTTAAAGAAAAGAGTGAGAAATGAAGGCTAATTGGTATAAAACAAGGTCCAAATGAAGGCCAAATGATAGTTTAATAAGTTTAAATGAAGACCAAATTATCGTTGAAGCCCATTTAAGGATGTTAAATAAGGTTAAAGCATGGTCAATAGAGGCCATAAGAGATAATATAAGGTAAATAAGATGAATCAAAGGTCAAATAACATGGAATGAAGCCAAATGATGATCAAATGAGGACAAATGAAGACCAAATGATTGTCAAGCCCTATCAAATGATATTGAGCAAGGTCATATTTATGTCCAATGATATTAACTAATGTAAAATCAAGCCAATTGAGATTTAAATGATCTCAAAGAACAAAAAAATGTAGTGGACCAAGGTTAAATGATGAGAAGATGATGCAAATGAAGCTAGATGATACCAAATGATATGAAAATAAAGGTCAATATTGTATAACAAGCTCAAATTAAACCAAAACTCAAAGAAACAAGGCCAAACCAATCAAGGTGGATAACATGTTATAAAACATGGTCAATATGGATCAATCAATATCACATTTTGCTAGTTTTATGGCTTAGAGAACCATGGTGAAAGGTTCTAAGGTCGATGAATGAGTTTGGGCACTAGGGGAGGTCATTGTGGGCCTATTTGGGGGCAAAAATGATGTCTTTTTGAAAAAATACACTAGAACAACCATAAAATACAATGGCCATCATATTTTTGGCAAGTTCTAGTGTATTTGTTAATAAAATGTGGTTTCTAAGATTCATTAGGACTAGTTTTTGGGTTGTGATGCCTTGAACTAATAAAGTAGTGGATCAGGAGTGGAAATTGGTCAATTTTGGTGTCTATTTGACATCCTCAAGGTTCTAAATGCTATCAAAGGATAAAAAATACATTGGCCAACATAGTTTTCTCTAGTTCTAGCATAGTTTTATATAAAAAATTAATTTAGGATGGCTCAAGTTTGAAATTATTGCTCTAGCAACCTCCTAGGATAGCGTACGGGTGTTAAGGTTGTTGAATGGTCATTTGAAGATTCAAATAAGTTAATAAAAGTAGTGTTTGGAATCTTAGACCTCAAAAATACATTGGCCAATGTATTGTTGCTTGGTTGTAGTTTATATTTGATAAATTTGATCTTTTCATGCTCAAAATAAAGACAAATTATAGTTGGTTATAAGCTCTAGGGTTCTAAGCTTCTCTTGTCAATTTTTAGGTTATTCGGAGTGGGGTTAGGCTGTCAGATTTTCCTTGGAAACTAAAACTACTTTGGCTAGCATATTTTTAATTTCCTCCAATGTGTATTTAGTTCAATTTTGATTTATGGATATTTTTAATGGTCAATCGACTAAGTTTTTTGGCTCCTGAGATTGTTGGTGTCCATGGCTATGGTTTAAGCTCAAAATTGTTGATTTCAAAGGTCAATGGAACCTTGATTTGGCCACTTCTTCTAACAAAATATACTAGCCAATGTATTCTTGGATGTCTCTGGTGTAGTTTTAAATAATATGATTGATTTTTGCTATTTCTAACATAGTTTTCATGGTTTGATGGCTATTAGAAGTTGCAGCATGGTTTTGGAGCTAGATTGATGCATTTGAAGGTCAATTTGGCTAGTTGATGTCTGGTTCTTAGGTTTTTCTTGTAAAAGATACACTAGCTAGAATAGTTTTGGCCTCTTCGAGCATATATTTTTATGTTTCATAAGTTTTGACTTACTTTTAGCTTTATATTTATCTTTCCAAGATCACCAAACACTTTGGTAAGGTATGGAGGCTAGGGTTGGCAATTTTGAAGGCTATTTGATGCTTTATTCATTTATCTTATGGGAAATCTCTAGAAATATGCACTAGCTAGTGTAGCTTTGGATCCCTCTAGTGTAGTTTCTCAAGAATCATGGATTTTGACATTTTTTAATAGGTTCTAAGAGGTTCGATATCTATTGAGAGTTCGAACTAGGGTTTGAGGCTTGATGTGGCCATTTTAAGGTCATCTGGAGGATTGGTTACTATTGATTATTTCCATCCCTAGTAAAATTATGTTGGCCAATGTAGTAATCCAAAAATGTCTTATTTCTTATTTTTTTTTCCTTTCTTGGTGTTTAGAAGCCTTTGATGTCAATGTTTGGTTTTCAATTTTGGACAAGGTTCCATTGCCTGCAATTTGCTAAGCATGGGTAGTTAGGAGGTCTATCTTGGTCATTGTTGATGCTTGGCATCCATTCCAAGGCTTATTTGGGAATTAATCCCAACGTATCTTTTGTTGGAAGATGCAAATCCCATTGGATTGAGATTTTTAGTAATTTATTTGGGAGGTGCCTAATGGAGCCTACCCAAGCTTAAATTATCATTAGGCATTAAAGTTTCCACAAATCTAGCATAGGTTTTACTTTTCATATGTGAGCATGAATTCCAATGGATGTTATGTGGGATTTGTGGGCATGGAGGATTATGGTACCAATGCATACGTATTGGAAGTCTTTTTCTTTGTAAATTGTATGCAAATTGATCTTCCTAACCCAACTTATACATGAAACACTTGGAGTTGAGGCTTTTCAACTATTCTTAGCTTATTTTCTATCCAACCTTAGCATATCTTTACTACCTTTCATCACAAAGGTAGTGTAGTTGCAAGAAGATGCAAAGGAGTTCAAGGTTTTCTAGCTATTTACTCAAGATGTCAAGGAGGCAAGGGGGGAAAAAAATATAGCCATTAAGAAGGTAAAATCTACCACAAAAGGGACATCCCACTTGCCTAGGCCATCCATTGTAGAAGTTTCATCTAGCATGACTACTAGGCGCCCTTCTTTAACCATTTTCATCAATTTTTAGCAAAGTATGTAGGCATTTTCTAGTGTCTAGGTCATGTGTGTTAAGAAAATTTTGCATTGTATGGTTTAGTTGTTGTATCTATGTTGTGACAATGTGTTCACATTGTTGTTTTGGTCTGAGGGCCTTCTTGTACAAAATTTTAAATTTTTATTCAAGTCCATCCTATGCATTTTCACTACTTTTTACTGAAAAAAAAGCAATGCCACTTTCCAATTTTTTTTTAAGAAAACAACACAAAATTTTTAATTTTTCAGGCCATAAATTTTTTTACTCTATTTAATGGTCATAAAAAAATTAAATCACTAATTTTTGAGCTATAGTTAATTTTTATGATTTTTTTTCATAGACCAATGCATAGTGATTTTTAAGTTTTGAACTATTTATACCCCTTTGAGACTGACAGTGTTGATATACTTTAGTATTTTTCTCATCAACATCCTAGCCTCCTAAGGATTTCTAGGACTATGTGGGAGGGTTTTGACTATTTTTGTAATTTTTAAGAATTTATATATAATTTTTCTTGAGGCTTCACTACAATTGCTTTACTACAAAGTGTGTCTTTGAGAAAAAATTCAAAGTAATTCTAGGTTGCTTTTTGAATATTTATAAGTTTATTGTTACAACGTTGGGCTAGGATTTTTGTTGATTTATGTGTGTTTATGTTTCCTAGATGTAGAAAAATGTTTTTAGTAAAATTTTATCATTGTTTGGTTATGTAAATTACCCTATATAGTTGTTGTTTCAGTTGCTACAACTGCAAGCCTCCTAGGCTGTACAAGTAGCATTGGTACACTTTTTGAATTTTATTGTGAGTGTTTTTGGCTTTTAATCATTATTTACATGTTGTATGCTAGTTTTCAATAACTTTTTAAATTTTTTGAAATTTTTTATGTAGCTTTCCTAGAGTTTTACTACACCTATTTCATTGTAAACTGGGGTTTCTAGTTAAAATTTCATTGAATTCAAGTTGGAATTTTTATAGCTATTACTATATTATTAAAAGCACATTCTCATAGTTTTAATATTTTACATTGAAATTCTATAATTTTTATGTATATTTATACCATGAGCCTACCATCAATGTTAATGGGCCACTTGGTTTTCAGTTAATTTTTAGTAAAATTTTGTTTTATGTTTTAATGGTTGTAATCAAAACACCACAAAAATTTGGGTCTCGACATCTCGACTACAAATTTGGCTAAGTGTCAAAATAGTGACACTTTGCCCATATCTTTCTAAGTTTTGAGTATAGTCAGCTTCAAACTTCTAGATTTACAAAATTTTTCCAAGTGTCAGAACGATGGCACTTTCTACACCCTATTATGTTGTGTAACGTAGCACAACATAGCATTTTGTTATGATGTGTAGCATAGCACCACGTAGCACCTTGTCACACTACATAGCATAGAACCATGTTTACTGCAGTGTAGCATCCATGTCTACTACAGTGTAGCATCCATATCTACTACAGTGTACCATCATGTCTACTACAGCGTAGCATCCTATCATGCTAAGTAGCGTAGCACCACATCTACTATAGCATTGCATCCATGTCTACTGCAGCATAGCACCACATCTACTATAGCATAGCATCCATGTCTACTGTAGCGTAGCAACCATGCCTACTGTAGCATAGCACCATGTCTACTGTAGTGTAGCACCCTATCTACTATAGTGTAGCACCCTATCCAGTGCTGTAGCCAGTGTTCCATGTCTCACACATAACATGGAATGAGCATGGTCCCACCCACTACACTTCCACGTGGCACCTAATCCGCAGTTTGGGCTAACCCTAGCCCTATAAATACACCTGTTCCCTCTTTTGAAAAAGGATGTGAGAAGGGTTGGCATTCATTTCTGATCAAGAAGGTAGTTGGCACTTCCATTTGGCATTTGGCACTTTTGGATCTTTGCACTTATCTTCATGGGCGAATGAGACCTAGAGCACACTACATTGCTAGAGAGGCATAGCTACACCACACAGTACATTGCAGCCCCATTGTAGCCCTATGGAACATCACATAGTATACCATGGCTACCAACCTAGCAAGCACAATCCAATACAGTGAGCATTAGACTTCACATCCTAACACCACCAAGGCTATGAGTGCACTCCCACTGTGCCTATTGTACACTATGTATACCTTTGTGAATCAACTATGCCCCCTCTTTTGGGGCGGTGCATATTCTTACTCAAACTCTCTTTTTGTCTTATTATAGCATTTACTTTACATTATCAAGTGTTTGATCATGTCTACTATCCTGGTTATGTGCTTTGATATGTTTCTACTGTTACGCATCCCACGTTTTCTTTCATTTCAACCATCACATGTTACATTTCAAATTTACCACTCGCAAAAGGTTATTTGACACCTTGTAAGTCCCTATCTAATTGACGAGATCATTTAGGGCACCCTATTTCAATTTTCTCCAACACAACCCTCACACAGATTCAAGGTTAGATTGTATGCCCGATAACCTCTTGGTGTTCCAACCACTGATGTTTTCGAATGTCACAGTAACTTGTAAATTTAGTTGTTGAATTTTATGTGAGAATGTTGATACTATTCTTGTCATTTTTTATCAATTTTTGAATTATTTTTTATGGTTATGTAATGTTGTAATGGTTATCTTTTTGTGGTGCAAGGGCTTCTTGAAATCAGTTCTTATGATCATTAAGCTGGTTGGACTCTTGTGATGTGTTAGCATTCCAAGACCCAATAGTTTTCTTGCTAATATGGTCTTGAATTGTGGATCCCCTTGGTTTAGGCTTGGGGCCAAAGAGTTTTTTGCCTTCTTACTTAATCAATTTAGTGTGATTTTATGGTCACACTTGGCCTTCAACACCACAATCATTATTACAAAGACTTTGCTACCCTAGTCGACTAACCTCATCATCAAATTTATCATGGACGTCCCTATCACTTGTGTGGAGGGTGATCATCATGATGGCATGTACACTATAGGCACATGCAAGTTATCCCATATTTGGGAAATTCCTAAGCTTATTTAGTATAATGCCAACAACATGTTAATGATAGGTCACCATGTTAGAATTTTGTTCCAAAAGCCTCAGGCACATTCTATCATTTGCAAGTGTAATACTATCCTAAGTTTTGTTCATCTTTATTTTTTATTAGGATACTTGATTATAATAAGTTTAGTTTATATGCTATAGGTATAGGGTAGACAATTATGGATTTATCAAGAGTGATCATGTCTTACACTTAGCACATATTACCTTGGAGGTTTTTGCTCAAGGTACATCTATGAGGCTTACAATGTTCAAGTAGCTAAAAGATGATTTTAGTAGATACACATCTTGCTACTCCCAAGCCTACTATAGGTGTGTGGTCAACAAGATTGCTCATGCTTAGTGGGACATTCCATTATTAGGCACTCATGCACTTGCAACCTTTAGGATCCCAACATTGCTTCAACCAAGTAATCAACTTAAAGATGCTCATATTTCAATTTTTTAGTTATTGTTATCAATGTTCCCTAATTGTGTTATTTTTCTAGTTACTTAGAATAAATTTTCCAATTGGTTTTGACTTTATAGTTATGAGTCCAATGTAACATTTTATTAATGTTTATTATTTGTTTAATTTTTTTTTATTTTACACATTTATTTGATCTTATGCAATGTGCTTGTTCTTGAAGGCTAACTAGTTTTGCATGTTATATTGTAGAGCCTATGCAAAAATCTATTGTTGCTATGATCAGTTTAGGATATGTGGAGGAGAAACTTATCCTTAAGTGGAATGAAGTAGACTTAGCACAAGAGTGGATGGTTAGTAGAGCACCTAGAGAGATCTAGAAAAAGATTACCAATGTATGTTTTCTTAGTCTTTTTATGGTTCCAAGCCCATCCATGCCTATAGTAGAGATGGTGAATATCATTGACTTGTTTAAGAAAAGAGTTAAGAAATTCATCTCTCATGTCCACAGTGTACTTGTCACATTCATTGTTAATGAATCTACATTTAGCGGCCTCTTTAGCATACCTTACAATGGCATAAAATCTTCCACAAAGGTAGGCAAAGAGGTGAGTCACATGGAAGAGGTGAAAGAATGGCTAAACACTTATCATGGTAGGAATGGTTTGTCTCTAGACCAATGCCAGGTTGTAGAGGCTAACGAGATGTATTCATTATTTTTTTTAGGCATTTCCCATGTTACTATTATAGAAAAAGATCCTTGGCATTTGACAAGCTTGGACCATGAAGAAGATCCTCACTAAGGATGCTCAATTCAACTAGGTTCCTCACTTGGTCTTTGGGATATAGGATGAGATCCTAAAATTATGAAACAACCTTGAGATGATATGCCATATGCATCTTTAATTTTTTGTAGCATATCTATGTTTGTGGAATTTCTAGTGGTTAAGAAGAATAAAAAATGGATAAGTCTTGATCCATCCCAATTTTCTAAACCTTGGGTAAAACACATTATTCTAGCCACAAGTTTAGAACCCACTAGTGGAAGAGGATATTAGGGAGTTTATGTTTGTTACCACTAAAATATTTAGTGGTGTACATTATCCTTCACCTAATAGCATGGGGGAAAAACTCCATATTTCCTATAGGAATGCCAAAAAGGCCAAGGAGTTACATGTAGAGGATGATGGTGCAACCAAAGCAAAGTTGAAGTAGCCACTAGTTAAGGAGATAGTTATTGTTTTAGAGTAGCTGGAAAAGAAGAGAATTTCCCCTAGGATTCACTTGGCACACCACTCTATATAAGGTATGTTTTAGTTACATTTTTTTATGTTATTTTGTATATTTTTATGTTATGTTGTATGCATATTTATATTACTATATTAGTTTTAGGCAAAATTGCTAACTTGTTCAACATTTTGCCTTTGCCATTCTTGTAGGTAAAGCTTAAGAACTTGTAGCCTAGGTCTCCATAGAGGTAGAGTGAAAATGACAAGAGGAGGAGGGACTAAGTTAACAAGAGGGGATAGAACCAATGCCTAATGAAGAATTAGAGGCCTTGGATGCCATATTTAGAGACTCAACATTTGATGATGAGCCTTACATTGACATCTCCCATGGTCTTCCAGGTATTTATAAATTTTATTTTTATGTGTTTCCTCCTATAGTTTTACATTGGAATTGGTTTTAATTTTAAATTAATGATTATACTTTTTGTAGTGGCTAAACCCCTTCCCAAAGCATCAACCTCTACATTTTATATGAAACCATAGGTGGAGGTACTTAAGAAGATCTAGTTCATGCATGATATGATTGAACACATGGTTAATTGGTTGCAATAGATTACTCTCGATATTAGTAAGAAAAATAGCATCTTTGCCTAATTTGTTTTGTTGTTTATGTATATATATTTTTATTTATTTTGTTTTATGGATTTTTTTGAGTTTTATGGTTTATGAATCATGGTTTGTCAAGTGCTGATATTGGACCCTTATTAACTAGGTGCTAATATCGGACCCCTCCCTAATATCTGATCTATGATATCATGGTTCCTATGTGAGCCTATAAATACACAATTGGGTGCACAAGAAAGTCATGGGAGTTAGTGTTAGAGTAGGATCTTTTTGTCATTTTTCTCTCTCAACCCTTTCCCTAGTGCATGCCCATAGTGTGATGATTGTAATTGTATAAAACCTTTATTCAAGTGTGATGTAGTTGGACATGCACATGACTTGTAATAAAGATTAATATTACTTCATCATTGCAGCATTCACTTAATTTTAATTGTTATTTATTTCTTTTGTAATTAATATTTCTCTACCCTCATCTCCTACCCCTATTAGTAAATGTAGAATGAGTACAACTTAATCACAAGCATTTAAGTATGACTACTTGGTATCCTAGTAGCATACCTAGGACATGTGCTTGGTGATCCCAATGGTAGTACATGATGTCCAAGATGTGTATGGATGATTAAGGATGGATGCTCATTGTACTTAGGCTAGCTTAAACTCTCTTCACCCTTTCCCTCTTAGTTAAAACAAAGTTACTTTCCATTGCTTGTAGGGGTAGCAATAGTCAAGGACCACATCATACACCTCACTCTATACTAAACCATACATGATAAAGTAAATACTAGTCTAGGTGGAAATATAGTAAACTATAATCAACAAGTAACTATTTAGATACAACAACTGGCCCATCTACAGAGTTCAACCAGATCATGCATGAACACTCATATTCGTATGGTTGAGTGTAGGGGTACCTTGCCACTCATCATTGGCGCCATTGCCAGGGATGGTGTTAGTTATTTAGATTAGTTACATCATTCAATATTGCTATAACAAAGCCTTGATGATATACCTTTTATAAAGAAAGTAATTGTAAATAAGTCACACATGAATTCACAACAATGTCTCTCTCACAAGACTATAATAATGCAACAACTAGTAAGGCAATTCATTGGAGAACCAACGAATTACATGATGATGAAGATGAAGTTTGAAGTACTCAATCTTATGCAAGGGTCTCCTATGTACATAAACAAAGACAACATCATCCCAACTCATAAATTATTAACATACCTGGTGATGATGAACCCTTGCTAGCCAATAAGAGCCTAATGTATATACAAGAGGCTATTCAAATATCCCATAGGGATCATAAAGAAAGTCATCTACCCAAGCTTGATTTAAACAACTTTTCAAAAATTTTAGGAGGCTATGATTTAGATCCACAACATCATTTACAAACCTTCCATGATTCCTATGTATGGAACAATATTGATAATGGGTGGTGAAAACTTAAGCTCTTTCCTACCATACACATTGGCCAAGCAAAAGTATGGTATAGGTCCTTAAGACCAAAATCAATTTGACATTGGCTAATAATCATAGAACTCTTCAATGAAAGATATCAAATCTATGAAAGAGTATTAGCCTTGAAGAAAAAAATCCAAGAGTGGAAACAAGTGCAACATGAACCCTTGAACATGGCCTTAGAAAGATATTATGCATTGTTAAACAACTACCCAAGCCATGGATTCTTTGAGGAAAGGCTAATGTACCACATCATAGATGGGCTCCATAATGAGACAAGGAAAACCCTAGGGATGTATGCCCAAGGTCAACTATATGAGCTACGAACCCACCAATTCCAAGGGCTTATTAAGCAAGTAGCAAAAGAAGAAGAAGAAATGGCTAAATGGGAGAATGTTGAAAGCTCTCAATGGGACCAAAATCTTGAATTAGCAAAGGTCCATGATCATAAAGAGGAGAAATCAACTCACCTCAAAGAGGTGGAATCATCTTTGCCAATACTACAATCACTAGATGAAACTGAGGCAAATATCAATAAGATGATAGAATGGATGCATGAAAAATGTGGAGAATACACCAACACTATTAGAGGTAGAACCATGATGAACCAAGAAGTAGTACAAAACACACTTAGACAATTGAAAAGAATGGTTGAAGAGAATAAGAAGGCAACTACTAATCATACATCTCAATGTAACATTTGCCTATAAGATCACCCCAAAGGTCAATGCCCAATCATGTCACATTTACATGAGCATTGGGGGAGAATGCTACATCCAAAGTTCGTACAAAAATATTGTGTTCAATCACAATGGAAAAGATCCCAATCATGCAGGAGGACACCCTCAAACAGGTCACATCCTTCATATCATCCAAACCCAAGTGCTTATCAGGTTCAGCATCTTGTTTCTCCAACCAGATCAACATATTCTATCTTACCACATTGTTATTATTCTCCTAAGTACTATCAGCCTACATCATTTTCAATAAGATCACCACATTATGTGCCTTACACTTCTCTTCACCCTCAATATTCTCATCCTTCACCTCCTTCTATATTGCCACCAGTTGTTCTAGAAGGTTTTGCACCACAACACCAACCCACGAATGTCACTTGTGCTGCTACTATCAATAGCAGTGGAGGTCCTCCACAACACTAGAAGCATCCTTTCTTTAGACATGACCATAGGAAAGGACTACATAGTTCTGAGACCACTACATCCTCCCACTTAACACAAGTTCAACACTGTGGTGCATCCTTCTCCTTGAATCCAATGCCTCATGTTACCTTATCAAGGCCACCAATCAAAACTCTAACAACTATATAGCCCAATGAATATAGCCACATAGGAAGACATATCGATTCTTGCATACCATCTTATGGTCAAGGGTGCCATAGTGGGTCAACTTTATATCAATAAAAATCATCTTCTAAGTTGCCCCACTATGTGAACTTTAATATAGTGTGTGCACCCCAATTTGGGTACATTCCAACCACAACATCAAAAGACACCTAGTGGTTTGGATATGACCAAGTCCCAATATTTCTGAAATGCATGGATCGAACCCTTCCATTTATTAATTCTTACTATGATCAAAAGTTTAGTTATGGGGTATATCCCCCATTTTAAAAAATAGAATTAATAAATGTTTTTCATTTTCTTTAATTTTACAATTTTTTTTCTAGTTTTTCATCTTTCAATTTATTGTTTTATCTTTTTATCTTTTTATATTTTTATGAGTAATTCCATCTATGAATAAATCACTCATGTGACTCATTGGTTGAGGTGTTGTTCTTTGCTATCAAGTCTCGAGCAACTAATTATTTGGACAGTGAGTCCATCACATCCACCGAACCATTCTATTAATAAGAAGTTCTACTCTGGGTATGATGATATTCTTAACATCATTAAAACTTAAAATGATTTTGTGCTCATTATACCCAGAGCAAAAGAGGATGGACCAAGAGGGAATGGCCAGGGTGTGACATCAAGGGAACGTGTGGAATCTCTTTGGTGACATCTGTAGGAGTTACCATGTAGCTTGTGTGTACTAAGATCCTTGTAGATCTAATGAAAAATGGAAGTTAGAGTATTAAAGGCACCCAATAAAGAAACCCAATGCTATTCTAGGGGCATTTCACTAGAAAGACCTGCACCCATGCCTGAAGGTAGGTGGCTTCTCTAGATTATGCATCAAGAAGAAAAGAGAGAGAGAAGAGAAAGTGTGCCAAAGTGGCAAACAAAAACAATGTGCTACAAATAAATTCCAAATCACTCATCCCTTGAACAAAACGTCAAGTGATCATATGCCTTGCTATCATAATGCTCTTATGGTTGTCCATCATTGAATGAACCAATGCGATGTCACTGATTAGAGGATAGACTTTGTCTTGATTTTGGAGCGACGAGCTAATGACACATTAATCATGACCTAAACTCAAGATTCACTGTACCCTGAGTTAGTTACCTCATTTCCCAATCTTTGCAATCCCTTCTACGATTCATCCCATCTTGCTATTCAAGAATTTTTGACTTGTGTCTTGTGTGGCTTTCAATTCATACATCATCGCGGTGGTATCTAAAATGTGTGTGTTTCATTGCATAAATATATATTACATTTAACCCTTCTAGTGCCTATGAAAATTTTTAGGTGTGGTTACGCAAGGGCATTATAGGTTGGAATCTACTTTGGGGAGGACCCACTTGTGTGACTTTTGTAATTTGTACTTGTTGCACACCACCACATCATTTTATACCCTTCAAGCACTTCATTGCCAAATCTTTTCTTTCCTTTGTCATCATTTTATCAAATGTTCCTCAAAACGATTACATGTCTTTTGATGTGTCACCTAAACAAACTAGGTTTAACATTAAACTTTTAGGGAAACTTCCTTGAAAAACTTTCTAACTCTAAAATCATACTAAACAAAGAATTCAAAAATTACTAAAGGCAATAAATAAACTATAAAATAATTAAAATTATTTCAATAACCTTACTAACAATTGATCTTTTTGTGATTATAGATGGCCCCTAAAATAGGACAACAAGGAGGACCTTCTCAAGGTGCAACTAAATGCCTAGGGGGAGGCAAAAGCCAAGGACCTCATGTAGAACATGTGGAGTAGGAGGCATAATCATTTAGCATCCATCAAGGAACTCTAGTCACTACACAATCTAGCTAACTAAAAGGTGGAGAGGTCAGGGGTTGAGCCTATGAAGAGGAACAATGGCTATTTTTGGCATGGCATGTCAAGGCCAATCAAGTGTTCCCACAGCTGATGTGTCCATGGGAAGTGCTGACTTCATCAAACATTGGAACATTAGCATGGATAGCTCATAATCCTTGGATTGAAAAGGAGAAACGTGAAACACTTCTTCAATGGTATCAATCATAGAAGCTTGGCACATAGGACAAAGAAAAGGCACCCATGGAGGAACCACTACCTCCTAGAACCACATGAGTTTCAACAAAGTTTTGTGATTCTATGTCTATGTCCTAATTTTGTTTTGTTCAATCCCACACTGTAGCATGAATAATTCCTAGTTAGTCAATAATCCCATACCTATCCACTATGTAATCAATTGGACTTGTTCTCATTTTTTTTAACTCAAGGACAAGTTGTTATTTAGTCATGGGGGTATGATGAATTGTGGTTTTTCAAGTGCTAATATTAGACCCTTGTTAACCAAGTGATGATATCGAACCCTTCTTATCTAGGTGGTAATATTGGACCCTTCTTATCACACCCCTATTATTAGACCCCTAATATCTGATGAGTCTCGATATTGGACCCCTAATATCAGACCCTTCATATCGGTTACACAATATCATAGCCTAGCTAGCAATATCAGATACACAATATCGTGGTTCTTGTGTGAGCCTATAAATACAAAATTGGGTGCATGGAAAAGATATGGGAAGTTAGTGTTAGAATAGGATCTTTTTCTTAGTTTTTCCTCTCAACCCTTTCCCTAGTGCATGCCCACAGTGTGATGATTGTAATTGTACAGAACCTTTATTCGGTGCGATGTACTTGGACACACACATGATCAGTAATAAAGATTGAGATTAGTTCATCATTGTAGCATTCACTTAATTTTAATTGTTATTTATTGCTTTTGTAATTCATATTTTTCTACCCTGATCTCCTACCCCTATTAGTAAATGTAGAATGAGTATGACTTAATCATGAGCATTTAAGTGTGACTACTTGGTATCCCAATAGCATACCTAGGACATGTGCTTGGTAATCCCAGTGGTAGTACACAAGGTCCAAGATGTGTATGGATGATTAATGATGGATTCTCATCATACTTAGGCTAGCATAGACTCTCTTCATCCTTTCCCTCTTAGTTAAAACAAAGTTACTTTCCATTGCCTGTAGGAGTAGCACTAGTCTAGGACCACATCATACACCTAACTCTAGACTAAACCATACGTGATAAAGAAAATACTAGTCTAGGTGGGAAGACAACAAATTTCAATCAACAAGTAACTATCTAGATACCACAACTAGCCCATCTACAAAGTTTGACCAGATCATGTATGAATTCTTGTATTCGTATGGTTAAGTGTAGGGGGTACCTCACCATTCATTAATGGTTGTATGGCTTTATTTGTTTGAAGTTTTATTTTGGAATTTTTTTACAATATCCAAAGGTTGGATGGGATCCAAAACATGATGTTAAGCTCGATGAGCTACCTAAGTTACCACTTGAAGTGGAAAATGTTCCACAAAGGCTATATGAGAATGCCAATAAATGTGCTCTCATGTGCTAAGACTTCATGGGATATTCAATGTTCTAATGAATTCCTTTAGAAAAGAGTTGTAGCATTGGAAGAAAAAACCAAATGATACACTAAGGAGATAAAATATCTTAAGGATTGTGAGAAGTTTGTGGAGGCTCATGTAGCTGATAGAGACTTCTTATGTACTAAGAAGATAGAATGGTCTTGCCATCCATGATAAGGTTGCCCTAGTTAGAAGCCATATCAAACAAAATATTTAGATGGACCTATTGATACACAAGATTAAAGACTAGCAAGACTATTATGCTTAGGTCATTGAGTTGGGAAAGTTGCAAAAGGATCATAAGCACGAGTACAAGGTTGAGAAAGAAAGTTATTATAACTGGTAGTAGGAGGAGGCTATCAAGAACCACAAGCTAGAGATGTTCATGTACGGGATCAATGAAGAGGAGGCCATCAATTTATTCGAAGGCTCTTTGGTTATGTCTAAATGCTGTACCCCTCATATTACTATTGCTTTAAGGAAGGCAACCACTGCTACCCTTTTGCAAGAGCCACCATCATGAAAAAATATCAAGAGGATGAACATCATGACTGATATGAATCTTGGAGTATAAGATTGGATGAACATTAATGAAGAATAAATTCTTTGATGTTTAGAGGTTGGTTTTCAAAACTTTTCTCTAGAAGACCTCACACTAGAGCCTTCACAAGTTTATGTTTTGTTTTAAGTTTTTATTTTAATATATTTTAATTTATTTATAGTTTAGTTTTTAGTTATTTTGATTACCAACTAAATTCTTGTTTTATGTTTTTGTTGTGATGTAGGCACCAAGTGATGGTAATAGCCCTAGTAGCCATGATGAAGATGATGCTCCTCCTCCTCCTCTAGCAGTTTTTCCTTAGTCCTACTAGTTTTATCATGTTTTTAACCATTTTTAGTTATGATGTTGATTATTATTATTTTTTATTTTCTATTCATTTGGAACTATGAGATATTTTTTTGTTATTTATTTTAGTGTTGCATAGTGTAACCATGGCTTTTGAACTTATCTATTTTTATTTATATCATAATGGTTATTAAAATTTTATTCTTTTTTGTTACACAGTGTGACTATGGCTATTAGGTTTGGATACTTGGCTATAATATTTTTAATTTTTTCATATGTTTTAGCACTTTTAGTTTAATGTATTTCATGTGTTCACATTTCATTCATGTTATAAGGCTACATTGGTTAACACAAGATTATAAGAAAACAATTGGTAAAGCATAAAAATTAGGCAATCAAGCAAAACAATTGTAAAGAATATAATATAATGTCCATAGAAAAGATAAAGAAGAAAAAAGTTGTAAATACATTGCTAGTTTAAGGCCTTGGTGGGCCATCAATTTAAGGCCTTGATGGGCCATAGAAAAAATATTATAAGTTTTTTGTGTTTTAAAATTTTTATATTTTTTAAAATTGTTATGGTATTTTTATGTTTTAAAAGTTAAAGCATAAAAGAAAAAGGTAAACCATAAATAAGAATAAGTTCTAAACTGTGTTAAAATAAGGAAAAATATGGTAAAGAAAATTGATGTGAGTAAATAACATTTAAACTAGGCTAAGAAAGTGAAAGAAAGGGTTACATGGTTATTAGCATAGGGGTAAGCAAGTAGGGAACATACATCAATCATGCAACTATTTTCTAATCTATTAAATATTAGGAAAGGTGTAGGGTCTCCTTGCACAATCTTGCACTCCTTATTTCCCTCACTAACTATGTTGAATAGGAGCTCTTCCATGATGCATCCATGGTTTGATTGTTATCAGTTTTTTCCTTATCTAATCTATTAGGCTTCTTGACATTATTCTTAATAGTAGGAGTTTCTTCTTGAAACTCCACTTTAGATCCTTATGCTACATCAGCATTGTTGACCACCAAGGGAACCACACTATTTCAATCAATGATTAGTTCACCTCCCTCATAAGGTAGAATGAATTTCTTAGTGTATGGTTGAGGAAATAGCTCATAATTAAGCTAGCCAAGGCCTTCCTAGGATGAGGTTAAATCTCATTGTCTCCTCTATCACCAATAAGTTGGCTATTGATCACCAATAGAGCTCAAACCACAATCCTAAAGACCTATGTGTATCATTACCCTTATAAAAATTCTTAGTCATCTATTTATATTTGATCTTGTCACTCTTGGACAACTAGTTAAGGAGCTCAAATGGCTTTAATGGTAGCTTAGTATACTTAATCTGATCTTTCCTCTCAAAGTTAGGCCTTGTATGATTTGATGTAGAGGCGCATAATGTTGATGGTTGGTTGGTTGTGGTAGGGACCTTGGGTTGACTCATTTTGGACCCCTATGTATTCTTGCTCACTTTGGCCACAATGGCCATAGTTACATGGTTTTGTTTCCCATTTTTCTCATTCTTCCATGTATGTTGATTTTTGTATACTACATAGGTGGGTTCATGGCTTGTCTCAGTAGCATCCTCTATGTTATTACTCTACAAGAAAGCATGACTAAGGAACTATGGATCCAAATATTATAGTTTAGATTTGATTAAATATTTAACCATCCTCTTAAAGCTAGCTAGAAGGTGAGTTTCAACTATAGGTCTAGGAATCTCATTAAGTAAATAATTTCATCATTGGATGAACTTATAAATAGGTTCAAGAGGCTCATGTTTGATTTTCATCAATTTTTCTATGATGGTATTTGGTTTTAAGTTATACATGAAATGATTCAAAAATTATGAAATCAAGTCTTCTAGTAGGGTGATAGATCCTCTAAGAAATTCATGGTACCAATCTAAGGCTTTCCTTGTAAAAGACATAGGGAATAGTCACATGATTGTGTGAGGCCAAGCCTATAACAAGAGGTATTAGGAATGAAAGGTGGTGAGGTATGCATTGGGATCATCTTCATCATTGTATTTAGTGAATTGCAATACAGGAATGTTGGAGGGAAGAGTAATTTATATGATGGTTGGACTAATAGGATCATCTTGATAAAAGTCCATTATTTTAACCATTTGTGAAGTTGAAGCTTTGAGCTCACATAGCTCCTCTATGAGGTTTTGGATCATTTGGAATGCTAGGTCCAAACCTTGGGGCAACTTGTTAGGTTGAGGACTATGTACAAAGGACTATGGAGTGAGTTGGGAGGCTTCTGGCCTTGTGATGGATAATATTAAGGATTATAAAGGTTGAGTTATCATCATTGCAAAGGGTGTAAATAATGAGAGATTTTTGTGCAAGTATTTATGGGACAAAGGGTAGAAACAATGTATGTTATGCTTGGGTCACTTGTAGTCCTACTAAGGAATCCACTGGAATGGAAAATGGATGAGTTATGGTGAACACCATGGGTGATGGCCACATAGAGTAGGGTTGTGTAGTGACTGACATGGAAGAGAAAAGTTATGACAACTGAGGTATGAGTTATGCTTGGTGGATGACTATGATGGGTGTTGACCCAAACATGGTAGGATAGGCATGAGAACTTGAGGGTTGAAGAATCTACATCATAGAAGAGGCAAGAGAGGCTGAACTAGGCATAGTGGCTTGGGTAGTTGATTGTTGGAAAAGGCTTCCTATGAAGTTGTCAAGCTCTAGTTCAACCTCAAATTCATCATGTTCCTCATTATAGCTCTTTGAGTTATCCTTGTTACATAGCTCATCCATCTCAATCAGTTGATCAAGAATACACATGTATTTTGATAAGTTTTATTTTATCATAAGGGGAGGTGATGTACTCCTTTTTGTTTCTATGAATTAGATTGAAATCATGCTTAGACATAGATTTCATATTTGGGATGATTAGGATAGCTTGTATTTTGGCACATATAAAGTTGTAATAGTCTTCATTTGCCTACACTCAGTCAAGGTTGGGTCTTTTGTCTTTACCCCCTTTACTTGAGTAATTGCCTATGCTCAACCACAACTAGGTATTTAGGATTGTACACACATATGGCATCCTAGTTTGAAGCCAAGTTAGTTAAGTTAATGGGAAATATAGTTGATTTGCTCAAAGGCATTGCCAAAATATTTAATTTGGTTTTATTAAAAGTTCCAACAAGTGGAACCACCCAATGCATAAGTGCTCTCGACTATGAAATTGGTAAAAATTGCAACTACAAGCACAATGTAGGTGGCTATAGTAGTGTTATGCACTACACTAACAAAAAAGAAAAAATTCAAAATTAATTAGTTTGAAATTTTTTGAATTTTGAAATGCAGGTTTACACTACAACTTTTTATTGGAAAAAATTGGTGTGAAAATGGCAAAGGCAGTTTTTTAGTTTTTTCACTAGTTTTACTTCACCCAACCTATATTGGTAAAAATATGCTAGTTTTTGTTATTTGCAAAATGATATGCTAGAATTTCCAACAAGAATTATGTTGGTGGTAGGAAGAGAGAGGCAAGTTTGGCTTGTCTTGCCAAAAATATGCTAGGATATTTTTCCTATGGAAAAATACATTGGGTATTAGTGTGGTGATGATAAATGTAGTGGTTAATGGGTATTTTGGGAAAAGTATGTTGGCTTTGTGGAAGCAAGTGTGTTGGTTTTGCTAAGAAACATAAATTGGTCTTGAAAACTATGTTGGGCTTGAAGGGAAAGCCCAAAAGAAAATTTGTTATGGTTTCAAGTGGGTGATGATTATAAAAGATACATTGGCCTTTGGAAAATCCAAAGGCCAAGTTTTTAAAAATAAATATTTGCAAGTTGCACTAAAAAATACATTGGCTTTAAAAATTTCAGCAATTGCTGTGAAATTTATAGCAACACCCAAACTGATTGCAAAAATACACTAGGTATAAACTACAATAGAATGGATGGTTGTGTTGGTTTCTAGCAAAACTTCAATATTAATTTTAAAAGTTTTAAGCTGTAAAAATTTGTTTTAGATAGGGTAGAACAAGATTAGGCAAAGAACTTGGGTGAAGGCCCTCCTAATGCCAAAAAATATAATGCTTGAAACATTCAGTGCTAGAAAACCAAATATTCCAAGTGAAATAGTTTAACTTTGGATCCTAAGAATCTCCAAGAAGAGGATCTGAATCACCCTAGATGATCTTGTTGATCATCCACAAACTTATAATTCATAAACAAGGCAATGAACAAAATTGTAGATCTAACAGCAAAGAAATTAAAAATAAGCTTTAATAAAATGAATGAACTAAAACTTTTATTAAAAATAATAAAAAGTGTTAAAGATACAAAGTTCAAATTATTACAAATTTTAAAAATTCTTGAATGAAAAAAGAGCTAGAAGTAAGATGTTTGAAGCTTAATGAAACTAGCAAAGTCTATCTTGCAATCAACTTCACGATTTGGATGTTCTAATGTTGTGCTATTGAAAACTCTTTTCTCTTTCTTTGGTACTAGATCTACCTTGGTGGGTGTTTAAAATAGTTTTTGGGTTGTTGAACTTTTTGATGCTCTACAATGCTTTGAGAGTCTCTATGCTCAACCAAATGTAGATTTTTCCAAAAAGTCTTTTCAATGTGTTCAAATTTGATTTAAATAGGCCACTAGTATCCAATTTGATGCTCCAAATCTTCTACCATGATTTCTGCCAAATTGTTATAATTTACATGTGGTTGGCCATCAATTCTAGCATAGTTTTCCATTTATAGTAAGTTTGATGCACAAAAGCCATAAAAAATACACTAGGTGCTATAAAATGTATGTTGGCTTTGAAAAATACACTACCTTCACAAAAGCTACACTAGCTTCATGAAAACATCAATGGCCTTGTTGTGAAAATTAAAGCCCAACAATTCCTATGCTAGTTGTAGGTGGTTCTAGCATATTTTTTGCTTTGACCAATATAAAACCCATGAAAAGCCAAAATTTGGTAATTCCCAAGGCATTTTGCATTTGGAATTCCCAAATTTGTTATTGCCTTACTTCGCAAGCCCAAAAGGTAATTCCCAAGCCCAACCCCAAATACATATATGGCATAACCTTTTGCATTTGTGAAGTAAGTAAATAACAAATTATGAGACATTTTTTAGCCTCAAAAAGTTAAAGTATGTGAGATTGTAGCCTATAAATCGCAAACTTTGCATTTTATAATGAAATCTTGCATCAAATTTAATGGTGAAGGTAATGAATTTCAACTTGAATTTTCTTAGTGGTGTTTAGATATAGTATATATCTCATTGTAGTATAAAAAAGATAATGAAATGTAAAATGCTACTAGAAGAACACATGTTTGATCTCAAAAAATTTATAGGTTCAATGCTATGATTTGGCTACATGTAGTAACACTTTAGAAAGCTTCTATAGGATTTGGAATTAATGTCCTTCTAGATTAGGAAAAACATAGGTGCCATTTTGCAGAGATTGAACTACCAAAAAATGATCTTACTAATTAGGAGATAACTTTGTATCTCTCAAGTTCAGAAAATGATAACTAACTAGGTTATTCTTATGAGTCTCTTTGATTCTAATAATGTCCAAAGTGATGCCACTAAATATCTACATGATATTCACATAGATGTTGAAGAGTATCTTATCATTATTCTTCAAGAAGATCCAACTTAATACATCACATGATATTATTATCCTAATATGAATGCCAATCATGGAGAGCAACACAAAGAGATGAGATGTAGAGCTCAGCTTATAAGATTAACTCAGAATCATATGTTAGAAAGTATGAAGTACAAATAGTGATTGCATGAATACCTAAAGAACATGGGATAATTGTATGTGGCAACTGAGTTGAGTTTTATAAACCATGGTATGAAGGAAGCAAATAAGAGTTTTATTAGTGGATTCAAGACTAGGAATAATAGTGTGATAAAAATGATGGGGTGGTGTGATACATAGACTAGAAATCAACAACCTCCTTACTTTTAAACTAAGGTCCTTTGTTAGTTACAATTTAGAGAGGTATATTAAAGTGATTTATTATGTGATCAAAGGTAAAATAACAAATGAAGCAGGACTTAATGGAATAGAAATGAATAACTTTAATCCACTTAGTGAAGTATTTAAAAAGTAAAAATGACTTGATTCCTAATAAATGAAGGAGGGATGATAGCACCAATAAATTCTAAATCCAATTTTTGAAAAGTTCATGTGATTTGAGACATGTTAAACTCCTATGAAGGTAGATAGAGAAGTTTTGCATGCCTTTTGCAAGTATTGAATGTCTTCACTAGATTATGAGCATCTTTAGCTAAGGTTGGTCACTAATAGTCTAAAGAATTGATACAAGCTATTAAGAAGCATGATTCTAAGTGTCTACCAAAAATTCAAAGGTGAATTTTATCAAGGACTATCTTAGAGTTAATAGAGGTATGATAATGTAGAAGAATATGTATAGAACAAACTTGACATAGGATATCAAGATTCACTATTTAGAAGTGTCAACTATGTTTATGTAAAGCATCTTTTTGAGTAGGTGTGAGGTGACTAGGAGATTTTCTAGTAGTAAGATAATTAAAAAGATTAGTGTATGGATGATTATCATCATTTGTGTTGATAGCACTTATTGAGATATTAGATGATTGTGTAACAGGTATTAGGAAAATTGATTTCATGAGTTGATCTTGTATGGATAAAGGATCACCTTAAATTGCAAATGTTACTAAGGTATCTACTAGCATGGTTTTACAGTGAAAAATATTATTCAAAATATAAACAAAAAAGAAACTAATAATTTCCTTAGTCATTTCTAGATAAAAAACTAAGAGAGAAGCCTTATAATCATATTCATCATTAACTTGATTTATGATGAGTTAAGAGTCACCATAAATAGTAATAGTGTTAATCCAATTTTGCAAAGCCAGTAAGAGATATCATATTAGAGCCTCTTATAAAAATATGTTATTCATGCATGGAAAATCAAGCTTATAAGCCTGGTAAAGGGTATGCTCCATCAAAGTAAAGGACAACACCTAAATTATTTTTGTCTATATATAAACTATAAAAACATTAGTTGATTCAAGAAAAAGGATAAGATTAGCTATGGCTTGATCTTTAATGAAGTGTTGGGTAGAAAACAAAGGTCACACTCAATAAGGAAGGTCTTTTAACATGCTAATTGGTGATTATTCAAAGGCTTATTAGCAATGACTTTAAGAATGTTATATTCCTAGATAAAAAATACCTTAGCATTAATAAGGTGATGCCTCCATTTTTTAAGTGTAAAGACAAGACATAGATAAGATTTTTCGATGTTAGAGTACCTAGTCTCACAATTTGAGAAAGGATAAGATATGTAATATATGAAAAGATCAACTCCATCCTCTAACCTTTGAGAAACTATGATGGATATAGAATGTTTAGATTTAGAAATGTAGAGGTAAAAATGTTGATCAAATTATGGAGGATGTAGAAAATGCAAGGTAGTCAAAACTACTTTGATGGAATCAAAGGCATTTTGATATTCTTCATCCTAGATGAAAGAGGTAGATTTATGAAGCAAGTGAGTTAAGAAATGAAGATAATTAGTGAGTTTAGAAATTAAACAATGAATCAATTAAAGATAACCTTGTAGAAAATGCATATCTTGAATATTTCTAGGTGGTGCAAAATCTAGGATAGCTTTAATCTTATCAAGGTTAATGGCTATACCATCTTGAGATACAAGATAACCTAATATCTTACCATGACAACATCAAAGGTGCATTTCTTGGGATTAAGACATAGGTTAAATTTGTCATAGCAAGGTAAAACTTAATCTAAGTCAAAAGCATGATTAGCTATTGGGGTAGATTTGATGGTCAAATTGTCAACATAATTGTTATCTATTTTAAACATCATGTCATTGAAGGTAAAATTCATAGCTCATTGATAAGTAGCTTTCATATTCTTGAGTTGAAAGGGAATTTTAGTGTTATAAAATGTTCTTAAATGATTCATAGAAGTGATATATTGAAAATTCTTTGATTATTTATCTATATTTGATTATAAGTAAGAAACCCATCCATAAGAAGAGTATGGCTAGGAATGGAATCTATGAGTTGATCAATCTTTGTTAAAGAAAAATCATCTTAAGAGGGACCTTGTTAAAGCTTCAAAAATTAATATATATATGAATGCCAACATTATTTTTTGGAAGAACAACCATGTTAAAAATCCAATTTGAATAGTCAACTAGAGGAATGAATCTAGCATTGTAGAGTTTAGTGATTTCTTATTTTATAGAAAAAGCTATAGCTAGATGAATTTATATAACCTTCTATTTAATAGTTTTAAAATATTCTTCAAAAATGTTATTATGGTATACCAACTTTGGATCTAGAATAGACATATCATTATATCCCCAAGAGTAAGTAATTAAATGCTTTTGTGAAGTTGCTAAGATGAGCACTTGTAGGCCTTAGGAGAGAAGAGCACTAAGATAAAAAATATTTTGTTTACCCTTATGACATATAGGTAAGTAAATTAGGTAATCATTTGTTAAGAGAGGCTTCTGATAAGGAAAGAGAGGTCTAATTAAGGTATAAGTTCATCCTCCATAATTTTCTAAAGAGGATACAAAAGAAGCTAAACTTGATTTTAAGTCATGAAAAGAAAGATCTAAAGATCACCAGTTCTAGCTTGTACGGTAACTCAATATTAGATATTGAAGTAGAGACATTGGGTAGGTAGCCAAGTTCACCTAAACCAAAATGAAAAAATCAAATAAGGTTTTAGAAGCCTTAGAAAGAAACGATGTGAAGCATTTAAGTTAAATGATGCCAACATATCACACATGTCAAAATTCTACGACATGCATCATTTCTTAAGTTATAAAAGAAAAAATGAAAAATATAGTATCAAAGCTTTCATTTACATCTAAGAACTTTGACAATTTATGTGGGAGAAAAGTAGAAAGAAACAGAAATACTAGGTGATAGAAGAGCAATGACAAGTGAGAGTAGCAATAGGTAGGAGACTGGGAGTAGAGCTAGCAGTAGCACAGGACTACCTCAGCCTTTCTCACATCATCCTAAAGCTCAAACATGACTTATTCAAATCCTAGTTAGGAATTTTTGGAAATTTTGACACTAACCGTCTAGTTTGCTACAACAACTCTTTTAGTTTCTAATATTTTGAGTAGATTTTGCTAGCAACTATAGTGCTAGGCTTAGATTCAATGAGAATTTGTATTTTTCAAGAGCTTTAAAGCTTGGATTTAAGCTTTTAGTTTGATTTTATTATAGAGATTAAGAATCCCATGTTGTTAGCCTTGGTTTTTAGGATTTTTAAGAAATTTCATAGACTTATTGCTATAATTTTTCTACATACATTAATCTATTTTAATCCATGAGTCCTAGGTATGAAATGCATAATTTATTTCAATGCATTAATCTACCCTAGGTATGAAATGCATAATTTTTCTACATACATTAATCTATTTTAATCAAGGGTTTTGAGCAAATTGGGTACTTGGTTTAAGAGAAATCATAATTTTTTCACATCATTATTGTAGTGTAGTGAACAACAATGTTAGGGGAAAATAATATCATAATTTGAAACTACTTTAAGCTAAATATAGTAAGTATTTTAATTTGAATAAGTAGAAATATCTGCATATCAAATTTTTCATAGTGAAATTCATAATTATTCTTGTAAATTATGAGAAAATGTGGATTCAGGAGTTTTTCATATAAAGAACATGTCATGGAAAGAATATGACATGAGTCTTTCAAGATAGTTGTATTTTTTTAAAATTCTTAAGCATCACATTTTTGATCTACAACATGATGTAGTATGTCAAAACATACTTTAATGTATACTATTAGAACTTTGTAGTTAAACTTCTACATATTGCATTCAAAATTCCAAGAGAGTTTTAACACAAATATCAATCTCAAGTTAGTGATATTTTAACATGTCATCAAAATATTAGTTAGAATGTATAATGTGAAGAACTATGTTTTCAATACTAAGTCATTTTAAAGTCTTTTATAGAGATGTTATAGCTCATAGGATCCTTTTTATTAAGCCTATGTTCTTTGGTGATTCCACCCTAATGCTGCAAAAACTATGGGCTTGCTACGGAGCTACAAAATTTCTAAATTTCTATGTTACTCACTTTCATGTATGGATGTGCTTGTAAGAAGAAGTTGTGTTTTAAGATTTAGAGGAAATTCTGCCTAGATTCTCTGCAAAGCTCACAAAGATCATATTTGAAAAGAGGTCTAAGATCGAAAAGCTATCAAATAATGTCTTTGTTTATAAAAAAACACTTGAAAAAGCTATGGAAAAGGATGGAATATTGACAATTTAGTTCTAATAATATACTACTCTTGGAAACCTAGACTTCTAGGAAAATGTCTAATCCTCCAAGCTCTTATAATTCTATTGAAAGATGATTTAGGAAATTTTAAGTTAGCTTTACTTTAACTTAAACTAACTTTGACATTGTTATGAAAGTTTGTTGATCTAAACATACAAATTCCCAATCACTATTTTTGCAAAAATCTATTCAGAGATCTTTTCCAACTGAAATTGGAGACCTTAGGTGATGTTCCACTATGATGCTTAGTATAAGGGATTATGACTCCACAAATTGTAGAGTGAATATAAAAGTTTAGGATGGCTTCATTCTTTATGGAATGAAGTCCATGGAGAAAATATAAAGTAACCAAAAGGGTCAAGGATCATCCTAAAGTATAAGCATATGCTTAGGCTTTTTTTTTTTTTTGAAAGGTTAGATAGAATATGGTACTAATGATTAAATGGACTTCTTTTTTACCTCAAATAAGTATTAATGATGTGAAATTTATTAACTTCATAGAAATAGTGGAATAATTTAAAGCAAGATATATCAATGAAGTTTTAAGAACTCAAAATTAATTATTTGAAGAAGAGAACATCAAATACTTTAATAAGCTTGATAAGATGGAAATTTTGTGTGCTGAGAACTAAAGCATCTCTACCCTAGTGTGGTAGAATGTGTAAGCCTAATAAAAAGCTATTTAGCAAAGAAGGCTACTTTTTTGGTTCATATATATTTGAAGCAAGTCATTATGACTTGGAACTTAGCTATAGTAAGGTATTGATTAGGTTTTCTAAAGAGGGGAATAAAGATTGATGATTCAAAGCTAGACTACGTAGAACTATAAATCATGAAGAAATAGATTTATTCAAAGAAGAAGGATATCATCAACATACACAAGGAGATGAATGGGGATTTGAAGAATTTATTCCTATTATTCATTGAAAGGCTATTCTATAATAACATAGGTTAGAAATGGAAGCTAGCCCCAAAATGGTTGTAGGAGTTGTATTGGGTGATGATCCAAGGGAGGGGAGTTGATTGGACACCAATAATCTATCAAGGGGTATTTGAAGAGATGGAAAAACTACCCCAAGAGAAAAAAAAAAGGGAACAAGAAAATGATGAGCAAGGGACTCTAGTTTGCATTTTACTATGGATTAATAAAGGCTATGGAAACTTTATTTTTGAGAGGTAGAGAGAAGCAAGCAAATGTTGGTTTTGAGAAGGACTTTAGGTCCCTATTGTGCTAACACCTTGCAAGTCTAATATCTACATATAACATTGGAGGTAGTGATTCTTTGACATCATGGTTAAAGACCAAAGAGGAATTTGGTTCTTTAATGTTTGAAAGTATTAAAGAACCAAATAAGAATATAAGTGAAGATGCACAAGAAAGAAAGATGGGAATTTCAGAAACAATATTTACAAATGTCAAGAAGGAAAGAGCTTCAAGAAAGAAGAAACCTCCTTTAGAGGAAGAAAACATCTCCTCAAATATCCCTAAAATAAATATCTCCTAGAAGAAGATAGAGGAACAAATAATTTTATCTTAATAAGTAATATTTTGCCAAGTGTAAATGATGTAGCATAATTTGTAGTTTTTATATTGACAAAAAATGATGTGATACTAACCCCTTGATCATTTTGCAGAAGCTACCCAAGGAAAAGAGCCCTGGAATGATAAGAAAACAAGCTATGGTCAAGACTTCCTTTAATACTTGAAGGTTAGAAAGAATGTATGAGAAAAGAAAAATTGTATTTATTGAATGACTTACTTTTATTAGAGATAAAAAATATGGAAATAGAAAACTTTTAACTTGTTTTTCTAGCCTAGTTAGTTTAAACCATGATGATTTAGGTTAAGAGGACTAGAAGAGCTAGGAGAGAGATAGAGACAAGCTACTAGAAATGAAGATCCCTCCTCTCCATCCTATAGATGACACTTCTTTAGCTAATAAACTACTTTTGAATAATTTAGAGGCTTGCCAGTAGATAAAAAATATGACTAGTTAAAAAATCTTCACATCATATAATAAGTGTCTTTAACATCATGTCAAAGATTATACATCGATTTTATAATTTTGAAAAAGAATTAACCTATTTGTATTCTTTTTCAAAGATGAAAAGAAAATCTAGGCTTATGTTAATGATAAGCAAGTGATGTTGAAGGATTTAGTAAAAAACATGAAGAGAAAGTTAAACTTGATCTCTCTAGGAGAAGGTAAGTAATTTAAACATTATTACTAAAAAATAATATCTAATTTTAGAAGTGGAGAATCTAACATTATCTATTTTTTTATGTAGAAATAAAGATTAAGTTGAATAAGAATTTGATGACATTCCATGATCTAGTAGTAAACATGGATATAACAATGGAAAATATATTTGTAGATAAAATAAGCACATCCCTCAACTATGCCAATGATATGGGAGTATTGGCCATAGAGCAAGCCAACATGAATTTCATACTCCTAGACTTCTTAGAGAAAGGATACAAGAAAGAAAATAAGCATCATAGATAAATAAAGATGTTATTTAACTAGGTGGAGTTTTTAGAGGCTAAAATAAGAGGCAGTAAAATGGTCAAACATTACCCTCCTCCCCATGTGATGAGTGGTGAGGTACCCCTATGCCTAACCATACAAATAACAAGCATTCACAGATGATCTGGTTAAAGTCCATGGATGGGACTAGTTGTGGCATCTAGAACACTATGCTTTATCACAATTCACTATCTTCCCACTTGGACTAGTGGTAGCTATGTCACGTATGGTTTAGCCCAAAGTGAGGCATATGATGTTGTTCGTAATTCTACGCTAATCCTAATGATGATGAAAAGGTAAATTAATTAAGCTACTAGGCAATTGAAAATAAGATCTAAACTAGCCTATATGCGATGAGTATCTACCCTTAATCATTTGTATACATCTTGGACTTCATGAAACTACTTCTGGGATTTCCAAGCATATGTCACTGGTTATGCGAAATAATACACTTCTAGATTACCAAGTATCTACAATTAAACACGTGTGATTTAAGGCATATCCATTTCAGTCAACAACAAGAATAATAAATAGCAATAAATGAAAATATTTAACTAACAAAAGTAATAAATAATTATCAATTAAAAGCAACAATAATCTAAGTGGATGCTACAATGATGGAAGTAATATTAATCTATATTGCTAGTCATGTAACATGTCCAAGTACATCACACTCAAATAAAGGTGTCATACAATTACAAACATCACATTGCCAGCATGCATTAGGAATAACAAAATTTAAAGGAAAGAAACTAAAAATAAAAAATATCTTCTACTACTACCCTTCGTGTCTCAATTGGGTGCCCAAGTGCTATATTTATAGGCCAACCCAGAAGAGGTAATGTCGAATATCTGATGTCAAGGCTTGCCAAATGACATCTCATCATACGCCCATGACTGAATGAAACCTCATCCTTGAGTTAAATAAAATGAGGAATAAGCTTCTTACAAAATACTGGTGAGTCTGGGATTATTGATTGACTCAAAAAATGAACAAAATGATTGACCATTCACATGCTATAGCAGTGGAATATAAAAATGGGACACTTTACTATAAACAAAATAAAAACAAAATTGGGAAGCTCATGTGGTGCCTAAAGGTAATGGCACTTCTATTAGCTAGTTCCCTTTGTCACCAGGCCATTGAAATTAGTAGCAATTGAGCAAGGCTTGCAACATTTCTTCCTTCATCCTTGGATCATGCACCATTCAAGTTACTATGCCAATGTGTCCTGGTACTAGTACATATCAAGGATATAACAGTTCCAGAAACATCTTATTCACCTTTACATACCATACCACAAACTACTGTCATGCTTCCTCAAAAGCCCTAAATTTATGTCTAAGCTCATGATAATTTTTTAATCCTTGAGCTTGGTTTGAGGCTATATCCTTTTGTCCCTAATAACTAGCATTGCCCACCTCTAACTCTATGTTTTCCACCTATAGCTTTTGTAAAGCATTCTTTCAATTCGTAAACTCTTTCTCATACAGCACATAGGTGGTTGACACTTGTTTCTCCAACTTACTTTGAGGACAACTAGCTATTGACATGGCAAGGTTGACATATCTAAGGTTAGCTAATTCCATGTACTCCTTTAGATCCTCTATTTATAGGTCCTTCTTTTTTACTTTCACTTGTTGGACCAGGGCATAACTATTAAAGATGGACTACCACTTAGGATTATACATCAATAAGGAGCTAATCTAGGCTTTGGCCATCTAGATTTCATTTTCATTGATTTCTTTATACATTCCAACTTGGTCATGGAAGTGCTCTTTCAATTTTTCATGCTTAGCCTCATTTTTCCACATGCTAATTTCAATTGCTAACTTTTGGCAAATAGCATGGACCTCCTCCAAGGAGAGGGTTCTATTCTCCCAAGCTAATCTATTCATATTTTGGTTAATCCTCAGTAGTTGTTTTCTTAACTGGTGGATGCTTTCTTCTAGGATGTTCTTTTATTTTTCCATAGTGATGAACCTCAAATTTTCTGTAGCAAGCTACTTATTCTCCTCTTGTATGATGGTTAGTCCCTTTTTATACGCATGAGATTATGCATCTATAGTAGAGGCATTCCAAACTACCATCTCCTTATCTCTCTCTATGGCTACTCTCTCCTTTGTTAGCTTGGTGAGTTGCTCTATACTAAATTTTTTGAGTTGATCTACTGCAATAAAATGGAAAGGATCCCATCGTTCATCCTTAGGGTAGCCAGATCTTCTTGTAATTTTTGTATTTTAGGCTTTTCATGTTCTTCCTTGACCTCTTCCATGACCAAATTTTCCTTTGTGGTGATGAGGTCTAATTGGGCTACAATGACATCACTGGGAATGTCAAACAAATTTTTCATTACTTGGCCCATCTATAGCAATCAGTCCAACACATCCACATGTACCATAAGAGTCATTGAAGTCCCAACCAAAATTTGTGCAGTGCTAGTTCCTACCAGATCTATCAAGGGCATAATAAGCACATTTAATGACTCTTTAATTTGATTAGTGATCACCTCTACTACACCTACCACATCCTCTTATTGTAGTACCATGATTGTGGCACCTTCTATAGTTTCCAATGTGACATGGAAGGATGTGGCATTACTAGAGATCTACCTTGATCATTGGGATCCTTCTCCATCAAACTGTATTGAGATCTCTATCCCACATTAGGTTAGCTAATATAGTGGACTATACAACATCATCCATGACTTCGAAGAGGTTAGACTCATGCTTACTTCTCCAGCTGATTATTTTAGCAATCCTTTGTATATGGCTCATTGAAAGCTTGTATTCTAACAATGGTGGTTGCAATGGAGCTTATTCTTGTGGGCACTGTTTGGGCTCATGTTGTGTTTTTTTTTTGTGGCTTGGCCTCCTTCTCTTCTTCTTGTTCTTCACCAAGATCTTTTCTTGGTGCTGCCAATTCTAGGAGCTCAACAAAGGAGGCATTTTGAGCCTTCTTAGGAATATCTGGTCATTCCTTGGACACACTGGCTACTATAGGGGATTTATTGAAAACTTTTCAAATTTTTCCAAATGATTGGTGTAATTAATGAAAAAGGAAATACCTTTCGAATGGACTAGGGAATGTGAACTCACTTTCCAAACTTTAAAATAGAAGCTAGTAGAAACACCCATTCTACAAGCTCCTAACTAGTCCAAACCATTCCATATTATGACTGACATGACCAACTATGCCTTAGGAGCTATAATTACATATCTAGATGACCAAAAGAATCCTTATTACATCCACTATGTAAGTAGAAGTATCGCTGGTGCACAACTTAACTACACTACCATAGAAAAGGAATTAATGGTTGTAGTGTTTGCACTAGAAAATTTTTGACACTATCTATTGGGATATAAAGTATATATACATAAAAATCATAGTGCAATAAGGTTCCTCATGAACAAGCCAATGGTAAGCCCTTGTATCATACGATGGCTTGTAATCTTACAAGAGTTTGATCTTACGATGATCGATTGTAAAGGCACCGAGAACATAGTTGCCGATCATTTATCTTAGTTGCAATGGGACAACAAAGAGGATGAGTACCCAATTTCTAATTATTTCCCTGATGAATTCCTCTTTGCTAGTGTAGTGAATAATCAATCACCCATGAAGACAAACTAGTATAGTAGCAGTCTTACCTATCTCCTCACCCAAAAAATACCACAAGAGTTAAACCTTAAGAAGAAACAACAGTTTCTTCACCTAGCCAAGTACTTTATGGAGATCAATGAGAAACTTTACAAAGTGTGTCCCGATGGCTTGGTTCGATGGTATGTTCCTGATATAGATCAACTGCGAGTTCTCCAAGATGCTCATGAGGGTCCTTGTGGGGGCTTATGCTAGGAGATGAATGAGCATCAAGATCTTGCTTGTAGGATATTATTGGCCTACATTATTTTAGGATGCCCATTAATTGGTCCAATCTTGTGAGTTCTGTCAATGTGATGGGGGAATGACTATTAGAATGGAGCATCTACAACAATGGATCCAACCATTAGAACTGTTCAACATTTGGGGAATTGATTTTATGGGGCCAGTTACACCAATGTCCAATGGAAATTCTTATATTATTGTTGTTGTTGATTACCCAACAAAATGAGTAGAATCAGTTGCTATTAAGGATTGTACATCATCTACAACTACATGATTTATTCAACAATAAATTATAAATAAGTTTGGTATGCCTCATGCACTTATTTCAGATAATAGTACATACTTCACAGGTGCAACTTTTGGAAATTAATGCTATGCTTAGGGGTTGAGCATAAATTGACTACACCATACCACCCCGAAGTGAACGGTCAAGCAAAGGTCACCAACAAGGAGATTATGAAGATATTGACAAGAACCATTAGCAATTTTATGCGATATTGGAGCACTAAACTGAATGATGCTCTTTGGGCATACTGCTCCACATGGAAACTCCCTACAGGCTACTCTCCCTATGAGTTAGTGTATGATAAATTACCAATGGTTTCCATTCAAACTGAGCTCTGTACACTATCCACTGCATGTGACCTCAACCTTGATCTTGATCTAGGATAGAAACAATGGTTAGTAACCCTTAACTTGCTAGATGAAAATTGACTAGCTACCCTATCATCTAATGAATTGCACAAGGCATTCAATAAACAACATCATGACCTAAGGATTAGAAAAGTTAAATATCAACCGAGAGATAAGATTCTCTACTAGAATTCCACACATGTGCCACAACATACTAAATTTCAAACACTGTGGGAAAGACCTTATATTACTTATGCAACCTTTCCTTTAGGGGCCATGACAATATACAAACTTGAGAGCCTAGACAAGAAACTGTTGGTCAACATGCAACAAACCAAACCTTTCCATGAGCTTAGGACAACCAGTACACATGCTACCTTTGTTTATGGACAACCTTGCTCCCTATTTTGGATCTCCTCCTTCCAACTAAATCATGGGGGAGATGTCCACCTATGCCAACCATTCTAGCCCTAAGTTCTTTTTGAATTTGTTTTACATATTTTTCAAACTTTTCGTATTTTTTTTACACCATCATTCATATTTTTACTATTTCTTTGTTTTCTTTATTTACTTTTATTCATCATCCAATAAGTGCTCACGATGGTGGGTTGAATTATATCATATTGATTGCTAATGTTTAGTTTTTGCCTTTCAATTATGATGCTAATATTAAGGTATGGTTCTTTTGGTAAAATAGGCAATGAGTCCACTACATCCGCTCATCCATACAACTCTATGGTCTCCTTTGGCTTGGAACTGTATAGTCCCTTTTCTCTAAGAAAAATTATTAATAAATTGGTGGCTGGGTATTTTTCAAAACAAGGAAAGAGTCAAAGGATGAGAAGGATGTGACTTCAAGGGGATTCAATGCATTTGTGTTGGCCATTCTCTTAGGCACTTGGATGATTTTTCTTGGGTTTTCCACCATTCTTCCATCAATAAAATATTAGGAAGCTGAGTGAATAAAAATAAGTCTTTGTATGGTGTGGTTCTCATGCAAAAACATAAAAAAAAGAAAGAGAAGAAGAGAAAAAAGTGAGAATTCAAAGCACACCCCTTAGACGTGATAAAGCAATATGGGCTACAAGCACTAGTTATGGAACTTGAAAGACATGTTACCCATGCTTGAAGGTTTCCTCTAACTAAGGCCCTTTCTCACTTCCTACTTCTCCATCTCACTCTCCTTGGAATTATGGTTACTCTTTGTGGAAGCACTATTGTTACTTCATGAGGATGGATTGGCCAACTGTATTGAGGCGAGTTCACTCAATGAGGTTGGTTTGAGTCCAGATTTGGAATGAGTTCTACTCAATCACATTAACCATGAAATACACAAGGTAATTTACAAAACCTTGTTATTGGGATTCCATTCCATTCTCTCCTCTCAATCTTTCTTCCCATTTTCCCCCTCATTGCTAGTTTTATCATTAGTCCATTTTTGGGTTGAATGCTAGTTTTTAACTCTTGCTTCCAAATAACATTCCTAAAGCCTACAGACTCTTTGGTTTGTGGGGTTGTCAAGGCATAAAGGGCATGAGCCTACTTTGGGAAGGACCCACTGGCATTTATTTTTGGTGCAATTGTTAACTTCTTTTTCTTAAACATTTCCTGCAATCAGTCATTTCTTATTTCATCCCCATCCATGACATCCATTTTATTGGCATTTTCATTGTTATTTTTTCCCATCTTTATTGATCCTCATATTTTTCCATCTTATAGTTACCAAAGGTTAGCTTTTAGTTGTGGGGGCCCTAGCATAAATTTTTTAATTTTCCCATTCTACTATTTGCCTAACCCCTACACCTTGGGTAGTCACCAGTGATAAATCTATGAACCAGTTTCTACCATAACCATAACTTAGCCAATGCACTTCATATTAAGGCAAGGTATCAACTACATTGTGGTTTATTTATCCTTGATCATTTGTAACTATGTTGTGTGTGCATATGGTGATCATACAAATAATGGACTAGGCTTGGAGGAAGCACTTAGGATGGATGGGAACTAAAATGTTTACGAAAGGATCAAGTTTGGTAGCATGGCTATGGATAAACAATGAAAGGTGCAATCTCGGCATTTTCAGCAACACGCTTCATCTTCTTTCTCTCTCTCTTTCTCTTTAAGTTTCCAAATAAAGGCTTAGATGTCATTTATGTATGAGTCTTCACCACAATGATCATGAACACTAATGATGTAATATGCTTATTGATTTGTTCACTAGGCACATTGAGTCTATCATCCCATTCCACCATCATTTGTCAATTAGTCAATAATCCCATACCATCCCAATATTTTAAAAGGAACTCAAGGAGAAGTTTTCATTTAGTCATGGGGGTATGATGAACTGTGATATCAGGACTGTGATATCGCATCTATGATATCAGGTTTGCGATATTGGGGCCTACCATGCAATGTTGGATACTTGATATCGAGGCTTGCTTCCTTGCCTATAAATAAGAGGTAGGCACACTTAGTTTTGCATTAGATAGTTAGACCCTTAGCCAAACTCTTGCCTTTTCTTCCTCCCAGAGTTAGAATTATTTCTGCATGCCCATAGTAGGAGTCACAAAGTGAACAGATCTTTATTCGAGCATTGTGTACCTGAGGACACCTTGTGTACGACAATAAAGATGAACTTTATGATAAACCTTGCAACATCCAAAATAGATTAATTAGTGTTAATTGATATTATTAAATTCTTTCTTCATTAATTAGTGTTCTCTCTCTCTCTTTATCTCTCTCTCTCTCTCTCTTTCCCTATAACTCTCCTAAGTAAATACACTCAATACGATCACTTCAAGCATGCGTGTAACACTTGGTAACCCAGTAACAATAAGCATTTGGTAATCCCAGTAGTATTGCATTGGTTTAAGATGTGTACAACAAGTGAGAATGGATGCTAGTATTAGGATTAGTTAGAACTTAGTTAATGAGTAGTTAAGTTAAATTAGTCACTTATTCATCTCTCTCCTTCCTTATTAGCACAAGACATAAAAACATAAAAGATATAAAAATCATATGCCTCAAGCTTACTTAACCATACAATCATGACATACAAGTAAGTTTGGAAAGATAATGATCAACCAACCCATCCTTGTTCCACAAGGGTGCATAAGCACTTAGTCCTTGGAGTTCAACTAGATCGTGCATGAAACACTTGTATTCATATGGTTGAGCGTAGGGGTACCTCACTACTCATTAATAATGTTACAACAAAAAAATTATATGATTTTTTTTGTTGCCTCCATTAGTGCATGGTTAATTTGCAAAATCTATCTTTAGTTTTCATGAAAATGTAATATTTTTTGAATAAATCCTATTGGTATTTTAACATAATAAATCTTTAGTTTCAATTTCATAGAACATATGCAATTTATGCAAAAGCACTTTCATGTAAAAAAATTTTCTTTGACTAAACTAATATGGTTAAGATGCAAAGGGATAAAAACCTACATAACTCATACATGATAATTCCAAATTTTAAACTAATCAAATCGTAGACAAACATATCACACATGCTACACAACGACATAACACAAATAGGAGTAAACATAATCAAGCATAAATATATATCTCAAGTGAATAAATAAAAAACACTATGTATAAATCACAAACAAATACTAATCTACTGGTCTTATTCCCAATCTTTCATTCCTACCAATTGTGAAGTCCAACTAATACATCATATAAGATCAATGTATTAGTTCAACTTCACAATTGATCTTATATTATGTATTAGTTGGACTTCACAATTGATCTTATATGATGTATTAGTTGGACTTCACAATATAATCATCATAGAAACATTAGAAACCATATCCTAATTTCATAAAACATCATGAGTCGTTTAACATTACATGCTAACTAGTTTACACATACAAGCATGTAACCACAACTTACTCACCTACATAGCTAGCTATCATAATGTACCAAGGGATCCTACAAAGAGGTATGAAAGGTTTTATGTTGAGTAGAATTAGCATATGATAAGTGATGAGCTAGCTGAATTTTGGTGCTATTTTACATTCGTTGTAGAGATGTCACCTCATCTATGATTAACTTATGAGTTGTATCCATGGAGGAATAGTTCAAAGTTAAAGAGATCATTAAGACAATAAATGGTTAGATCCAAATATAATTAAAATCCCACACTTAAGACTATCACTTGTAAGTAAAATCATAGGTTTTCACCCTAACCTATAATCCCAAGTTAAAGAGTGGAAATTGAATGATTTAATCAAATTGAAGTCATATAATATTAGTAGAGACAATGGAAGATTACAAGGGAGAATTAACATAATTCTTGACCTTGCTTTGCTATTTCTATAATGTAGTAACTTCAACGATCCATCAATGGATTCCAGTGGTTGATAATTATCATAGGGTTCAACAAATATTCTTTGGTAATTTACAAAGGAAAAATCTTCAAAAAATGGTTTCAATTTGATGTGGGTTTCTCCTAGTGTTTGATCCCTTCCATTAGACATTAACCTTTCCTATTTATACTACAAAAGGTTTGATTATAATTGGGAAAATGTTATTATTTGGGTATATCAATCTTCATTAAACAGTTTGATGGAGATCTATTACAAAGCATCAAACTATATCATGGTGGTTATGTCCTTCAGTAGCTAATCTGCATTGTGCCAATACTACAAATTGATATCTTCATTCCTTGACAAGGCACTTGCTCATGTAATCAGATGATATCAATCCTTGTCACAACAACTACAAAAATCAACATAATTTGGGTTGATCTAAATCAATTTAGTGATATATCTTGATGTCATCTTTTTAGCATATGTCAAAGCTCCCAATCCCAGTCGATATCCTTATTGATTTAGATAGATCTTATGATAACCTACAATAACATAGACTTATCAAATTCATTAGTGCATATTGATGGGCATCAAAGGAATCAATGTACTTTGATACAGTAAAATAGTAAAAAGGAGTTTTTATTTGCCAAAAGTAGAACAATTAGGGTTTTATTAGAAATTTTCTTTATTTCTAGTTCATGCTTGTAGTGATCTTAAGATATATGGTTAAGCATGATTGAGACCATGATTCATGTTGTATGATCCATTTTACTAAAAATAGAAAATAATCTATATTAAAGCTAACTACGAGTATAAGTAAAAATAAAGTCATAATTGTGATAAGTATCAACTTCATCAAACTATTGTCACATTCTTGGATTTATGAGTTAGCTATTAGGTAATAAAGCTTATTCTCTACTAGGTGTACCAAATCAACTAGCCACTAGAAAAACAAGTTAGTTGTGGTTAGTGCTCAAAGTCTCAATGTACACACACTGCTTTATCAAATGAGAATAGAAATATAAATGAAAGTCATATAAAATTAACTATTAGATTTCAAGTAAAAAGTAAATCATAGAAAATGTAAATATAATCTAAGTTAAAGTATTGTAATGTGAAGGAATCAATCTTGATCTTTTTTATCATTCATGGATAGATTTAAGAATATCTATTATAATATGATTGTGGCATGATATATAATTATAAGCTTTGTAACTATCTACGATTTTTCATAATCACTTGTAAATAAGTCATAACAAAAATACATGACTTATCATGCAAACCATTATAACCTTATTCATGGAACATAAGCTACCATCAATTAGTTACAAAGAAGCAATATGAAGCATTAGTGGACATGGTAAGAAAAAAAGTAAAAATTAAGAAGATAATATGTGTAAATAATGATAAATCATAAGAAAAAAGATGTTAGATGTAGTATTGCACACAAAATAATTAGAATCAAACCCACAAAAATTGAAGATACATATTCAAAGTAAGAAGGTGATCAGTACTAAGAAAAATAACCAAAGAGAGGAGTCATTACAATCTATATATTTGTAATGATGATCCAAGAAGATAAAAAATGTTATCAAGTTGTTTATAAGAGAAAGAATTAAAGTTAGAATTTATTTTCCTTAATAGGATAAGAAGATCAAGGGTGAGCCATTCCTAATTTGGTCTAGTTTCCTAAAGAGAAAGAGAAGAGTATCTAAAAGGTTGTGAAGAATGTAGAAGAAAGACTATAAGAAGGGACAAGCTACAATTGAGTTAGTAGTCTGTAATAGGTCAAGATTTGGATCTACAAGGATCCCAGGAAGGTCCAACCCACATAAAACTAATCAAGTAGAAAACTTTCCACAAGACCTATCATGAGTAACAAGTAAAGCTAGGCATCATAAAAATGTCATCAAGGAAAATAAGAATAAAAGAAGCAAAAGAAGAAAAAGTTATTACAAAGAATAGATTCATAACAAGATTGAAAGACATTAAGAATGACTCTAGAATGTGAACAATACAATTATGAAAGATGTATATTGATGAATTATTTAATCAATAATTTATGTATTAAGTTTTCTTTTAATCTAAATGATCCTTGTATAATTAGAATTTTCCAAGAGACATAAAACCAAACACTAACATGGTATTAGAGAATAGTTAAAAGTTGGTTATGAGGACAAGTAGTTATGAAGAAAACAATACTAAAATTATTAAAACTAAAGTGAAATGATATATCAAGAGATTATGATAATTCATAAACAAAGGACAGTTGTATGAGATAGTTATATGAAACAATTAATCAATTTAACACTATATATGGAGCTAAGAGTGTAAGAAATAAGAACATGGGATGATGTACTATTAAGTACAAGAGATCAAGAAGATTAAGTTATAATAGAAGGATAAAATAAAACCATGGAGTAGGTTTGTAAGCATATGAAGCTTCTGAAGAAAAACCTAGAAATAAGTTTGGAATGACCTACAATGTTAACGAACTAGACGAGGAGCACTCAACATCATTTACTTCTTGAACATCACATGGAATATATCATATACATATTCCTATGGAGAAAAGACAAGTTAGATGAGTTTTTACAACACTTAAAGATAATGGAATATCCTAGAAGAGGATGCATGGATAAACAAAGATAAGAAAATGACAACAAAGGGAAGGTAAGAAGATCTTACGGCTAGAACCAAAGATCCAAGAATAAACCCTAATTTCCTAACTTTCAAAGGACCAATTACTCTAAAATCTATTACTAAAAATTACATGATGCAAAGCCCATCCTTTTTAATGTATGGAAGAAATATGTTAAGTCATCATAAGACTAAACTTAAACTTTGTAAGATAATGTAACACAAAAATAAATAAATAAGAGGGGATATTTTTGTAATAGTTTTTCTATGCTACAAACAATCATCACCATAAGAATTGAATGCACTATTGGCAACATGAATTGCTATAAATGACTAAGAAGAAGTCCAAAAATCACCAAATTCACAATTAAGAAGTAAGAGTAGAGAAATTTTACAATAACGGTTTGAGCATACTCAAAATAAGGATTTTTTGTGCACTCCATTGAATATTTTCATTTGAAAGCTCTAAAAAATCAATTCACACTAATTTTTCATATGCTAGTACTGAAAACAAGATAGATCCAAAGAAGAACATCAACTCTGATGTCATTCTAACTAGCAAGGAAATCTTTGTCATGTTGCAAATAAGTCCTATTCAAGGAAAACTTGAGGTAAAGCACAAAATTATTTACAATTTAAAATTCCTATAACAAACAATAGAATCAAATGTGTTTGACAAATTGAATGTAGTTGGTATGAATGGTTATGCATAATTTTAATTTTTTGCTTTAGAGTTGATGATAGATGATGAAAAAATCAATCATTATAGGTGTATTCTAATGGAGTAATAAAAATTTTTCTATTAGGATAAGTTTGTTCATGTGCCAATCTCTAAGGAAGTCATTTATTTTATTGTTGATGATAAGAATATTTATCTACCATTTGTGGATACTTGCTCCATTAATTGTGAAGCCCTAGTGCCTACATTTCTTTTCAAGAAAGCCCTAAAAGAATGTAGGTCATAACCCTAGGTAAATATATACCTACTGGCAGAAACTATTCATTTGATGTGTAAAATATATAATGCATGAACAGTTGCTTAGATCATTGTACTTCAATCCAGTGGGGTACCATTAAGAACCTGTATTATATTCAAGCTTGGGATTTGAAGTACACTTGGGTAATAATCATAGTCCAAAATTTCCATCATGCACTTACAAAGGTGAAAGAAGGTTTAATTAGCAAATTTAGGTTTGGAGGACTTATTACATTGATGGCATAAAAATTTTGTAAGAAGGTTCCTACTTACTTATTTGCATGTGTAGTAATCCTTGTTCTTCTATGAGAAAGTGAGGTTACAAACTTGAACAATAAGAATCAAATATGTGTAAAGAAATGTCAATCATAACCTTGAAGAATAAAGCCAGTTAAAAATTAGGCAATGTTAGGGTATTAACTTGAAAATCAGATAAATGGACCTAACACTTACTTTTAAAGATGAGGATGATATGACAAAGCTTAGAAACTTGTTACTTGTGTAGAAGTATACATCAAGTAAGGAGAAGGTCATAGGTGAAAAGTTCCTTCTATCCCTTCTTCTAACTACTTTGATATTGTAGATATTATGTCATATACAAGATTTCCAATATCATATGCTACTACTTTAGTTGGTCATCACCAATTGATAAACATGACTAAAGCATCACATAGTCTAAGGACATGTGTTAACTTAATTACTATCAATGTTTCTAAATTACTAGGAGCATAGAATTAATTTTTCTACATAAAAATTCCTTATTCATATGAATGAAGAAATAATAAGAAATTTTGAAAAGAATTGATTAAAGATTGGAGCAAGGATACAGCTATAAAAAGTCAAGAAATGAGTTCAATATTAGTTGGATACTAGGACGAACACATTGAATTATAATGTTCTTGTAAGAGAAGGAAATTACAATGATTGAGGAACAACACTTATGAGAGAAGGAAGAATTAGGGAAATGCTAACAAGCTAAAATAAGAACTTAAGGTCTTCATAAAACCAATCAAGAATTAGTGATAGAGAATTGGATACACTAGGTCAACATCCAAGAAGGTAATAAGAGGATGTAGGTTGTGAATTAAACATTAAAGGTATACAAACAAGAACTTATCTCCAAAAGCAAAGAAGTGAAGGCCTATAAGATAGAATTAAAAGAGAAAAAAAGAGGAAATGTAAGTGCTTAATTCTTTGATGAAGTAGCAACAACAAGAAAAAATATGCTTAGAAGGTGTACCACAAGCTAAAGTACTTTCTCCTTCCATTGCTAAATTAGCATCTAATCCCATTTTATTCCCTTTTCATTTTATGAAGTTCCACTTTAAACTAAAGAATCTTTGGTTATCTTTAAGTCGTGTCTTGTAAAATAACTAGAATCCACTCTATTCATTTCACAAATTGACACTCCATGATGTACATTTGTCTATTTTGAAGTTAGTGAAGAGTGACATTACGTTGTGTCTTATCTATGATATATGCTTGTTATTTCTACAAATTCGTGAGTGAAGGAAAGTAATTCCATAAATTCTCAAGAATATATCATTCTTTGTGACTAGCCACCATGAAGTATTATGGAATGAATGCCTAAAGGGTAGTGTTAGAGTATGATCATGATATGATGTACAATCATTAGTTTTGTAACTATCCAAGATTATTCATAATCACTTGTAAACAAGTCATAACAAAAATATGTGACTTATCATGTAAACCATTACAATCTTATCTATGAAACATAAGTAGCCATAAATCAAATACAAAAAGGAAACATGAAGAATCAAAAGATGTGGTAAGAAATAATCTAGAAATTAAGAAGATAGTATGTGAAAGTAATGATGAATCATAATAAAAGATATTGGATGTAGTGTCACACACAAGACAATTAGAATTAGAACTATAAGAAACTAAAGATACATGTTCAAAGTTAACTCTAAGAAAAATAACCAAAGAGAGAAGTCATTATGATCCATAGATTTGTAATTATGATCTAAGAAGCGAAAAACAGTGATTAAGTTATTTGTGAGAAAAATAAGTGAAGTTAAAATCTAGTTTTTTTAAATAGGACAAAAAGATCCAAGGTGAATGGACCAAGTTCACTCCTATTAATTTAACCTTCAATTCCCACTAAATAAAAATATAATGAAGGACAAAAAATATGCTAAAAAATAAGAAAAAATAGGTTTCTTCAATTATGATAAGGAAGATTACAATATGGGTTTTACAATATATAACAACAAATCACTCACAAATACTCAACGATGTTGTAGAGCATGAGGCTCTACAACTACATAATAATTATTCTCTATGTAAGGTAGAACCAAAGGAGAATCTCTTCCATAACCTAGGACTAAGATCTTAACAAATAATTAAGAACACAAGAATCATAGGTCAAGGACATAGAAAATTGACATTGAGATACATCCACAATGATGCACTCACTCAATTTGCTCTTGTGACACTCTCTTGATAATCTCATGCACTCATGAGCTCTCATCATGATATATCATGGTGAAACACATGTAACCATTATTGTAAATAGAAGATGAAAAACATAGAAATCTTTCTCCAATTTCAACTTGAAGATCTATAGCTCTTTTCATCTTTTTCTCTTCTTATTTGAATTCTTCCTAATTTGGTATGGTCAACTCATAAGTTTTCCTAGTCATACGGGTCATATCTAGCCTTACTAGGATTTCTTTTGTAAATTCAATTTAGGTGAGACATCTCTTAAGAGTGGGAGGTATCTTCTTCAAGTATGAGACACCTCCTCCTAGTGACATCTCGGAAATATGGGATGTCTTGCCTAAGATGCCTCCAAGCAAGGTGAGATGTCTTCTTCTCAGTTGAGACATGTCCTATACATGTAAGACATCTCATGTGAAGACTTAGCTCTTGTTCAATATGTATCCTTGACCTCCAAGACATCCATAGAGCTTAAAACATGCAAAATCCATATGTAGGGAGAAGAAAAGGGAATTGGAAGAGGCATTCCTACATTAATGAGCCATTCGTAATCTAGTACAAGTTCCTAAAAGGATGAGAAGACCATCCAAAAGGTTATGAAGGAATGTAGAAGAAAGAATATAAGAAGTGATAGGTTACAATTAAAGTAACATTTCATAATAGGTCAAGTTATGAATCTTTGAGAAGCCTAAGAGGGCCCAACCCCCATAAGGTTGATCAACTAGGAAAATTTCCTTAAGACCTATTATGAGTAAAAAGGAAAGGCAAATATTGTAAAGATGTAGCTAAAGAAATAAGGAAAGAAAGAAGTAGAATAAGGAGAAGTCATTATGAAGAATAGATTCATAACAGGATTGAGAGACATTAAGAATGACTATAAAATGTGAACAATATGATTACGAAAGATGTACAATGATGAAGAATTTAATCAATCAGTTCTGTATTAAGTTTTCTCATATTCTAAACAATCCTTGTATCATTATAGTTTTCCAAGAGATGTAAAACCAAATTCTAACAATATCCATTTGAATAAAAACCCTAGAAAATTAACTTAAACATAAGCCATAGGCACTTGTTTACTCCTACAAATTTAAGATATCAAATTGACAAATTTTTCCTACTTTTGAGTAAAACTATGACTTCCACAAATCATGCCTCCTATATTTATAAGAAAAATTTTAGGGTTATTTAATGCATCTATGTTAATGCATATGTGGTAACATAGTGATTAATAGAAAATTGATTGTTATTAATTTTTAAGATAATACCTATGTTGGTAATTCTCAACAAAATTAAGTTGTTTGACATAGGATATTTGATGCTTCATTAGTCTTCATCTTCATCTTCATTAATTTATAGACATTCCAAGATATTTTTCTTCTTCATTTATCTTTTTATTTAGCCAACCTCATTTTCTTTGCAAAAGGCTACGATGATGATGATGATGATGTTGAAAACTAAAGAAGTTATTTATAAGTATATTCAAATATAGCTAGTCAATATGATACTTTGAAAGAATTATGAAACTAAAACTAAAATTGAGGTTTTATTATGTTTGAAGACCCAAAAAATCTATTAGACAAACATTACATTTGTATTATGAAAGTTAAATATCAACTATACACATTGGCTAACTAACACTAGATGTAATAAGAAAAGATCATATAGATTTTTTACTGTAATATAATAATTTTGTCTTAAATATTCAATTTGAGTGTAATTAAGAAAAATATGAAACTTGGATTCAATTTCTCTTGAAACACATAAATTGCATGTATGTTCTTCTTTAAGAAGTTGCATCCATCCTCCAGTTTCTATCCTAAAATGATGTTAACTTAAATAAAGCTTTTTGATGAAAATTCGACATCTCATTAGGATTAAAGCTTATAGATAGTGAAATTTTAAGTTTAAATAATTATCTCTTATGCATTCTAAATAAATTTTTTCTTACTTTCTACATTTAACCATAAATTTATTAGATTTTGTTGCTGAACCCACTTTCAAATATTCTTTGGATTACTTTGTATATTCTTCAATGAGATATTCCAAGTCTTTAATCATTTTAGTAGAGAGGCCAATTACTAAAAATTTCCAAGAGAGTTATCCTCAGGCATGGTAAAATAATTTTCATCCTTGTAATAGTGAGGGAGAGCTCTTCTAGTTATGATTTTTATCACAGGAATTATCATTGAAGATTATACACTAGTATTTATTTTATTTTTCAATGTAAAAATTAATTCTCTAATAAATCAATTTGAATTTTTATTAATTTGAAAAATATAAAAGATTATTTTAACCAAATAATAGATATATATCATAAATATTTAGCTAAAATAGTTGTATCCTTTGGAAATATTATACTTGCTCTTTTGTGTCTTTAAGAACTACTTTAGAAAATTTGAACTATTCTATTTTTACAAATAGCTTCTCCTACTAAAGAAAGTAGATTACACTCTAAAAAAAGCATGGAATAGGTTGTTATTACTTTCAACTTTAATTCATCAAGTAAAATTATCTTCTATATTCTTTTAATGGTCATCTAATCTTTAACACTAAGACTTGGTTTCTAAGTTGTGCATCCATATAATTAATAAACAAATATTTGAAATATTTATTTTCTAAGTCCAAACATCTAATGCCTTACACTTGCTTTTTTTGTATAAATAAATTTTATTCCTTCTACTATTCTAAGCTTAATGTATTTATCTTATGTAGAATTATTCACATATTGAAGCCCCAAGTATCTAAAAGAGACTACAATTTATATATTTTGATGGTCAACTTTAACATTATATTGTGTATTTCTTATGTCTTATATGATCATTTTAATTTTCTCCACATTAACTTTTAATCTAGAAGAAATCCAAATTTTTTTCTAAAATTTGTAGCATATTAGACATTCCATTTTTAGTCATAGAGATTAAAGTAGTATCATTTGCATAGAGTAGTAGGTTTACTACTTAATAAACTATTTTTAAAGCATGTCTGTGTTGTTCATTGTATGTCAAATCATGCAACTCATCAATGAAGAGACCAAAGAAAATTAGAAATAAAGGATAACCTTGATTCATCCTAAATTTTCTCCAAAATTCAAAATTAAATTTTGTTTCTCTATCTTTGAGCTCAATGATAACTTCTTCATACAACTTCTTAGTCATTATTATGAGTTCTACATGAAGGCCTATTTTATTTAGTTGCAAATATAACTTTTTCAAACTCACTAAATCATAAGATTTTCTAAAATCTATAAATTAAATAAATAATTCTTATTATGCTTCTTTGCAAGTTTAATGTAGTATTTAAAAGTGTCAAGATGATTCATAATAGAATTGTCTTATTTAAAATTTTCTTGATAAATTACCATGATGTTATTTATTTCTATCCAATTACTTATTCTTCTTATAAGAATAGTACCTAACAGCTTAGTAAAAATATTGCTTACAACTATCATACAACATTTGTTTAAATTAATTTTGTCACCTTTATTATAAAGAAGCATTGCCTTACCAATATTCTAGGTTTAACAAGGCCATTACCAACAATATTTAATCTTTTTCAAATTTGTATCTGAATAGATAGTCTTTCTTATTTAATTAACTCATCATATAACCATTTGAATCTATAGCTTTTGGATTGTTGAACTTGGAGAGAAGGCGGGGTGGGGGGAGGGGGTTGATTGTTGGTGGGGGTTGTGGGGGGCAGAGATGAATAAGTTCCCCAAATTAAAACTTTGTAATACAAAAGCACATGCACTAAATTTAACGTGGTTCCCCAACTTGGGTAGTCCACACTCGAAGGGTAGATTGCTAGTACACCTCTGGACTTTTTTTCTCTTAAAATGTTGTTGAAAGGTCCACACCCTGTATAGTCTTTAACCCCTACTTTAGAGTGCTATGCTGCAACACCAGCCAATCAACCCCACAAGGTCTTGCGAGGCTTGGAATATGGTCTCTAGGTTTCCACAACTTTTACAACCTTAAGCTTCACTTCAAAGTGTTGTACCGTAGCACCAAAAACTCAATCCTATAGGATCTAGACAAGCCTAAGCAAGATGCCTTCCTACAAGAAGCACATCAACCTTGCAGGGCAACAAGAGAGAATAATTACAAGGGATAAATGCAAATTATTTTGTTGATCCTTGTACTTTAAGGTATAACACACTTTACAATGAATAAATGATAGAATAATGAGAAACAAATATTACAATGATTCAAAAATGATTATACACAAGATTGCACATTTCCCAATGCATATGATGTCTTCTTATAGCTACCATGTTTCTAGATCCATCTTGGAACTCATTCAATGGCTAGCTAATGCTCATTAATAGTCATGGAAGATGTATTCTTTATGCCTGGGAACATCTTTTTGTATTTTCCTTCAATCTAGGAAGATGTATTAATCTAGGAAAGACATCTTTTTGAAATATCCATTCTGGAAAGACATCTTTTTCTAGTGAAAGATATCTTTCTAAAACTAGCTTGTATTCTGGGAAGATGTCCTTGTTTGATAAAAGACATCTACTATTTTGTAGAGACATATTTTCCTGTGCTAACTATTAGAAAGACATCTTTGGTATGGGAAATATGTCTCTTTTGTAGGGGCAAAAAATGAAACTACTTGTTTTGATGCTAGGAGCCTTTGAATGCCTTCAAACAAGTCCCCATAGATCTTATAACTTCCTAGACTCGTCAAAATGAGCTAGAAACACTCCAAAACATGTCAAAACATCTAGGAATCATCCTTAACAAAACTAGACACATTTTTCTTGAATTCTTCGTATTCATCCATGCTCCCTTGAGTCCTTGTGATCTTGAATTTGCTTATCAGTTTTTGAGTTTTTTGCTCTTGCTCCTATAAATACAATAACTAGACAAACATCTTTGTACTTCATTTTCCTTAATGTTTTGACATACCAAAAGGTCAACAATTTCCCCCTTTTTGGTAATGTCCAAAATTTTAAAAAATGGATTAGTCTTTAGCACAATATCATAATAATTAAGCTACATCTCCTCATTTTTTAACATAGCCAAAAAGGATGATGCATATAACCTATCCCTGAAAGATATATCATAAAAGAGTAACATCATATAATATGCATGGCCATTATCACAAAAACAATTTTTCCCCTTGTTGGATATGAATAAAAAGAGAATGAGGGAGTCACATATTTTAAGAAGCAAAGTTTGTTACAAAAGATATATTATTTTAAAATAGAAGCATATAGTTATGGAAGGACAACACCCAAAAGAATCTATCTAAATACTTGTAAAAATGTTTCATAAGATAATTGCACATAACAAATTAACATTTTGTAAGAGAACCATATAAGAAGTACACATCTCATTAATTTTATAGGGCTAATGAAGTAAAGCTAGTGTTTATCAAGAGTGATCCTTCATTTGTTGACAACAACAAGAACCATACTTGATTTAAGCTTTTAAAAAGATATTTAAGAGCAAGTAACCTATCTCTAAACCAATATTCTTCTAACAATCCAAGAGCAATTTCATGGAAAGAGAGTTTAAAACATGCATTTTTAAGACAAAGAAACACATTTAATCATGCTAGATATATCAAAAGATCAAAAACAACTAATCAATTGTTTATGCAAAAGAATATTCATAAACTAATATATGATAATCATGTTAAAGGAAAGAAAAATAGCATATGGATATACCTCATATCTTACCAGAAGAGATCATGAATACTTTTTCTAGTACCTCTCAACTTATATTTTCAATAAGGGCCTTTGGTACTTAAAAAGATATATTCTCAACATAGAAAAGGTTAGATAATAAGTAGTGCTCACAAGTAAGTTTATATAACATATAGACATTAGCAGCTTTTACCATAAAAGTTCATCTTTACACAAGGAGTTAATAAATGTTCTTTTTTTACAACATTACCAAATGAATATGCTCTTCCTTGCTCATGTTTAGCTAATGGTGAGTTGAAATATGAAGTTTTTCTACTTGATTACCTTTTGGTAAAAGCCTCAAGAGACTCCCCCTACATAGGTGACCTCTTGAATTAGGTACAAGCTTCCAATACATATATGACTAGTTTTTGAGACAACTAGTTTCTTTGGTCATAATACATCTATTGTAGAGAAATTGGTATTCCTTATTGAATCTTTTAGGATCTCCATGTTGCACAAAAATTCTAAGAGCAAGTATAGAGACTAAGGCCTCCCATTAGTTATGGAAAAATACATCAAAAATCATCACAAAAAAATAGATATAAATATTACACATAATTGTGAATTACACAAGGGACTAGGAGATGTCTCCATAAATTTGGAAAGCCATAACAAGTTTGGAGACTTTTGAAAGAAAGACCTTAAGATAGCAAATAATTATTTTCTTAGAAGATACATGAATTATATTAAAGGCATCAAATCCAATGCTTAAATATCACACATAAAAAATATTTCAAAAGAAATTGGACAACAATGTTAAATCACTAGATATTTAAATAGTAATGAGTGTCCAAGAAATATGTCAGAGGCTTTTAAACACTTGTAATCAATATATATTCTAGTGGAGAATCAAAATATTTTTTAATAAAAACTTTTAAAGGTTTACAAATACCACAAACTTTCATTCAATTATAAGATTAATGACATCATGCTCAAGCATTCACAAAAGATACCATAATTAAGTATTCTAACAATAGCAAATATCTTCTCTTGTAAGTGCTTATCTTAATATTTGTAGATTATTGAAGCTAACATACCATAGCTAGAAATAAATTAAGCATATATCAACATAATTTAGACTTTTCTAATTAAAATTGATATAGAATTTAACAATAAAGAAGATAGAAACTTACCTTGCTTGCAATTGAGAATTAAGGTGCCTAGAGTACTAGAGAATGAGGTTCATCTTTCAAGGTTTCTATTCTTGCACAAAATTCTTCAATTTTTAAGGCTTGGATCCTTTTCAAAAATTGGCTAGATGGTGTCTTCTTATTCTTAGGTTCCTTCCTCTTGACTCTCCAAATATTTTGAACTCCCTTGTTCTTGTGAGTTGTCCAATCTTTCTCAACTCCTCTATGATTTGTTTGCATATCCTTCTTTACCTATGAAAAATCCTTTCTAGGAACATTGGTATAAGACCAAGGAGTTCTATGATATGTAAAATTCTCATGTGATAATATTTTAAATTTCACTCCCTTTGCTTATGCACAAATTTATGATAATAATAGCATCTCACCTTCATATAGTAGTTACAATGATTGTACCTTGGAGCTGCTCTTGGTTGTGATGTAGTGCCTATTGATTCTTCATTCTTTGGAGTGACCTTTGGTTAAGATGGGGTTGGTGTAGATGATTCCCCTTGTGTATAACATCCAAGCCCACTCTTATCATGTGGACTTCTTCCTTGTCCAAGAACCATCTAACGTAACTCTTTTTTCTTGACTAGCCTTTCATTCACAAGTTTGGCATCTGCAAGTTCTTCCTTGACTTGCTCAAATGAGTTGGTTAGTTCTTTATTATCAACCCTAAGGTCTAATATTTCCTTATTGAGATCTAAAACATTTATATTCAATAAAGAAATTTCTCGATCCTTTGTTTTTACTTGCTTGTTCAACTTTGTGTAAATACTTTGAAAATGTAAAAGTTCATTACATAATAAATCAAACCTTTCATTGTTGTTAATTTCATCATTTAAGGTATCAATGTCATCATCTGTGAGATTCATATAGATGAGGTGTGAATCCTTTGAATCATCCTTCACCTTTTCTTCACTTTGCTCTTCATCATTCCAACTTAAGTAGAAGTTGGTCTTTCTTATCGCTTCATCATTTTTTTACTTTCATTGTAACTTGTCATTACAAGGACATTCAGACCCCACATGACCTCTTCCAACACATACCAAGAATTATATTCAAGATGAATCAAAATTAGAGCTTGAAAATTTTTTACCTATTTCCTTACCTTCGAAGCTCTCACTCATCTGCTTAATCACATTGGTTAGTTTTTGAATCTTAGCCTTAAGATATGAGTTCTCTTTCTTGAGCTAAGAACATTCATCATTAATAACTTCAATTTTTATTTCCTTAGAATGTAAAGCATCTTTTATCTCATTGCAAAAATTTTGAAAACAAATAATTTTATGGCAAAATATTTCATATCTTTCCTCAAAAGAAACGTCATTTTGAAAATAACATAAATTGTCAAGTTTACAAGCATAGTCTTCTATATTTCTAAATGTAAGGAGGGAAATGAGATACTTACATTTATAACATATGTGATGAATGAATTGAGCACACCAGTTGATGATGTACATTAGGCTCTTTATTCAGATGTATTTGATGTTGATTTTTCCTTCCATGTTCACTCTTGAAGATTGATGTAGAGTGAAAGAGTACTAGGCTTCAATACCACTTGTGGATTGTTGAACTTAGAAGGGGGGAGGGGGGAGGGGTGGTGATGTGGGGTAGGCAAGGGGGATGAATAAGTTCCCAAAATTAAAACTTTGTAACACAAAAGCACATACACCAAATTTAACGTGGTTTCCAAAATTTTGCGGTCCACACTTAGAGGGTGGATCACTAGCACATCTTTGGACTTTGTTGCTATCAAAATGTAGTTGAAGGATCCACACCCTATATAATCTTCAAGCCCTACTCTAGAATGTTATGCTACAATGCCAAACACTTAACCCTACAATTTCTTATTAGGCTTGGAATCTAGTTTCTAGGCTTTCACAACCTTTACAACCTTGAGATTCAATCTAGAGTGTTGTACCATAGCACCAACAACTCAATTCCACAAGATCTTGACAAGCTCAAGTAAGATGCCACATTAATCACATAGGGAAATAAGAGAGAACAATTACAAGGGATAAATGCAACTTAGTTTATTGATCCTTGTACTTTGAGGTACAACACACTTTCTAATGAATAAATGATAAAATAATGAGGAACAACAAGGATTACAATGGTTCACAAATGATTATAAAATGATTGTACACAATCTTACACACTTCCCAATGCATAAGATATCTTCTTATAGCATCCATGTTTCTAAATCCATCTTGGAACTTGTGCAATGGCTAGCCAATAGTTACTAATGATCATGGAAGATGTCTTCTTCGTGCTTGAGATGTATTTCTATATTTTTTTTCAATTATGAAAATATGTCTTTGTCTAGGAAATAAATCTTTCTAAAATCTCCATTTTCGAAAGACATCTTTATCTGGTGAAAGACATCTTTCTAAAACTAGCCTATATTCTAGGAAGACATCTTTGTTTGATGAAAGCGTTTGCTGTTTTGTAGAGATCTCTTTGCTTGTACTACCAATTGGAAAGATGTCTTTGTTATGGGAAAGATATCTCTTTTGCAAAGACCAAAAGTGAAACTATTCATTTTGATGCTAGGAGCCTCTAGATGCCTCAAACAAATCCCCATAGACCTTATAACTTCCTAGACTCATCAAAATGAGCCAGAAACACTCCAAAATATGCCAAAGCATCCAAGAATCATCCTCAACAAAAATAGACACATTTTCCCTAGATTATGCATATTCATCCATGATCCCTTGAGTCCTTATAATACTAAATTTGATTATAAGTCCTTGAGTCCTTTGATCTTGCTTCTATAAACACAACAATCAAACAAACTTCCTTGTACTCCATTTTTCATAACGTTTTGACATATGAAAAAGGTCAACATAGCTTTTCCATATGCTAGTTTATTAATGCAATTTAAAATTTATTATAGGGTAAAATGTAAAGGAGACTGATAAAAATTGTGATAGCAAATATATCTTCTCTTGAAAAAATATTATTATACATTGTATAAACATCATTAAAATGATAGTTTAGCTATGTAGAAACTTTACATTTGAAAAATTTATAAAAATTTATAGACTCTTTTTTGATCATCTAGATAAATTTTTCTTTTTGTACTATAAAAAAACATCTTTTTTATTTCTAGAAAGATACTTATACCTTTGGACTAAATTTTCTCTTTATTCTCTACTAGCATTTTGCATATCTTTCCTAGCTTGGATGTAATCACTATCAAAACAATTCTTATGAGCTTTATGTTTGTGAGCATTATTAATCTATAGTTGTCTTAATGAATATTTTCTCAAAGTTCTTATAATTAGGTATATAAGAACTTTAATGATTTTTTAGTACTCTCTTATATTTATGTTTTACCTTTGTAAGTAATCTTGTTTAATGAGAATTTTTTATTTGTTTTTTACATCAAATTGCATATTTATTTGTAAAATAAATCTTAAATGATGATGATGAAATTCCAACAACTTCTTTACTAATATAAACTTTGTAATATATATAATATGACCGCTAAAAGATAAAAGTAAGTTAATACACAAGTAACCTTGAAGTCTTGTAAATGTGAAGGATGTAGATTATTTATCAACCATCATATCCATTCATGAATGAATTTTTTAGTTGATGAGTGGCGAGTATACCGTATGGCCAACCATACAAATTACAAGCAATCATGTGTAATCTGATCGAATCCCATGGACTTAAGTTCCCAAGTACACTGGTACCAAGAAGTGAAATCTAATTGTGACAATCGTTGTCTTCCCAACTACACTTGTGAACCTTAGTTGTATGGTTAAGTGTAATTGGGGCACATGATTTTTATTATTTTATATTTTATTCACCTATGATTGATAACAAGTTAAAATTAATTCATTAACCAACTTAACTAATCTAAATGTTAATTAATAATTAACTATCCTAACATAAGCATCCAATCCCACTTTCCATACAGATCTTGAATGCATACAACACTGCTAGGCTACCAAGTGTTAAGCACTACTGGAATTACCAAGTGTTTTATGTTATGCTCAAAGTGGTCCTACTTATGTGTTTAATCTATTGAGCTTAATTAGTTAATCAATTAAATTCTTACTTGTCTTAATTAATTATGTAATTAATGAGAACAGTAAATGTAGAAATAAATTATTAATCTATTCCAAGTGCTGCAAGGTTTGATCAAAAGGCTCATCTTTATTTCCATTCATACTATTGTGCTTAGGTACATCAATGCTTGAATAAAGATCTGTATACTTTCTAATTCCTAGTATAGGCACTTAGAAAACATTCTAACTCTCAAATGAACAAACTATAAGAACTTTGCTAAGTTATTGAAAACTCCCTCCTTTACATGGTGGAAGCACTGTATTTATAGACTTTATTATGGAACTATGTCAATGGGGCCTCCTAAATGTAGGAAATGCTATTTTGATGTTGCCCCATTGATGGGGTCATCTCAATGGGGGAAACATCGATGGGGGCCCATTGATGAGGCCATGTCGGTGGTGGCTCATCAATGTGACACTTTGATGCTTCATCATACCCTTACGACTAAATGAAATCTCATCCTCAAGTTCCTTTACAAAATTGAAAATTTATGGGATTATTGATTGACACTTGACATAACAAATTAACAAGAAAGACCAAGTGCCTACGTGTACAAATCAACATCATTACAGAATTTGTGGTGTTCATGATACAAAATTGAACACCATGATATGACTAATCAAACTATATAGCATATCCTTTGATGGCATGAAGATGGTTTAGAAGATTAAACAGTCCTAGGTGATGGAGGTTCCTAAGGTTTCAAAGGACCTTCACTAGCTTTGGGCACTTGTGATTACTAAGGAGGCTATGGTTGTTCTACTGTAGTTGCTACCTCCAATGGAAGGCAAAAGGCATCTAGTAATGCCTTCATATTCTTCTCCTTGCTTCGAGGATCATTCACAGTTCATGAAGCATTACCAATGTGGAATGGAATGGGGATATCCCATGGATAGTGCATTAATGGAAATAGCTCCTTGATGTTGATGAACTAGGTAGTGAATTATTTGAATTCGACATTAAACACCCTAACTATGTTTTGCAACTCCTGGCAATCATTCATTCTTTTAGCCAAGCTCTTAGTAGTAGATCTCTGATCAGTATATTTGCCCCTAAGAACATCAAGTTCAGTGTTTGCCATTGCAAGCTTTTACTTGGTGTCCTTGTGGTGCTTAAAGTTAGCCTCATACAACAAGTATGAGGTGGCCACCTACTTTTCTAGTTTTGACCATGACCATCCAATAGTTAACATTGCTAGGTTTTCATATCAAAGATTGAAAAGATTCATGTATTTAATCATCTCCTCTATCTACAACTCCTTTAGATAAATTTTTTCTTTATTGTATCGATGAATCCCATCAATGATGAGCTACCATAATTTGCATCCTTGTTAGAGTTACTAGAGGATCTTGTTCACCTTTGCCTTTGCCACTTGAATGTGTTTCTCATTATTTCCTTCTATAGTCCAACCTAGTCTTTGTAGTGATTTTTGACTCTCTTAAATTTGAGAGCCTCTGATTTCTAGACAACTACTTCTATTGTATTCTTTTGGCGAAGGTTACAAACCTCCTTCATGAAGAGGTTTCAATGCTCGGTTGCCAATCTCATCAACTCTATATTTTCCCTTATTAGTTTCTCCAACTATTGATGGATAAAATTAGTCAATTTTTGTTTATACACATCAACATTTTGTGGGTGATGATTTTCTATGGTAAGTTTAACATTCTCCTAATGGGTAAGATCCTAGGCTTTTTGAATTTTATGTTGGGTGGCCTCTACCAAGGATTGGTAGAATACTACCATCTTCATCACACCCTCAACCCCTTTCATCCTAGTATGAAGCTATTCAAGAGCTTCATCTTTTGTCAATGCTGGGTTGAAAAATGCAAGGTTAGTAATCTAGGCTCTTAGTTCAGTAGCTTCCACAACTAAGAATTCATTCATCTCCTTGGTTGTTTCAATTTGTCCTTTCAAAATAATATTCTTGCTCCTTGCCTCTAGCAGCTCTAACTAGGTTGTAATTATACTATCCAGAAGGTCAAGGACATCCAGAAGTGGTTGCCCAATTCTTACCAATTGGTCCAGTATTTGTTCATGCTATGTTGTGCTTAGTCTACTACTTATGGTCTCTACAGATGTCTACACATCTTTAAGTGTAATGACATCTAGTATAGACACTGTAGGTGCATTGATTATCTTAGTGATTTTGTTAGCAACCACCTCTACTATTGTTTCTTGCCCTTGGTGTTGTATCACTAGTATTGTTGCCCCTTTTCCCTCCTCCAAGTGCATGAAAAATATCAGAGCATTCCCAAAAATCTCTAGGAATTTCTACTATTTTTAGAGACATACCATTCTAGTGCAAGGATTTGACCTCTCGAAGAATTGAACAATGAAAATGGATCCACCTCCTTCTATCCGGCTGACTATTCAGGCCATCTCATTTAGGTGACTCATCATGGACTAGTACATAGATGGGTCTCCACCACTCATGCATGCTTGTTGCTCTTTCTCTCTCAAGATCCATTCTTAGAACTTGTGCAACCATTGGGATGTTGTAGCAACATTTGACACTATTCTCTGAGTGGTAGGAGGAGGTGGTGGTTGCTACTCCTCTTGGATTGTTCTTGTAAGAGTTTTTTCCTTCATCATCTTCACCCAATTAGTGGTAGGAGTGTGTTAGATAACATCATAAGTATAGTAGACTATTCCTTCCCTTTGACATAGTTTTCTAATGAGGCATGAAAAGAGGAGTTCTTTCCTTCTATGTTCATTCTTTTGAAATTTCTTTTCTATCTCCAAATAGATTAGCTATGGAAGGTTAACTAGAAATCTTCCACCTAGAGTAACATACACATGGGTAGAAAAGGTAGTGGTATTGCTAAGCCTCACCCTAGGATTTAGGTGAAAGGCCACAATCTTGTAATAAATTCTTTCTATCAGTATGAACTTGCCATACTCCTTATGTTCGATACCATAGCACCATTGAACCCATTCATTTTTAATGCTAGAATACACCTGCATCAGAATCTCGATGAGATTCACCTTAGTTTAAAGCAACCCAAGTGCCTCTCCAATGGCTTTCATTAAGTACAACACTAAAATGTCCTTGTTCTTGAAAGTTGAACCAACCTACCTATTACTTCAAAATAGGAATATCTCTCTCATATACCTCTCCCTACTAGAAGTGATAATTGGCCACATGGGAGAGGTCTTCAGTTGGTCTTGTACCTCTTTAGATGCTTGCTCTAAGAAAGAGCTGAAGTTCAACTCTTGGAGCACTATTTTCTGGACCTCCCTTGATCTAATTTGGTTTAGATAAGCTTTTTTGAAGGTCACTTCAATGCTCATTTATTAAGCTTGTGCTTCATCCTGATGGGAATGTTCTGTTGTTGTCACCTATTCTATAATATGATGAATAGACTTCACTTCAGCCTCCTCCCTAAGAGGTCCTATAGCATGGGTTGTGATTGGTTCTTCCTAGGCTTGTTCTTGGTTATTTTCCCTTGGTTAATATGGTCATCCTTCCTATGTATGTTTTCCTCTTGGTGCCATTTGCAATCACAACACATCCATTGATTAGTAGATATAATGTGCAACTTGGAACATTTGGATACCTTATCTTGTTAATTAGTTACACTTGGTTACGATTGGACCATGGTAGATTGATTATTTTATTAATTAATATTTTTTATTCTAAGTATCAGCAAAGCTTGTTGGAAGCATTTAACTCTTGTAATTTGGTGTTTTAATGTTAATTCCTTAGTTAAACCTTTGTGGGAGTTAGAAAAATGTCAAAAAAGTTTCTATCAAAAATGGCATGTTTGTGGCCCCCATGACTAAGAACATACCATCAACAACTACAAGGTCAAAGAACAAAGTGATTTGGACAAATAGTTAGAAAGTTATGGGCTCTTGAAGGTTATGGGTTTTGAAAACTATAAAAACTTAATAGGTGTTTGAGAGAAAATGTGAAATTTCAAAGGGGTTTATTCATATATATAGGATTTTTGCACTACATCAATAGGGCTGCGTATACACATAGGATCCATTAATGGGGTCCCATTTATGGGGTCCATAAATGAAATTTTCAAATTGGAATATTTCAAAAAATACAAGAAATTTTTGAATGAATTTGGGGTCTATGGAGTCCTAGAAAAGCCAAGAATACAATGAAATCATT
>MNCI01007652.1:203132-233051 GCA_015680685.1 Gnetum montanum
GTACACATCTTGAATGCATACAACACTGTTGGATTACTAAGCATTAAGCGCTACTAGGATTACCATGTGCTATATGTTATGCTTGAAGTAGCCATACGTATGTGTTTAATCTATTTAGCTTAATTAGTTAATTAATTAAATTCTTACCTATTTAATTAATTATGTAATTAATGAAAATAATAAATGCAGAAATAAATCATTAATCTATTCCAAGTGCTACAAGGTTTGATCAAAAGACTCATCTTTATTCTATTCACACTCCTATGCTCAAGTACATCAGCGCTTGAATAAAGATTTGTACACTTTCTAACTCTTGCCATGGGCACTTAGAAAATATTCTAACTCTCAAATGAACAAACTGCAAGAACTTTAGCAAGCTATTAAAAACTCTCCCCTTTACATGGTGGAAGCATCGTATTTATATACTTTATTATGGAGCTGCATCGACTAGGCCTCATAAACATAGCAAACATTGTGTTGACATGGCCCCATCAATAGGCAACACCATGCTAATAGGGCTACATCAATGGTGGCCCATTGACAAGGCCATGTCTGTAGGGGTCCATTGACATGATACTTTAATGCTTCATCAGTAGCTTATCATACCATCTCATGAATACAATTTACAGTTCATGGATAAGAAACAATAATAAAATGAAGAATGATTTACTATCTAAACACTTACAAATATGTGACTTTATATTAGTGGGTTTGTAGCTTCTCCATGAACTCTTATACTACTAACAAGGAAAGACATAGAAAACATATATATTTAGGACTACAATCAAACCTAGCTAAGTTATTACAATTGGCATAAGGTTTTTTAACTAGCTATATTAGATCATTGATTGCAAAGTACAATACTTATTCAAATTTTCATCCCTAAAATTTTTTTTCATAATTGTCAAAATAATTTAAAATCCTTTATTTTCTTACTACTAGCAATTTTCCACCTACAAAAAAGTTTTACTTATTTTTTTTATTTTTGCTAGTCTTCCTAGCAATAGGAATAGAGAAGACACCAATAACAAAAGAGCTAAACCAAGAAGATAAATTTGATTCTCCAAACCAAGAAGATAAAATTCCTTCTCTAGTTCTCTCTACTAAAGAGAAACTTCATATTTAGTAGATGTTTTTAAATTTATTAATAACATTAACTTAGTACTTTATAACTTAGCGTTATCCATCAAAATCAAACACATAACTTGGAGCTTCCAAATCAAGAGTCTTATACTAGGTTAACACCTCATTATTTATTATTGATGAAATTTAAGTTTAATAGAGTAGATCTATCTAGTAACAACTAGGGCTTTCTTCACTTGGCTCTTGTGGCTTCTTTAGTTATATATACTAAAGAGACACTTAGCTATATACCAAAGAGAAATTTATTGCTAAAATTATATATTTGATTAACTATATATTTATTATATATATCTATATTCTCATCATAAGGATCTTTTCCTTTATGAAAAAGATCAAGTTCTCCTATAACTATACAATTCCCCTTCGCATCATTTCTTTTATTATGACCAATTTATATTATTTTTCATGATTGAAAAGCTCACCATTGGAGTTATGATTAATAGCTTCCCTTTGTAACAAATTAAAGATTATACTAGTAAGTGATTATTGAAGTTACAAACAATAATTCCAAAACAAAATTTCAATTACAAAGAAAATTTAGAGTTAACCAAGGTTTTCCAATTTCTCTAACTCTCTTTGATACATTTATTGATGAAATGTAGGAATAGTTGTGCAATGGGCACAACTGTAATGCTATCAAAATTGGATTCCAAGTAGTGAATCTTCTTTTATATGCATATGGTGCTACCTTGATCTCCACTATTGTAGAAGGCATGCAAAATATGTTGCAAATTTTAAAACATCATTTTCATTTGTGTTGTCTTTAAAAGAATATAAACAAAACCAAATTGATGATTTGGGATAAAAGAAATAACTATTATAACTTCCATTTTGAAGATACAAATGTGAAAATAGTAGACTCTTAAATATTTAGGTCTCATTTATATGAACAATTACATGTGGAATAAGTGCATTAAAGAAAAAATAGTAGGAGGTCTTAAGGCTTTGTATACTTTCAAAAACAAGCACAATGATTTAGGACTTTCAGCTTGGAAGGTTAGAAAATAAAACTTTCATACTATCTTCTATCCTATTGTATGGTATGGATGTGTTATTTTGGGACTTGAACTTAGTGCTAAACTGATGAGCAGAGGGTACCCCCTACACCTAACCATACGAATCATAAGCATTTACACACAATCCAGTTGAATTCTATAGAAAGGACTAGTTGTGCATCTAGATTGTTAAGCATTGATCGCAATTCATTTTCTTCCCACTTAGACTAATGGTAGCTTTATCATGTATGATTTAGTCCAAAGTGAGGCATATGATTGTTGATGTTATTTCAACTATATGCTACACCTAACGATAGTAAAGAAACTAATTATTTAATCTAATTAACAAAGAAAAGTAAAGTCTAAACTAGCCTATGAGTGATGTGTGCCTATTCCCAACTTGTTGTACATGTCCTGAACCTATGTATCCACTATTGGGATTACCAAGCACTATGCTACTAGGTGAACCAAGCAATAACATTGCTAGGATTACTTAGAGAATATGTGTTTACACTCAAAACTAGTCACACTCATTTCACCAATTGATTAACTTGCATGAAATGTAGATATCAAGTACATAAAAACTAAATTGCATGGAAAATAAATCTAATCTAATTCAAAGTGCTGCAATGAATAAGAATCAATCTTGATCTTATTGCCATTCATGGAATGTTTCCTAGTACATTACCACTTGAATAAGACATCATACAATTGACTCAAATCCATACTATGGGAACTCACTAATTGTTCTCTATGATGATAGAATAAAACTAAAAGAGTTCAACTACATGTGAAATGAAAACTTATGCTAATAATGTGCCCAAGTGCTTTATTTATAGGTAGGCATACATCCGATGATATCATATATTTGATATCGTAACTTATGCTCTAATATTGGGGCTCTGATATTGGATCCTTGATATCTTAGCTAACAAAAATTCATCTTATCAAACCTCCATGACCAACTAAAAACTAGTTCTCAAGTGAACAAAAGGAGAAACAAGTTCTTTACAAAATATTATGAAGGTATTGAATTATTGACTAACTAACTACTGATTGACTTTGAGTGCTACAGTGATGTGTACAAAAATGACATAGTTGCATGATAAAACATAAACAAAATTTGAAGTGGCTCAATGTAGTACAAAATGAAAAAAATATTGGATAGACATTGAAGTTTATAAAATTTGTAAAGGTATTCAAAAATTCACTGAAGATGAATTTTCTTATTACTATTGAAACACCACAAAATTTTGAGCTTAGTACTTGTCCAACACCAAGTAGGTCCCCGGGACTCCAGACAACCATAGCTACATTTGTTGTCAAACATGGCAACTTCGAAGATCAAATGCTTAATTTTTACTAAGTATGCAGTTCCAGCGTGTATGCCTAGCGTATACGCCCAAGTGCACAATACCAGCATATACGCTCAAATGCTTAGCGTATACGCTCGGCGTGCACGTCCAGCGTACACGTCTCACATGCACGCCCGGCACGAACAATAGATGCATACACCAGACGATAAGATCTCCAAAGATAGAATGAAGACAACACTGAAGAGCAAGAATTGAAGCAAGTCAGCAACCGTTAGCGTATACGCCCAGCGTATGCACCCACATCCACCAGCGTATACGCCCAGCGTCCATAGCATCTCCACCCAAGTCCACACGCCCTGCACATTCAGCGTATACGCCCACCGTATACACTGGCCTGATGCGGCATATATGCCCAGCGTATACGCCTAACAGATGTAATATATTATATTTTTGTAAAGTGTACGCACCTGGGCAACGTGCCACGTGTCTCCTAACCCGAGTCTAGCATAACAACCGGTATAAAAACCTCGATTTTCCACTTTGTCGAGGTCGGTCGGCAAACATCCCAGAGCATACTAGAGACATTTACGCTGCGCACCAGAGCTAAAACCCTCTTACAATAGAAAGCCTTGTATGCCATGTACATAGTCTCTACGCTCCGCCTACCGCGCGAACCAGCCGAGTCATCCTTGCATCCACCGGGGCTTTTCGTCTGCCTTGTGTTCCATCACAACTGCGTTAGACCGGTGCACTGTACTTTGACTCTGTAATACCATTGTTTACAGTTTACGCTAATTTCTTGCACATTTTTCTGTTTACGCTCGTTTACATTTACGTCCTGTTCACATCTATCATGCTGTTTATGCTCTCGTTTATGCCTGTTTACGCCATTTACGCATAACCCAGCGTATAGCACTTCGGCATACGTGCGGGTAAATCCTTGTCTGATCTACGTGGGGACCACCCAAGGTACTCTACCTTCATGCATTCCAACTCACCCTCAGGCGAAGGTAGGGTCTTCTGTGCATGCCCTGTGATCCCACGGTCTCTGTTTCCTTCCAGCCGGAGACCGACAATTTCAGGCGGTACAGAAATTGGCCCTAGAAGGAGGGCCTCCCAAAAACCTCGGTCGCAAACTTCTCAGCATCTATGCTCATCAGCGTTTTTGCTGCCCTGCTTCAAACTCTGCAAGTCTTTCAGCATATACGCTACCAACTTCTCGAGGGCTATCCATAGAAACCCTAGCGTCTACGCAACCTAGCCTGAAAACTCATCTTGCGAACTATCCAGTGTCTACATTGTTCAGTATTTACACTATCCCTTGCTTTACGCTGAGCATTCTTTACCTTGTACTCTATTTTACGCTATGCCTATTTTATGCTGCCTTGTTTTACATTGAGCTTTGTCTATGCTGTCTTGTTTTACGTCGTACTTTGTTTACACCGTACTCAGTTTTACGCTCTATCCTATTCACGCTATACTCTGTTTACTCTGTACTTTGTTTTACACCGAACTCAGTTTTACACTCTATCCTGTTCACGCTGTACTCTGTTTACGCTATACTTTGTTTTACGCCGAAGCTGTATATGCTGCCTAGCGTATACGCTGCACCCCTTACACTGTATATGTTGTCTACGCTGATGCTATACGTTGAACGTTGAAGCGTATACGCCGCCGTTTGTCCCTTAGTTTACGTTGCATCAAGTACACTAATTTCGCTCCTCTACCCCGTGTCACCCTTAACAATTCATCATGAACCCCGTGAATACCATCACTGCAACAGCTCAAGTAACCGACGTCATGGACACCATGGCTGTCCAACAGCCTGTCATGCAACACCCAGGAGTGCAACCCACTGCGGGGCCCCACTGGTCCCTAAGGTTGCAAGGGAGAGACCCGGCCTCCAACATCATAACCCACGATCAGTATAATTTTATATGCATTAAGATACAAGCTGGACTAGCTGTAGACCGAACTAAACTGGAGGTAAAGAGGCAATTCGAACTCTTTTACAAAGGGGGATGTGAGTTCATCCCCTCACCATGTGACATCATCCCCATTCCAGAGCAGTATTCAGAGCTCGTCACACAACTCCTCTTGCAAAGTAGACACTCCTTGGATTAGCCTGCACTAGAGTCCCAACTAGAGGAAGAGGACGAATATGCCCCTCAATCTGAACACGAGGATTCTTACCACACTCTAAGCCCGCAAGCACACGTTAACCCCATTTTTCATCCCGGTACAGGGGAGATCATGCCCATCCAACCCCTTAGACTAACTCACACACAAATGCCTCCATCGCACACATCCTCATTTGCTCATGTGCCACCTTCAGCTGATCCGTAATTCAGCACGCTTCCTCTCGTCATCATCCCCGATGTAGCAGTCGACCCATCTTCACAGGCACCGCCCCCTCACGATAGCGTGGGAGTGACACTCCCACCCCAAATGATACGGATGCCACACGTGATACCGGCATCCACTTCCGCTCACTACATCCCGCACATTCAAATGCATACAGCCCCTTCTACCGCCATAACCCAACAGGGGGTCCCTCCACAAAACATAGCTGCACAACGTGTAATGATGGATGCTCAACCACAACAACATCAACCTCCTCACTATAACATACCACCCCATATGGTTCAACCAACCAACGTTCCCCCAGTACAGCTGCCACCACCGCAACCACAGCATTTCCCCTATCACGTGCCACAAGTGCAACCCCCGGTCGCACAACTTTTGGCCTTTCAACCCACCGTCCAATAGTCTAACCCATATAATATAGCACAACCTCCAGCTGCCATGTTACCGAGTGCCCAAGATTGGGTGGATGCCAAGAAACTGATGCAAGAATTAGCTGACGAGGTAAAATGCCTCAAAACAGCTACCGATGGGGAGCTGAAGGTAGTGGACTTCTACCAGGATGACCCCATCAGCTCATCTGTCCTACCCTTAACCTTGCCCAAAGGTGTTTCCTTACCAACACTAACCAAATACAACGGGGAGAAAAATCCCAATGCACACTTGATAACATTTAGGCTAGAATGCGCGCTGCTCCAGGCATGGCCCCATTCCATTCTCCGAGTGTTCCCCATGTCCCTCGCAAGGAGGGCACTTGATTAGTATCAGGCCCTACCAAGGAATTCCATCTTTTCCTTGGAAGACTTATTACACCAGTTCATGACTCGGTTCAAGTACAACTTGAAACCTGAGGCCACCCTGGATAGCCTCATACAGGTTAAGCAAGCACCGCTTGAACCTATGCAGAAATTTATCTAGAGGTGGAGCGCTGCTCTCAACGAGCTACATGAGCCAATCTCCCAGACCTACTTGCTTACTATTCTAAAAGGGGCCGTTAACAATTTCTTTAAATCCAAGCTATATTACCTTAATATGCGTGATCTTAACCAAGCATTTGTACAAATTAAAAACATAGAAGAAGCGGCCCAAAATAGACATGACCCTGCATACCTAGCCTTTAAGAATCAACACACCAAAAAAGATAACGAGAAGGCTAAGGCAACTATAGGGGAGCAACAACAAAACAAACCGCTGGTAACCCCTACTAGCTACAATAAGCCAACTCCCACAACTGTGCAAGAATCATCAGAACAGAACCCAACCAACCGTACATGAAACTTCGAGAGGAAAGAACCCTCTCAATACACGCCTCTGCCAATGAAGCCATCCTAACTCTTCGATCAACTCCTGAAGGATGGGCTTATGAAACATAAATAGTTGTCCCCCGCGGCCATCCAGAGACATGACCGGTTCTGCCAACTCGTTCAGAACCCAAGTTTAGCAACGCCAGATGAGCCTCCCGTACCCAAAGGTTTTAGAATGGATCGCTTTTGCGATTACCATCAACGCAATGGACACGATATGGATTACTATTTCATCTTGAAACAGGATATTCAGCGGATGATCGATGAAGGCCAAATCACTTTTGATAAGGCCAACCCTATCCAACCGCAGAATCAAGCCATGGGGGTATACAAAGGTCCCCTGAACACCAAGGAGGCACCGTACGTTATTAATACAATCTACCTCGATGAAGATTCTGAACTACTTAACATCAACACCGTTTACCCCGAGCGTAAACAGGAAAAACTTGGTAGGCCCTTCGTAGTTCGGATTCCTCCCACTATCTCCACGTCCACGTCTCAACCACCACGTACCCCGCAGCAATCATACGTCGTCTAAGTACCTTCGTCCACACCCACATCCAACACCATGACACGGGACAAACCATACGTAGTGCGTGTCCCTCCCGTCATCCCCTCGAATGCATCAACCCCTCATACTCAGCCTACCCCTTTCAAAGTCTGGATACCACCCACAGTCGCAACAGCAGAGGTCCAACCTCCACCAAAACCAACTCCGTATGTCGTTAGGATACCTGAAACTCCTAATGATTACCAAACCTCCATCTCATGAGTGCCAAGCCAACCCAATCCTTACGTCATTAGGGTCCCTGGCCAACCTTCTAACCAGTCGCATCCAACAGCACAACCGCAACCCCGCCCAGCTCCATATGTGGTGCGAATCCCAGGGCAGCCTGAGGCTCCAAGACCAGCCCCACCTCCATGCCACACACAAGAATGCCTAACAGATACGCTTACATGTGAACGTGTGGAGAAGGAACACCAACGGTTAGCTCTGGGGCCACCTAATCCCATTCCACTTAACTCTGTGCCTATGTCATCGTCTAACAACCAATCGGACGCAGGTAATGAAGGCGAATCATCTGAAAAATATGAACTGCTTAAAATGACAACTTCGAACAAAAATGACAAACCAACAAAACATGAAATAAAACTGTTGAGCCCAATGGACCTAGTTATCATTGATAAAAATGCTCCAAATAGTAAAGACTTAGCAACAGCCTTGACACAAGTCACCCAAGCATTGAAGCAAAAGAACACTTCGTTGAGCTTGTACGACTTGGTCCTAACATCCCAAACACACCGGGAAGCTTTGGTACGTATGTTAATGTCAATTTTGGTAAGCGAGGATTTGCCTCCAAATGAACCCTCCATTCATGCGGTGATGTACTTGCCTCACGGAACAACTCTTAAAACCATTAAGCTTCCATGACAACAATGTTAAGGTGGACAAGAAAATAGGGGAGATAACAACAGCCCCCATGTTCATAACAATACGTATAAATCAATTTAAGATACATAGAGTCCACATAGATGATGGAGCCACAACAAACATTGTACCTTACCCCATCGTTGAACAACTGGGGCTTACTGAGTTAATTAAACCAACCGCGACCACATGTCTAAAGTCATTCAGCGGGTCACGCGTAATGGTAAAATGCACAATAACCTTGGATTTCATAGCGGGAGACCAATTCCCTACATCTGCCAATTTCCTAGTGGTCGATGAAATGCCAGGATTCAACCTAATATTAGGAAGACCCTGGTTGGCCCAAATGAGAGCTATCTCCTCCCCTATACACCAAGAAATTCACCTGCCTTATCAGGGCTGTGAAATCATCATACACGGGGAAGCAGCTACTCCAATCATTTCATCACACATGGACATGGACCAGGGCTTGGAGGTCGAGCTCAAAAAGCCTAGCCGAAACGACAAGAATCTGCAACTACCGGTAGGCAGTAAACTTGGGAATACGGAACAAAAGCCTCCTAAAATTGAAACACCAGCGCATGACACTGTACACGCACTTCCTCATGTAGAAAAAAATACAGAAACCATGACAGACACTGGAACACCTGAAACTACTGACATAGAAGCCATTCCATCAGATGTCCCTTGGGCTGAATTACCCTTCAACGTGATCAGCGAAGGGGATGCCGAATACAGAATGATACCAGTTAATACATCACAGGACATAAAAATAAAAAGAATCAAAAAATAATTAAAATAATGCCACCACTCCCATTCCAAAATGATGTTAAACTAAAACACCCAAAAATGAACAAAATATTTATATTAAAAATCACACTCCAAGTCCGGAACAATGTTAAACTACCATGTCCGCAACGACATAAAACTAGCCACGATTAGAGATGATCGATCAACCAAGAAATTCACCTGCTTTATCCAAAATATTACTCGTTCACAACAAAGCTCGAAATGGCCTTAAACTATGCATAGGGGCCTGGTATGGCCTTAAACTGCCATTTCTTCATCCAGTGACGGCTCGGTATGGCCTTAAACTACCATTTCTTCATCCAGTGATGGCCCGATATGGCCTTAAACTACCATTTCTTCATCCAGTGACGGCCCGGTATGGCCTTAAACTACCATACGTCCCAGTGTGACGAAAATCCACCATTATGCGTGTACACATAGTTTAAAATTATCAAAAGGCATAGAACGATCTCCCTCTTTCTTATTCCGCTCTCTGTTTATTGGTAGGAGCAAGCTCAATGGACAGCCAGCATTTAACCGCACCATTAATCATTGACGAACCATACAGCGAAATTACACGAGACATTAACATAAACTCCATCAACTTAAATTCACCAATGGACGATGTAGTCATAGCCGCAACATAGCAAACAGCAGATTATGAAGGCATGACAAAGTTCCTTGACATAGAGGCTGAAAATATCACCGAAGATCCGTTAACTAAAACCCCCATTACCATGCCCGATGGGGAAATCAGAATATTAAAACTGAGCACATTACTACAACCTCAGTTAGCAAAAGACATTGAAAACGTGCTTAGGGGAAATATGAAAGCATTCGCTTGGTCCTATACAGACATGCCTAGGTTAGATCCTAGAATTGTCCAACACAACATCATCCTTGACCTGAAATTGAGACCAGTAAAACAAAAGGCACGAAAAGTTAGACTCGAAGTAGCGTTGGCAGTTCGCAATGAGATCACCAAGCTTTATCAGGTTGGGTTCATTCGGGCTGTTGATTACGCCGAGTGGGTGTCCAACATGGTCATTGTCCCAAAGAAAAATGGAAGAATTTGTCTATGTATCGACTTCCAAGATCTGAATGTAGCAACCATAAAAGATGATTTTCCTCTACCCAGCATTGATCAACTTGTTGACTCAACGGTTGGGCACNGTACGAATTGAGACTTAACCCAAAAAAATGTGTCTTCGGCATCAAGATGGGCAAAATTCTTGGATTCATAGCCTCAGTAGTAGGGATACGAGTAGACCCCAACAAGGTTAAGGCCATAACAAACCTAAAACCACCAGGCAACCTTACCGAACTTCGAGGTCTACAAGGTAGAGTGCAGTTTATCAAGCGCTTCATAGAAAAACTCACAGACAAACTAAAACCTATGAACCACCTGTTATGCAAAAACGTCCATTTTGAATGGACTCCGCAATGCCAAGAAGCATTCGAGAACATCAAAACAACACTTGCCCGATTGCCTATGGTTTACCCGCCCAAAAATGATAAACCGTTTTATATCTACCTTGTCACTTTGGAATCGTCAATCGCGTCTATGCTTTGCCAAAAACAAGATGATGGAATCGAAGTCCCTGTATACTACTTAAGCCATGCATTAATTGCCCACAAGAAAAGATACAATGACATGGAGAAGTCATGTCTAGCCTTGGTCTTTTCTTTAAGAAAATGGCGGCATTACCTCTTCCGTAACTAGGTTTACATAATTTGCAAGGACAATGTACTGAGAGCCATAACAGGAAACATTTACAAAACAAGTCGAATAGCCCGGTGGAAAGCCATGATAGTCGAGTTTGACCTGTACTACATAACGCAATCATCAATCAAAGGTCAAGCTATAGCAAATCAAATGGCCACATCACCAACACGTGATCAAGCGACCATAGAGCCAGAATTCCTGGATGAAAATATAAGCACCATAGACATAGTGCCCAATGACTACGATGCCATCCTAAACTTTGATGGAGCATCCAACTCTCAAGGAGGAAGCACAGGCGCTGTCATCACCTATCCCTCTAGGGAGATCTGACCCTTTGCTTATCATTTCAACTTTCACTGTACCAACAACATAGCAGAGTATGAAGGTCTCCTTAGAGGTCTCGCGGTAGCTTTGGCTTTAAACATCACACAGCTTGTAGTCAGAGGGGACTCGCAACTGGTCGTAAACCAAGTCAAGGATGTCTATACATGCAAAGCCCAACATTTGCAACCATACTGCGACTTGGCAAAACACCTAATGAGGCAATTCGAAAACATTGATGTGCAACACGTTTCAAGAAATGATAACACCATCGCAGATGCATTAGCCACATTAGCACTAAACATATCTCCAAACATGTTCCACACGTTGCCAAGCTCCATAACCAGTTGTGTTGAACCAATCACCGACACCCTTGACACGTTGCCGATTGCATCTGTTAGTTCAACACACGCGATAGAATGGTACGACAACATAAAAGAATACCTTCTACGTAGCAAAACACCACGACATCTAACAAGTGCATAGAGAGATGCAGTGTAGAAACGTTCTAGGTAGTACACCTTGGTAGGGGACACATTGTGTCGTAGCTCCTACGAAGGTATATTACTAACATGCATTAGTGGTACCGATGCCCAAATGATTGTTGATCAAGTACATGAGGGACTATGTGGAGGCCACATAGCGCCGAAAGCCATGGCAACGAAAATACGACGTTTAGGCTATTATTGGCCACACATGGAATATGACTGTCTCACCAAAGTCAAAACATGTAATACTTGTCAAGAACATAGCAGTCTAATACATGTCCCACCGAATGAGTTGTATACAACGCAAATCACATGGCCCTTTCAAAAGTGGGGGTTGGACCTCATTGGTCAGATAACCCCCTCGTCGTCCACAGGCCATAGTTTCATTATAACCACCACAGAATACTTCACGAAGTGGGTAGAAGATGCTCCCCTTCGAAAAACTACATCCAAGCACATGTGCAATTTCATTCTAGAAAACATTGTAACCCGCTTTGGCATTCCCATGACAATCATCACAGACAACGGGCCACAATTTAGTAGTGTCGAAACCAAAGCCTTTTGTGAAAATTTAGGGATCAAACACTCATTTTCATCCCCTTATTATCCTCAGAGCAATGGACAAGCGGAAGCAACGAACAAGACAATTATTACAATACTTAAGAAAATGCTTACCCAGAGCAAAAGAAAATGGCATGAACAATTGGTGTACGCATTGTGGGCATACCGTACTACGCACCAAACTTTGACAGGTAAGACACCATACAGCCTTGTTTACGGTTTAGAAGCTGTTTTACCTTTGGAACTGCAGGTACCATCTTTAAGGATCACACTTTCTGGGCTCCTTGACGATGGGCAAAACAATGATCTATGCATCATTGATCTTGACTCGGTGGAGGAAGAATGTGTGTGCACCCTCGATCAGATCGAATGGTACCAAAAATGACAATGACAACAACATCGGCATAACATCAACAAGCGCCCTATCAGAGAAGGTGACCTTGTGCTTAAAGCCATTCGGAATATCAGGACAAATTCTTAGCTAACTAGGAAGGGCCTTACTTAGTTACTAAAGCATTCAACAATGGAACATTCAAACTAGCTGACATGGAAGGAAACAAGCTTACCAATCCGACCAATCACTTGTACCTAAAACCATTCTACGTTTGAATACAAGCTCAGGTACTTGCAAGTCCTGGAATCATGATGATAAACTGATACCATAGAACAGTCTTGGGTTATGACTTAAAACTGATGCAACGCCTGTCCTGGCATCATGATAATAAACTGATACCCCACAGTGTCTGCAATGATGATAAACTAGCACCCATCCGGCATGACAGTAAACTGCCACTGTCACAACCATCAGAGTTCGCTAAGACTCTAAACTAGCTTGCCTCTGCATGGTCTTCTAAGACTATAAACTGGCAACATAACGTCCGCCACGACGCTAAATGGGCAATGTACGATGGGTTACGACATAAAACTAACCCATGATAGTCCATTAAGACTATAAACTAACATGTTCATCTCTAGCTCTCGCTTCACAGCCACACTCACTCATCAGAATTACTGCATCACTCACCGTCCAACAAGCTCCTCAACATCGCCGCCATTCATACGTAGTGCTCAGAACCTCCTCCAGTATCTTCGTTCTGTCTGTAGCCATATAAATCTAAGCTCACTTATCCACTCATGGTTTTCTTGTCCCCTTGGAGTTGTGTTTGCAGGATGACACCCAGCGGCTTTCGCACAAGAATGCACCTCATCGCAAGTAGCAAGATGGTACAATGTTCGCAGTGCACATGGTGAGACTACATCAAACCGTTCACTAGTACATTCCCATTCCCAGTATACTCACCATCCATTTCCCAACCTCCGATACACCGAATACATTCAAAAATCCTTGAGCACGATGTTGCACACTGCAACACATTACAGCAGTTGCAACACACAGCCTAGCACTTGAGCATGAGTATAAGATCTACGCTAAGAAAAAAAACCCAAAAAAAAACTGAGAACCTTGGCACTTCCCATATAAGCCCCAGGCAGGAAGGAAATCGTCTAAAAACCAAGTACTCATATCCAAATAAACAAGAAGCATCCAGTTGCATGGCTTTGGCTATCCATCAACAGGCTCCCCATTAAACATTAAACATAGACCCTGTTCCTCCAAAGAATGTAACACATCCTCCCGTGGCTTTGGTCTTGCCAACAAGTTCCCCTGAACGCTAACCAAAGGCCTTGTTCCACCAAAGGATGCACATCGCATGTCGAAACTCCGAGTCTGCTAAACAATGGTCATTGACAAGGATCAACATGCCACACACTAGAGCATCCCTTTTCCCCAGCACAATCCCCTAGATCCATTATCAATCCTCACAATCTCCATGACCCCCCAGATATGAAACTCCACTTTCCCAATCCCATGTACTACTGAACACGGTGCGATGATGTCTAGTCAAGTGGTGAAGGACAAGGTCTATATCAAGTTGCTTGTGGTGTTTTGCACTTCTTTGTCAACGCTTCTCAGGTCGATTCCTCCAAGCATCAACAAAGAGGGGCCAATGAAACATCACAAAATTTGGAGCTTAGTACTTGTCCAACACCAAGCGGGTCCCCGGGACTCCAAACAACCACAGCTACATTTGGTGTCAAACATGGCAACTTCGAAGATCAAATGCTTAATTTTTACTAAGTATGCAGTTCTAGTGTGTACGGCTAGCGTATATGCCCAAGTGCACAATACCAGTGTATATGCTCAAATGCTCAGTGTATACGCCCAGCGTATATGCTCAAATTCACAGCATATACGCCCGGCGTGCACGTACAGCATACACGTCTCACATGCATGCCTGGCACGAACAAGAGATGCATACGCCCAGCGACAAGATCTCCAAAGATAGAATGAAGACAACACCAAAGAGCAAGAATTGAAGCAAGTCGGCAATCGTCAACGTATACGCCCAGCGTATGCGCCCGCATCCACCAGCGTATACGCCCAGCGTCCGCAGCATCTCCACCCAAGTCCGCACGCCCTGCACATTCAGCGTATACGCCCACCATATACACTGGGCTAATGTGGCATATACGCCTAGCATATACACCTAACAGATGTAATATATTGTATTTTTATAAAGTATACGCACCTGGTCAACATGCCACATGTCTCCTAACCCAAGTCTAGCGTAACAACCGGTATAAAAACCCCGATTTTCCACTTCATCGAGGTCGGTTAGCAAACATCCCAAAGCATACCAGAGACATTTACGCTGCGTACCATAGCTAAAACCCTCGTACGCTGTGTACAAAGTCTCTACGCTCCGCCTACCGCGCGAACCAGCTGAGTCATCCTTGCATCCACCGGGGCTTTTCGTTTGCCTTGTGTTCCATCACAACTGCGTTAGACCGGTGCACTGTACTTTGACTCTGTAATACCATTGTTTATAGTTTACGCTAATTTCTTGCACATTTTTTTGTTTACGATCATTTACATTGATGCCCTGTTCACATCTGTCACGCTATTTACGCTCTCGTTTATGCCTGTTTACACTGTTTACGCATAACCCAGCATATAGCACTTCGGCATACGTGCGGGTAAATCCTTGTCTGATCCACATGCAGACCACCCAAGGTACTCTACCTTCGTGCATTCCAGCTCACCCTTAGGTGAAGGTAGGGTCTTCTGTGCATGCCCTACGATCCCACGATCTATGTTTCCTTCCAGCCGGAGACCGACGATTTCAGGCGGTACAACTACTAGTGGTGGTAGATTGTCAACCTTTATTGTTATGTTGATGCTTCTCTAGTTATGAAAAACATTCTTAAAGGGTGGATTGAAATTTCTTCTCACCATCACATGGATCAAGCAATCATGTGATGTTTGAGCTATTATTTTGTAAGTACTACTATTTGTCCATGGTCATATTCTATGTTGTCCCTCTCTTGGCTTTTTTTTCATGCCTAGCAAAAGACTTTATTCCTTATACATACCTTTTAGCATCACTTGTAGTCACCAAAGGATTAATATTAGTTTTGGTAAAATTTCCTTAATAATTAACCCTTTTTAGATCACTTGGTTTGCATTTAAGCACAAGGTGATGATAGTGTACTATGTGCAAGGCTATGAGGTAACTAAAATCATCAAGTTTTTCACCTTATTTTGATCAATTACTATTAGTTACCATAATGATCCAAAATATTATGTTAAAAAAATTTCAAAAATTTCAAAGTGGAAATCCCCAACCCCCATAACTAATAAGGAAAACTTTGAAATCACACAAGTTTTTGAACAATTAAAACTAAAGGTCCAATGGAGAAGATGGCCAAAAAAGTTTTTGAAAGTTGAAGGATATTGAGATAGAGTAGGAAAAACTAATTAAAATTGAAGATAAGTAGTCCTAAAATCATGCATAAACTTAGAGAAACCATCACTAATTTTCTAGAAAATGTGAAGGTTAGTTTAACATCCATAATCAACAAAAGTTATATAAGTGGATCTTCCCCAAAGTAGGCTTTTTCCATAATGCCCTTGCATAACCACTTCTAAAGATGTCCATGTACACCTTAGAAGTTAAATGTAGGTCATGTCTTTATTTCAAATAACACACAACAACCTTGGTTGGGATGTTGCACTATACTACACAAAACCAAAAGGGTCATAATTATATTCAGTAGTGAGGTGAATAATGGGATAAGAATGGATTGTAGAGATAGGGATGTAAGGTAATTAACCATGTCCGTAATAATTTCTTATGTTAAGTGTGCTTAAATTAACTAGCATACCTATTCATCCAAGTTTTAGACTAATTCTATATTATAAATAATGACCTTGAATTGATGTGTCCCTTCTTGTTGACCATCATGAGTTCATAACCACCACAAAGAACAATCATCACTATAAAAAGAGAAGAAAAGAGAAGAAAGAAGGGTCTTAGTTAGAGGGGAGCCTTCAAGCATGGGTAACATGTCTTTTCAACCCCATAAGAAGTGCTTATAGCCCATTAATTGTGTTTAAGGGGTGTTCTTTGAATTCCCATTATTATTATTATTATTTGATTTTATATTTTCATGAATTTGGATGGAAACCACACCATGCATAGACTTTTAGCTTCCTATTAGTGATCGACAAGGGAGTGATGATACATTCCATGAGGAGTCATAAACCACATGAAGGAAGTCAAGAAGAAAACCCAACAAATCCCCTTGAGGTCATACGCTTACCATTTCCACTTGGTCATTCCTCTTTCTTCAAGGTATAATGATCATTGATTGATTTTAGTTTCATGAAAGAAGAACCAAATTTCTTTCATGAAAAAAGATCTTTTTATTTAGAGAATTGGAGGGATGGATGAAGTGGTGTCACTACTTTACACAATTACTTACCTAATCATATTGATAGCATAGCTCAAAAACCCAACATCTCGCATTTACTTTTGCATCATGACTAGTAATATTATTAATAAAAACATAAAAACATTCATGAAACATAAGGAAATGACTCAAGAATGGAGAAAGTATAAAAACAAAAATATTAAAAAATAAAAAACATATGGAGAATCAGAAAAGTTTTGAAGAAATAGAAAAATGATAAAAAATTGTGAAATAAAAAAGGTGAAAAACACTTATTAGTTCTTAATTTATCATGGGGCATCACCCCAATTATTGAGTGTAAAGGTGGAGCAGGAGCTGATAAGTGGATTGGTTGGTTCCATGCATCTTTTAAATGGTTTTGTACTTTTATTTCTATGCCATTAGGTGTGTTCTAGTTTAGTGGCTATTAAGTAGACTTATTTTTGCTCACACACTTATTCCTTAACCTTTTTTGTGGATTGGTATAGGGGTTCTGTTGGCATTTTGGAAGGTTAGTTCACAAATGCATCCTTCTTTTTTAGTAGCAATGCATGGAGGTTTGTATCTTTTCACAGTGATAGGTTTATCTTTTTGTTAGAGTGATGATGGTTGTTGTCTTTTGCATATGATTAGGAGACATTTTTTTGGAGAGGAAGGTTATTGTACTAGATTGGCCTTGTGTGAGTTTCAATGTGTTAGTAGGTCTACAAGTTTTTCACTCACACAAGGGAACCATCTTAAAGAAAGGAAATTTCCAAGGTTGTGATGGAGATCTAGTAGCCTTATCATTGTCGTGTATGTTCATAGCACAAGCAACATTTTTCCATTGATGTTGTGGTGCCAAACCTTCCTGTGTTGTTGGCGGTGACATGTGATGGAGATAAGTATGAGAATATTGAGGATATGATGGAGGGTACGAGGCATGAGGTGGTGATCACATAGAAGATGTTGTAGGTTGATGATATTCAAGAGAGTGGTACAAGCGATTTGAGGTAGAGGAAGTAGAACCAGTTGGGGAAATTGTTAGCACATTTTGGCCATTTTATAGAGTAGGAATATGAAATCAATAGATATTATATATATATATATATATATACAATATGCATTTGAAGACCATAAATAACATTTCCTATCTAAGTTTTGGGAAAATGATCTATTTAGTACTTTTTTAAAAAAAATTTGATTATTGTATTCACATGGAGTTGTAATTGGAAGTAAGATGAATTATTTCTTAGTTCTTAGTATCTCTAGACTATTGAGTTTAGGTGAATACATAGGTAATCAATATTCCTTTTTGCTTAAGGTTAAATTTGGCATTCAAGATAAGTTTGGTACAAATTCCTTATGTTTAAAGATTCTAGTGGAAATAATCAATTTGGAATAAGCATTTAAACAAAAACCCATGGCTAGGATATCAATAATTTGACAAGTTCAAAGTTGAGAAATGCATTGCAATGTTATCAAGAGAAATCCTTTGTTATTAATTATTGAATTTCTACTTTAAAAAGTGAAAAATATAATTGAAACTATGAAATAGTGAAGGTTTGCTATTGATTCATGAAATCATATCCAATGTTACTAGAATAGTAATTGATTGGGAGTTAATGTTATCAAATCAAAATCTTTGCTCCAAAAAGAGCAGAAATGATTAACATAGCTCATCATTTCAACCATTGAATCATCATCGTTGCTTGAGAAATGACATTTTCTCAAGCAAAAAACAATGAATTTTTACTAATAATACTACATGATGGCTCTTCCTTGCACAACCATCAAAACCAAAGAATTTTTCACTTACTTGCATGTCGAAAGTTTAACAGGGAAAACTATAATTTTTGAATAAAAATAGAGAACCCTACGTGCAGCAACATTGGTAGCATAACCAGGGTAAAGCAAAAAAACATAGAAAGGGAAGTCAATGCTTAATGGTGGCTTAATCTAGCCAAGAGAGGGCCAACCACAAATCCTAAAAAACAATTTGAAACAACCAAATGAGCAAAATAGGCAGTTCCAATTCAAACACCAATGACAATGGTAGAGGTAGTGCTAACATAGGAGACCATGATGGTTGGAGATGCAGCTTCTTCCAACAATGATGGAGCTGGAAGCACTGCTAGTTGCAGGATAGAGATGAGCCAATAGGTGGAGCTTAGACATTTCTGAAAAACTTTGCAATTTCCAAAACATGTAGCAACACACTAGAGATGCTAGATAAGGTTGCAATCTCAAAATGTGCTTGATCATCATGGTGACACCACTTCTACACTACCTACATACATGCTAATGAGAAATGTAGCAGTGAAAGAAGCGAGGCAGTGATAACAAACCCTCGTGCTCAAACTATGTCAGAAAAATCACATTTTGTATTACAAGCTTGGATGAATCATTATTAAAAATATTACATGTATTATGGTGGCCATAAGTTATAATATTATTTTGATAAGGTAATACATGTACATGTGGCAATAGTTATGATTTAGAAATATGGATCTATGAAGTTTTATTTAATCTAAGCTAACTTTCACATAAAGGTTGTATAAAAATCTAATTAAATTTCCTAAATTTTTGCATATGAAAGGACATTTTCTAGTTTTGACATGTATTTCTCCAATTTTTTGTAACTTCCTATGGTGAACTTTATGATATTTGTCACCAAGGAAACACTTGGCAACCATAGCTCAAATTTTTAATAATCCCATGGAAGCTTTAACTCCCAAGGTAGTTATAAATTTATGTTCCTAAGATAATTGTAAGATCCTTAACTCCTCATGATTATTCTAACTACCTTAAAGATCACTATAAAAGGACCTTCAAAGGTAAAAAAAAAAAAAGAGGAAGATTTATTTTTATGGAAGGATTTTGGAAAAAGACAATTGAAGATTACTTGTAAGATGGCTTGCGAAAGACATCAATTTCACTACTTTGTTTTAATCCTATGAGTTCATTCCTTATCATCTTGTATTAGTTACTTAGATAATGGTTTAGATAATATTGTGCTTGGCATTTAATTTTTGGATTTTTTCTAGGTTTCTTTTGCAGCTCTATTTTTGTGCAATATTAGACTCCTATTAAGATTTGTCATAGAAGAGCTTATGTTGTTAAAAAGCCTCAAGAGAAATTTAATAGTAATGTCTTAATGAAATTGCCTATTTTGAGCATAGAAAATCTAGAAAAATATTTGGTATTTTGAGACAACTGAAGTAGCTTCATTGTTTTTAAAGTGTATTGCCTTAGTATTTCAATCAAGAAATTGTCAAATTTTTTTAAAGCTCTCTTGAATGCAATCTTTGGAAACTATTAACTAACCAAAATAGAGACATGTACTTTGTCATTTACGCAACAATTTTTGGTAGTATAATAAGATTATCTTTATAAAATTGCTTATTGAGCTTCAAAAGTTTGAACAATTCATAGTTATTAAACTAGGAATAGCTTTATTGCAAAGTATTTCATTGTGTGAATTTATCTTGTTTAAATATTTAAGAATTCATGAAATTATAATTTCTTTTCTTTCTCTTTCTAATTCCATTAAATCTTTCTCTATATCTAATTTTCTTGTGAAACTTTCTATCTAGGAAAAATTAGGAGTAGATTAGCAAAATTATGCTTAAACATTTTTGTAAAATTTTATTTGTTACGAGTAACATACTATAGGGACGATATAGACTAAGTGATTGGATAAAATAGGAATCTCCAACAACTCACAGTATTTGACAAAGTTAGCTAAATTTCTTTTATGATAGCTAATTATAGTTTCATAAATAATCCAACCATTTTAACATTCATAATAGTAGACACATACTCATGATTAATTTATCTCATAACGACTGAGTTTATTTGGATGTATCTAGGCCTTGGTGTTGCCAGAGACCAGCAAGCACCTAAACTCTATTTGAAGAACACCTTTGATCCTATGACCCCTAGTCACAAGACCATGAGGCTTCCAACATTGGTGGTCTCAAATGATCGCCAATAGTTATTTTGGTGCTAGAAGGAGGGCTAAAAATTTGTTCTATAAGTTTATAAGCCTAATAGTTCTAGCACACTTATAGTTCTCTATTGTTAGAATGGCTTAAGAAATTAGATGCTATATTTGAAAAGTCTAAAGGGCCCTAGATCTATGAACTAAGCTTAAAGGAAATAAACAACTTTGTTAGAACCAGCACACTCTTATTCAACTTTCTAACTTCTGTATGTCTTCTGTTCTATTATTTCTTCTATATGAATTAATATGTGCTACTACAATTATATAGGCCTTAATCTCCCAAGAATAAATTTAGAGAGATAAATATGAATCTTGGAAATCATGGGGATGATCCTTATTATCATATTTAAGGATCTTCTTAATATGGGATGTCCTAAACATGTATTAGATAAGAATTACATGAATAGGATCTCATCTTATTTAAAATAGATTAAAGGATGAGATCTATCAAATTCTATTGTGAAACATCTAGTCATCATATTCCACAATATTTTTAGTTCATAACCAAACAAACTGATAGTTTGGAAGATTTCAAAGGTTCAAAAGAATTTTCAAATTATAAGACTAATTATTCATCAGAAGAGGAACAAAAGAAGGTTTTTGAGTTTGGAACAAGTAGTGGAGTAAAGACTAGAAGGATAAGAAGATCACCTCTTCTATTTGGTTTATTTGTATATAAGAGAAATTCAAAAAAGTATAAGAGTTCAACGATCAAAAGGAATTTAAATAGGATGGAAAATCCTTGTCAAAGAGTTACACCATTATGAATTCAAAACTACAATGATATTCCTAAGGTAGTTTACAAATATTTGCTTGAGCCTTTTATTCCTAGGAAAGCTTACTTTGTTGAAGAATACATATACATGTTTGGGTTAGCTATAGCTCATGCAAATGTTCAACATCAAGATCAAGCNGAATAATAAAGAAATTATCACAACTCAAAAAAAGTAGAGGAAATGATGATTCTTATGCAAGATTTTGCTCAACTTAAAGAATTACTAGGTCCATCTTATGTAAGCAAGATTCTAAAAGTAGAGAATTAGAAAAAGGATAGTTAATGAGAGACTTGTCCCAAAATGTGGTTAAATTAGAGAAAGCTTTGGCAAAAAGTTAAAATCAAAGAAGAAAAAAAATTGAAAATATAAGCATTAATATAATAAATTAATAGAAGTTGAAGATGAAAGTGATGTTGTTATGTCTAACTTCCTTAATATTGAATCATATAGTGAGTTATTTTATTAAGTATTCATTATGCAAGTAAATCTTCTAATGGATTTAGTGATACCTCTTCCCTATCAAGTTTTGGAGAGGATACATCATTAGATGAAGATTGTAATAACAATGAAGAAAATAGATATCATCTATGGTCAAAAGAATGATTAACAATTTCTAGACCTCCGAACGTCATTTCTAGTCCATCTACTAAGAGAAAAGTTTTTGAACCAAGTAGAAGAAAGAAGAATAAAAATAAATAAGATCAAGTAGAGCAAAGTACTCAAAATCAATCTTTAAATAAATGTATGAAGAAACAAAGCTTTTACGGAGATGGAAAATATGATTTAACTAAAGATCTTTAACATGTAAGGGCTAATATTAGCATATATCAATTGTTACAAATAGGACATTAGCAGAGAAAATCTTGAGAGTTTATTAAAGATAAAAAGAGAGTTGGAGAGTCAGAGTTAAGCTATGTGTCCAATAATGATTAGAAAACTAAAAATAGCTATGATTGTACTCCTGATAAGAAAGCTCCTCCTTTTCTTTTGATAATGAAGTTAAAGGACAAGTATGTTCATAATTTTTTAGTTGATTCTGGAGCTACATCTAATATCATGTTGTTATCAATATGCAAGAAACTTGGTTTGATTCTTGAAAAATCAAATAAGAAGATTGTTCAAGTGGACAAAAGTAGAGTAAATATTTTCAGTTAATTGCCTAATGTTCTATTAGAAATCACTTCTAAACCACATATCTAAAGTAGAATAACTATTCAAGTGGCAGATATACCAAATTCACATAGTTTTTTGTTGAGTAGAAGTTGGAGTAAGAATTTTTTAGGTTACATATCAAAAAATTACTCACATATGTGGCTACCTCGGAAAGGAGAGCTAAATCAAATATATGTTTATAGTGAACCTTTGATAAATGAAAATATTACATCAAATGGAAAGAACAAAGATGTTGAAAAAAGAGCTTTTGAAACTAGAATCTGAATACTTCAAGAAGTTAATAACCTTGGAAAAGAAGAATCTCAAGATGAGAGAAAATGGGAACTATACTTTGATGGTTCTTGTAACTTGAAAGGTGTACGAGTTGGAATAATTTTAATAAAAGATGATTCCCCAAAAATATTCAAGGAAATTCATCTATCTTTCCCTTATATGAACAACAAGGCTAAATATGAAGCTTTTGTATTGGAATTAAGATAGTATTGGAGAAAGGAATCAAGGAAATCACCATAAAGGGAGAATCAAGATTAGTTTGTGATTAGATTAAAGGTAATTGTATGGTAAAATTTTCATTCTTGTGACCCTATAGACAACTTGTCTACAAAATGTTGGATCAATTTCAGCACTTCAAAATAGAACATATAGGCAAGAAAGATAATTATTTAGCAAATGACTTAGCAAAAGTAGCTTCAACATTAGATGTGAAAAAGATAAAAGGTTATGAAGGTGTAATGATCAAGAAAAAACATCAGTTATTAGTCTAGATAACATAAAGCATTTACAGGTATTTGAAGATGATGATCAAGTACTCAAGTTTATGAAAAATAAGAAAGAATTTGAAGGTCAAATCATACTTGAAATAATGTCAAGGTTTAAGAAAATTTAAATTTCCAAAAAGGTGATTGATTATGAACATGGGTTTAGTGAAAATTTTCTTACTGGAAAAGATATACAGAATCTATATAATCAAGCTTATGAAGTAGTGAATTTTGGATTTATTGAGATACCAAATATGTTAAATATCACAAAGGAAAAGGATTTAGTTTTCAAGAAAAAATTGTTATTAGTCCTAAAAAATAGTTTGAAAAATTTTATATGGTCTTATGATGATCTTAAAACATTTAGACTAGATGTGATGACACATCAAATTCCTTTGATAGATGATTGTAAGATAGTTAGGCAAAAACAAAGGAAATTTAATCCATCATTTGAGCTAGCTATGGAATTTTTGATCAAAAAGTTATTATAGTTCTAAATTATATATCTTGTCTAATATTTGGCATGTCTTGTTAACCTTGTGCCTGTAAGAAAGAAAAATGGAAATATTAGGCTTTGTGTGGATTTTGGAAATTTGAATGAAGCCTAGAGAAAGATAAATATCCACTTTCTAGAATCGATGACATGTTGATTAAAGTGTTAGGTTGTCAAGTATAGTCTTCCCTAGATAGTTTCTCAAGATACAATTTGATTAAGGTAGATAAGGATGACAAATATAAAATAACATTTATCACCAAGTGGGGAACTTTTTCTTACCAAAGAATGTCATTTTGATTGTCAAATGTTGGAGCTACTTTTCAAAGAGCAATGGATTCAGCCTTTAAAGGTTTAATAGGCAAATTTGTTATGATTTATTTAGATGATATCACAATCTTTTCAAAAAGAAAGGAAGAACATGTTAGTCATCTTCAACAAGTTTTTGACAAATTTCATGAGTATGGTATTTCATTAAATCCTAGAAAAATGTATGTTTGGGGTTAAATTTGAAATTTTATTAGATCATGTAATCTATCAAGAAGAAATTGCTATAGATAACTCCCAAATTCAAGCAATATAGAGTATTGAGCATCCTATAAGTAAAACGTTTTTTAGATCTTTCTTTGGGAAATATAAATTTTGTTAAGAAATTTATCGCTAGATTTACTAAAATTACTAAACCTTTGATGCATATGCTAAAGAAAGATGTCCTAGTAGAGAAAACACCAAAATCAAAGAGAGCCTTAGTAAAAATTAAAAAGGCCATTCAGGAAGCTCCTTACTTGGTAAGGCCAAAATTGAAATAAGACTTTTGGTTATATGCTTTTGCTTCAAATGATTCAATTATTGTCATTTTAACTCAAAAAGATGAAGGTTAAGATGAATTAATCAAATTTTTTGGATATCAATTAGAGATAAATTATTTAGACTTAGAGAAATAGGCATTCATACATATTAAGGTACTTTAGCATTTCAAATATTATTTGGAAAGCTCATTAGTACATATTATGCTAATAGAGCCTATGGTTAAAAAATTCTTAGCTTAGAATGAAATTGGATTGAAAAGAGGGAAGTCGCTCATAAAGCTTCAAGGTTTTAGATTTTCATTAGAAATATTCAAAATCATTAAAAGAATGGGATTATCCAAGTTAAAGGCTAGAGAAGATGAAATATGTGTGCTTAAGACTCATGAGAAAAATTAGTATGATGAGATTCTAGAATTCCTAGATACACAAAAGGTTCCCTATAATCTAACTGCAAGTGAAAAGAGACCTTTCTTCAAGAGAGCAAATAAATTTATGATTAAAGATGGAATTTTATACAAAAAGGATTTCAAAGGGGTTTTGTTGGAATGTATTCATAATGGTCAAATTAGTCCTATTTTATAACAATTCCATGATCATTCCAATTTATTCTATGAATCTCCTAAGTCTACTATGTAGCATATACTCTACTACAATTTTTATTGGTCTAGTGTGTATCATGATATTAGTTGGAAAATTTAAAGATGTTACAAATGCCAAATTCATGGACCAAAGCTTAAAAATGGTAGAGCTTCTTTAAAATTGGTAATTGCAGATAAACCATTTCAACAAAGGGACTTAGATTTTATTAGTACAATTACTCCTTCAAGAGCAAGACATAAGTTTATTCTCACAGCTATCAATTACTTTACTAAATGTTCTGAAGCAAAGGTCCTAAGAAAAATTTTAACATCATATGTGATAAAATTCTTGGAAGAATAGATTTTAAGCTATTTTGGTCTACTTGAAGTGTTGGTATTTGATAATGGACCTGCTTTTGAATCTAAAAAGTTTATAACATGGGCATCGAAAAAATCCATCTTTCTATTTTTGTTCTTCAAATTATTATCCTCAAGGAGATGGCTTAGCTAAATCTATAAATAGAAAACTTATTTCCTACATTAAGAAGTTGATGGATGGTAATCTAGAAAATTGGATAGATTACTTATAATTTATACTATGGATTGATTGTATTAGATCTATTGGAATGTTAGCTTATAACTTGATCTTTGGCCTTAGATTTTGTATAAAAGTATGGTAAGAAAACTGATAAAGATAGAAGTTTCATGACTTTTCTTATCAAAAGAGAAGTTGAAATGGATAAAGCTAAAATAGTTTATTAAAGAATGCTTCACAAGTCAAAAGGTGGTTTGATAGAAAAGGTTTGAAAAGAAATTTTAAAGTTAGTGATTTGGTCTAATCATGGAACATGAAGAATTCAAATAATTTTTTGACAATATGGACTAGTACATTTCAAATTAAGAAACAATTATCAAAAGATACCTATAAATTATTAACGTTAGATAGGATAGAGTTGCAGTTTCCATATAATGTTTTGCATATAAAACATTATTTTGAATAACTTCCTACGATTTAAAGATATATATATCAATAAATATATGTATATAGTATATTAATATATGTATGTATATAACTATAATAATATTTAGTATACAAAGTAGTAAGTAGTAAACCTTTTTATATAAACTTTAATATGTATATGCTTACTATACGCATACATAATAAATAATATGTATAGACTTATATAATATTTAACTATAGCATATATAGCCTATACGTATGCTTTGCCAAGTCTATATAATATTATAAAAACATGTATATGTTAGAGTACTAGTTTAAAAAACATTTAATGCAAAGTGTAGTTTAAAAATTGAATTTAGATTATTTCAAGTAATCATTACTTGTAAGTGGGAGTGATGGTTAGATAACTACATAGTGATGAATTAATTTCAATAACCAAATAGTGGAATTTAAAAGTAGCTAATGGTATGATGATGGAAAATAAAGATTTGGATAAGCAAAGTTGGTTAGTAGAATTGGTGGGAATTTCAAATTTACTTTACACTATATAAAGAGATGTGGGTTGCTTGGAAATGCATCATTTTTTAATTCAAGGCTTAAGTGAAAACACAATTGAAGTATTTGAGTGTGAATTCAAAAGATGGTATTTGGAGAGAGTGTAATAAGAAGGCCTTTTATCCCATATGTTGCAAGATGTTGCCTAAAGCATGTATTAAGATCCTATTGTAAAGCAACTACTCATGGAGCATCTAGTGACAAGCCTTTCTTACTTTAGCTTTAGATGAGTTTAGATTTCTCACTAGTTGTACATTTCAATGTTTGGGGAATCTTTCATGAATTCACCACTCAAGTTGAACATGAAGGAAAATATAGTAAAGATGATTCTTGGGGAGAGGCTTTCATGTTTTAAGACACAAAAGTAACTAGTTTGGAAGAACCTAAAAAATTAGTAGTTAAAGAGTTGGATGGAAAAGAAGAAAAGATATTTGTTGAAGATAAAGGTGAAGATCAAGTTGAGGCTTCTTATAGGTAAGAAGAGGAAAGAAAGACATTCATCACAATTGAAATTACATATGAAAGAGTTCATGATATGAGAATCTCTAAGAGAGTTACTCTAAATATTTTCTTTCCACCCATAGATTAGTTTAAATGATATTGGATTGTATAGTTTCCTAATTTTTATTAGGAATGAGGTTTTTATTTCATTAAATCTTAAGTTTAATGAAATTTGTTCTTAAAAAAAATTTGTATTTTTTTAGAAATGTTGAATAAAGTCTTGATTTCGTGAAGACTTAGTTGGAGGGGGAATGAAATGTTGGGTTATTTTGGCCATTTTATGGAGTAGGAATATGAAATATATATATAGAAATACATGCATTTGAAGACCATAAGTAACATTTCCTATCTAAGTTTTGGAAAAATGATCTATCTAGTGCTTTTTTTAAAAAAAAATTGATTGTTATATTTACATGGAGTTGTAATTAGGAGTATGAAATAAATTATTTCTCAATTCTCAATATCTCTAGACTGTTGACTTTAAGTGGATACATAGGCAATTAGTGTTCCTTTTTGCTTAAAGTTAAATTTGGCATTCAAGATAAGCTTGTTACAAAGTCCTTATGTTTAAAGATTCTAATGGAAATAATCAATTTGGAATAGGCATTTGGACAAAAACCCATGGCTAGGATATCAAAAATTTAAGAAGTTTAAAGTTATGAAATGCACTGCAATGTTATTGAGAGAAATTCTCTATGATTAATTGATGAATTTCTTCTTTGGAAAGTGAAAAATATAATTGAAACTAGGAAATAGTGAAGGTCTACTATTGATTCATGAAATCATATCCAAATTTATTGGAACAATAACAAATCAAGAGTTAACATTATCAAATCAAAATCCTTGATCCAACAAGAGTAGAAATGATTAACACTACTCATCATTTTATCCATTGTATTGTCAAGTAGATTTATGTTTCCTGAGAAACAACATATACTCAAGCAAAAAACAATGAATTTTTACGAGTAACACCACATCATGGCTCTTCCATGTACACCCATTAAAACCAATGAATTTCTCACTTACTTGTGCATGGAAAATTTAACAATGACAACTGCAATTTTTGAATGAAAATATACAACCCTAATTCATGGTAGCATAGCTAGGGTAAAGTCAAAAAACATAGAAAAGTGATTCAATACTCAATGGCAGTTCAATCTACCCTAGAGAGGGCTAATTGGAAGCCATAAAAATGATTTGAAATAACCAAATGAGTGAAATAGGTAGTTCCAATCCCAAGGTTGATAGCAATAGAGAGGTGGTGCTGATGTAGGAGACCATGATGGCTAGAGATGTGGCTTCTTCCAACAATGATGAAGCTAGGAGCATTGGTAGTTTTAGGATAGAGACAAACCAATAGATGGAGCTCAAGACATTTTTGAACTTTTTAATTGCTAGAACATGAAGCAAAGCTCTAGGGATGCCGTATAAGGCTATGATCTCAACATGTAACTACTCATCATGGTGACACCACTCCTACACGATATACATGCCAATTAGCAATGTGGTGGTGAAAGTAGCAAGTTAGTCACAACATGACAACAACAAACCCTCATGCCCAAGCTACATTACAAAAATCATGTTTTGTATTGCGAGCTTGGATGAAGCATTATTAAATTCATTTCATATATTATGGTGGCCATAAGTTATAATATTAGTTTGAAAAGGTAATACATGTACATGTGGCAATGGTTATGATTTATAATGGTGGATCTATGAAGCATTATTTAATCTAAGTTAATTTTCACATAGAGGTTGTTTAAAAACCTAAGTAAATTTCCTAAATGTTTGAATATGAAAGGACACTTTCCAATTGTGGCATGTATGTCTCCAATTTTTTGTAATTTCCTATGATGAATTTTATGATATTTGTTACTAAGGAAACACTTGGAAACCATACCTCAAATTTCTCATGATCCCCATGGAAGCTTTAACTTCCAAGGTAGTTATAAATTTATATTCCTAAGATATTTGTAAGACCCTTATCTCTTGATGATTATTGTAACTACCTTAAGGATACTATAAAAGGACATTTAAAGATAAAAGAAAGGAGGATTCATTTTTGTGGGGGGATTTTAGAAAAAGATAATTGAAGATTACTTA
>MNCI01007652.1:243372-276807 GCA_015680685.1 Gnetum montanum
CTAATAAGTGTTCCTATATGTTTCTTGGTTCTTTTTCCTCTTCTTGGTTTGATTACTTGATTTTTATTGTGTTACTCTTCCTCTATGGTTTTCACGTAAGTTGTAACTTTATCATTCATCAACTCCCACATCTTATCTAGCCTTGCTTCAAGCTCATTGATAGACATTTATATTGGCAAGGTTTGTTGTGAAATCACCTCATCAAGAGTTGCCTCTTTTTCCTCATCATAGATATGGATCCTCTTCTTTTGAAGAGTTGGATCCTAGTTATATTTCTCAACATTATCTCATTTACATAGCTCTCCTTCATTTGCCACTTGCTTGATTAGCCTTTTCATTTGATGGGATTTTAATCTAGATAACTAACCTTGGGCATAAATCCCAAGCATCTCCCTTATTTCATTACAAATCCCATCCGTAATATGGAAAAGTTGCTATTTTTGAAAAAAATCATGGCCTAGACATCTATGTAGTAGCAAATATTATCTATCCATGGCCACATCCAAGGGTTCAGGATTTTCTTAATTCCATACTTGGATTTGTTTTTTCAAGTTGGACACTCTTGTATAGGTTTGGTATTTTTTTTGAAAAGTTCTAGCATTGTGGACCATCAGTGAATAAAATCAAGTTCCAACAATCTATACCAACTTTCATCTTCATAAACTAGTCTCCTAGGAAAGAGCTTAAGCTTTTTCCACTTGCATTCAATGTTTTGCAAGGTGTAGGCATCATGGAAGACTTGTAAATGATGCTATGGATTAGAATTGTAGCCTTCCCTAAATTTATAAATGTTGCTCATATCAAGTCATTTGATGTGATTTCCCTTTGATTCCTTTGGGGTATTTGAACTATCTCCCAAATCTACATCGTGCTCCTAGTAGCCAACAAGGGTTTATCATCATCAAACATATCATGGTGATGATTTTTATTTCTATTTTTCTAATTATGATGATCTCATCTATTCTCAATTTGATGATCTCATCTATTTCTATTTTTATCTTCATCCTAACCCCTTAGTGGAGCTCTATCTCTATACCTACATTCATCTTCATTAGAACTAGATGATGAAGAGGAAGAGGAAGATGAGGAACTAGGAGAATCACCATGGTTCCTATATAGTTCCCAGTGGTCCCTTGATCTATCTTTTCTTGGTTTAGAGGAGGTCATAATGCTTGAGGCCCTCTTTGATCAAGGACTTGCTCCATCTCCTTTAGGATTATTTGTACTAGTTGAAAATAGTCCTTGCATGTAGTAAGGGTGGAAATGAGCATATGAAATCCTTGCTTGAGGTTGTTCACTTCAATTCTCTTCAATATAGAACCTGTTGTTTCTCTTATGAGTGTTTTCATCATAAGATGTGTTATTCATCCTATGTGAAGAAGACATGTTTTTAACATATGTGACTTAAAATATTAATATTTTTTAAAAGATAAATCATTAATACTAGTACAGTGATCATGTATGATATAAAAAATCTAGATAACTAGCATCATCCCCAACAATGGCACCAATGATGAGCGATGGGTACCACCTATGCCTAACCATATGAATCACAAGTATTCACACATGATCTAGTTGAATTGCATAGATGGGACTAGTTGTGCATCTAGATCATTAAGCATTAATCATAGTTTATTGTTTGCCCACTTGGACTAGTGGTAGCGTTATCACATATGATTTAGTCCAAAGTGAGACATATGATTGTTGATGTTGTTTTGGCTTTGTGCAACTCCTAACAATAATAGACAAATTAATTATTTAATCTAATTAATAGTGAAAACTAAAGTCTAAACTAGCCTACAGGTGATGAGTGTCTATTCCTGGCTTGTCGTACATGTCCTCAACCCATGTATCCACTACTAGGATTACCAAGTGCTACGCTACTAGGTGAACCAAGAAATAACGCTGCTAAGATTATTAAGTGAATATGTGTTTACATCCAAAACTAGTCACACTCATTCTACCAATTTATTAACTTACATGAAATGTAGATATTAACTAAGTACATGAAAAGTAAATTTCATGGAAGGTAAATCTAATCTAAGTCAAAGTGTTGTAATGAATAAGAATTAATCTCAATCTCATTATTGTTCATGTAATATGTCTAGGTACACTGCCACTCAAATAAGACTATACAACTAACTTAAATCCAACTACAGGCACATACTGACTTAAAATTGCAAGAGTTTGACTACTTGTGGAATGAAAACTTATGTGAATTGTGCACCTAAGTGCTATATTTATAGGTAGGTATGCATCCCATGATATCAAATATCCAATGTTGTAACTTGTTCTTTGATATTGGGGCTTCAATATCGAATACTTGATATCTTAGTTGACAAAAATTCATCTTATCATAAACTTTGGAAAGATATTGAAAGAGGACAAAAAAAATTTCTTCTCGATGAGTTAAAGGTGAAGAAGAAAACATGTTACTCAATATTATTATGTGAATGTGATTTATTATCTTTAGAAGTAGAAGCTTTGTGTCAATTTATTATATTTATTCATAGCTTGCATATCTTAAGGCAAGAAAAATTCTCTAAAGTAGTTCTTAAGGATTTGTGAGATAGTGGTTGGTATTTTTAGGAGACACAATGGTTGAGAAAATGAAATATCTCTTAGAAAAATGTATAGTAAATTCCTAATCATATTTTCCAAGTCCTCAAGAAAAATGTTTTAACATAGATGTAGCTTAATGTGGAATGAAAGAGATAATTTTAGTTACACCACATTAGATCTAATAAACTAGATAGAGAAGCTCAACATTTCTTAGCTTATGTTCCCATCAAGTATCAAAGTGCTATCAGCAAGCTTTGCTTATGTTCTTATCATCTTAGAATTAAAAATGAAAGATGAATTCACCTCCCTTGAGAAGAGTGCATTTGTAGGTTATGAAGATTAGGAGCCCTTGAAGATGAATTAAATGTGTTTCTTTCTCGTACTGTGACTACTCATAAGACATCATTATAATGTTACAATAAAAAACGCCTGTATAATTTAATTTTATAGCCCCATTGGTGCTCGGTCAATTAATAAAATCTATATTTATTTTTCATAAAAGTGTAATATGTATCTAATAGATCCTATGGGTCTTTAGGTGTAATAAAGCTTCATTTCATTTGTTGTGTCTAAGAAAGACCCTTTTTGATAGTTGGTAAAGAAGAAACGTAGAGTAAAAAAACAAACATAGAAAATTTATTTATATCAAATAATACTATTTAATATAAAATCATTTTCTATTTAGTATAAATTTTTAATCATTCTATTTCATTTTATTTTTCATTATCTTTATCAATTATCATCTATTAAAGTTGTCAATTTAAACACCCACATTATCAAAGCTTATCTATTTAAACACATTGAACCCACATGCTAGATTTGTATTGATAACAATATATTATTTACAAAGATATCAATTTGCAAAGGGTGATAACCAAGCATAAAAGAATTATTTTCATAAAGTAAGGCACCAAAGTTCTTTCCCTACCTTACCTTACCATGGGTTAAGTTAGTCACCAAGTTTAACATGGGAATATAAATGTTCCAATACTCGTATTCAAAATTTAGATCAATGACTGATTCACCTAGAAAAAAAATACAAAATTATCATATCACACAGACATGGACATGTTAACCAGCCTTGCTTACAAGTTGTTGCTCGTGCTTTTTACAACTTGGCTTATTCTAGGCTATCACTTAATTAGTAGTTAGTCTACCAAGATACTAAACTTGTCATTTTGAGAAATAGAAAATAACCAATGAAAATAAATAGGCCATTTAGAAAACTAGAAAATAACCAATGGAAATGAAAGATCTCTATATGTGTTCAACAAATAATTTCTTGAAAAAAGAAACTTTCACATTTTTTGAAATCTATAATATCATTATTAAACAATTACTTTTATTAAAAGTTTTTGCTATTGCCAAAAAACAATAATCAATAGTTGTCCTTTATAAAAAAATCTTGTATAGATATGTAATGTTTTGCTTGATGTTATTTTAAAATAAGAATAATTAGTAATTGTGCTCTATAATAGAATGTTACAGGAGTATGTAATTCCCTTCAATTAAGCCCATTGTTATTACTACTATCATCAATTATTTTTCAAGTGAAGTTACATTTTTTTGATTTCTCCACACAAAAACAAATCATCTCTTAAATAATTTTTTGAAAAAAAAAGTTAATGTTTTTCGAAAAATATAATATCATTGTTGAACTTTTATTAAATTTTTTTTATTTCATCTTAATGCCTTTATATGTATAATACTTCATCATTAAATTTCTATGTTGCTATTGCCAAAAAATAATAATTGATATGGATATGTAATGCTTTACTTCATGCTATTTCAAAATAAGAAGAATTGGTAGCTATGCTCTATAATAGAACATTGTAAGAATATGTAATGCCATTCAATTAAACCATCATTGTTACTACTATCATTAATTATTTTTGGTTAAAGTTGTATTCTTTTGATTTACCAATGTAGAAAATAACCATCTCTTAAACAATTCCTTAAATAAAAACTATACTATTTTTTGAAATCTATAATATCATTGTTGAATAATTTTTTTATTAATTTTTTATTTCATTTTAATATCTTTAAATGTATAACATTTCATCATTAAATTTCTAGTGCTATTGCCTAAAAAACAATAGTTGTCCTTTATAACAAAAAAGAATTGTTAACTATGATCTATAATAGAATATTGCAAAAATATGTAATGACCTTTAATTAAACCATTTTCATTACTACTTATTACTACAACCATCAATTATTTATTAGGTGAACTTTGTTTCAATTTCCCAATGCATAAAATAATAATTGGTCAAACATTTTTTTACAAAAAAAGAGCTTTAATGTTTTTTCAAAATCTATAATATAATTGTTAAAAAATTACTTTTATTAATTTTTTTTTATTTTTTCATAAAGCCTTTAGATGTATAACACTTTATCATTAAATTTTTATGGTGCTATTGCTAAAAAACAATAATCAGTCCATTATACTTTATAATAGAACATTGGATGGATATGTAATGCCTTGTTTGATGCTATTTCAAAACAAGAAGTATTGGTAGCTGTACTCTATAATAAAACATTGCAAGAATATGTAACACCCTTTAATTAAATCATTATTGTTACTACTATCTTCAATTATTTTTTTAGGTGAAGTTGCATGGTTTCGATTTCAAAATGCAAATAACAATAATCTATTAAAAATTTTCTTGAAATTTTTTTTAATGTTTTTCAAAATCTATAATATCATTCTTGAATAATTACTTTTATTAAATATTTTTTATGTCTCTCTACTACCTTTAGTTGTATAATACTTTATCATTAAATTTCTATGGTGGTATTGCCAAGAAAACAATAAGGATAGTTGTATAATACTTTATCATTAAATTTCTATGGTGGTATAAGAGAACATTTCATGGATATGTAATTCATTACTTGATGTTATTTCAAAACAAGAAGAAGAATTGGTAGCTATGCTCTATAATAGAATGTTAAAACAATATGTAATGCAATTTAATTAAACCATCATTGTTACTATTATTATCAATTAATTTTTGGGTGAAGTTGAAAAAAAAAACTATAATATATTTTGAAATCTATAATGTTGTTGTTGAAAATTTATTTATATTAAACATTTTTTATTTTGCACTAGACCCTTTAGATACATAACACTTCATCATTAAAGTTTTATGGTGCTACTGCAAAAAGAAAAAAAGAAAAAAAATAATAACTGTGAGAGATGTCCCAAGTGGTGGTTCTCTTGGGCTCTCCCCATGGTTCGGGGGCCATGGAACACTCTGAGGCATCCTTGGGTGGCTCTCAAGTGTTACAAAACCCACCCCAGCTTGGTGGTACCAAGCTAGCAATAGGACACCCTCCTGTTGCAACTCTTTTCTCTAAGTTCTCTTCCTTCCCTCTTCTCCATGGAGAACTACATGGCCCTGATTCTGCGGTGGTTGTAGATATGTAGGTAGCCAAGACTGGATAGTTTTGGTGCAGTGCCATCCCACACCTTGTACTAGATTGTGAGGAATCTGGGGGTGAAGTACCTTCCCTTGTAGGTGCATCATCTCCCCTCCCATCGATGTGGTCTATAAGGTTGTGTGTGTGCTTGTTTGCTTGGTTCTCTTCTACTTGCACTCGTGAGAGGCTTGCTTGTTTGAGGCGTACTCCCCAGGTTTTCCACCCCAGATCCATTGGATCTTTGTGAATTCCTTGGGGTGACGGGCAACATTGGGGTAACGTTGTTACAGATGGTATCGGAGCGGTATAGTTTCATTTATTAGTAAAATTTTTTTGCTAAGTGGGTATCAAGGTTTGTGGTTTGTGAGCTTTCCGATAGAAACTAGCTAACCCCATTCTCAACTTTGGCTAACCACTCCCTTGGAGGGTGGCCTTGTGCTCTTTGGTGGTGTTACTCCATTGAGCTTGTTTGGTTAATGGTCCCTTCGGATTGATACCTAGGTGATCTAGGATCATATCCCTCTGTGTTTTTGAAGAGTTTCTTGATCGTAATGTTCTTCACTCTTCATAAGGGGATAGATGAGAAATTGTGAGCAATTGATGTATGTTGCTCTCCCTAAGGATATAAATGATGGTTTTGTGGTGATGTCCTTCACTTGTTTACTTGTGGTTGGACTAGTTATGATTGCATGCGATATGGTTGAGAGGAGTTCTACTGGCAACTCAAGAATTTTGTTGCTCAAGGAGCTCCCATCTCAGGTCTCCAGTGATTCATCTGGGATGAATCAGACCGAGTCTCTGCTTCGGTCTCCACCCAGATGACATGTTTCAAGATGGAATTTGTTGAATCATGCAGGATATGATATCCTTGGCACTCCCACTCACCCTAGATACAGTGAGTATGGGAAAATACAAATGGGGACAAGATGGTTCCTAGGTACCTCAGGATGGAGGTCTTCAGACATGTGCTCCTGGTGAGCCTTGTTCTGGGTCGACTAAGACCATTTCCATTAGACTTCGTACATTCGTGTTCATGATTGTATGTTTGTCTATTTCTGTATGCGTGTCTTCTTGGTTGTGCTTTCAAATTCTGCATGTGTGTTATCATGGTTACGTCTATCATTCGTAACGCAAGGCTTAAATGTTTTACGCGGTATGATGACTTATTGTTGGGAACGTTGAGGATGAAGTGGTTGTTTGTGTCATCCCAAAGCCAAATGGCTATTGTCTTGTTTGACAACGTATTGTGAATAAGGCATGATTGCCCTTATTGTTGATCCTTGTGAGTTGTGCTCCTTGTTGAGCCGATGGTGTTGCTTGTGGCATCACTATTTTGATTGGTGACATTCTTGGTCATTCTAATTTGAAGACTACTGGTGTGGTTCATCCTATTGTTGGTTCTTGTTGAGACCACACCTCTTTTAATGAGAGTCTTCTTGTGAATGCATCCTTCATGATGTTGCTCATTATTGCGAGAATTGGTTTGATGCAGACTTGTTGTTGGATAGACCTTGGTCTTCCTCCTTATTTTTGGGTTGAGTTGACGATTGTCTATTGCCCATGACTCATACGAGTGTGTTGAAATTTTGGTCCTAGTTGAGGCTAGTGTTAGTTGCTGGGAATTATTGTTGTGTATGAATCTTGAAATGCTGAGAGTGTGCTATCTCTCTCTTGGTGTACCTCATAATGAAATCGTTTGTTTGAGTGGGGATTGAATTCCTCCATCAATGTTTTGCATGATTGATCTTTATACATGTTGAGGTCTTGAATTTTATGATGCGCAAGAGTGATATCTCCTTGTTATATGATCATGCTTGATGGTTGTGAAGGAGGTTGATGTGCTAATCGTGTTCCTACTAACTTCTATGTTTCTGAGCTTGTGTCTCAATTTTTGCAGGTAGCACAGGTATAAAGATGCAGCCAGTGGTGACCTTAGTTGATTTTGTGAGCACTATGTCTATGGGGAAGATATGTGCTCCTGAGACCTTCATGAACTGATTATTTGGTCTCAGAATCCCAACATTCGGTTGTGGATTTATCAGTACCTTGGCTATGATGCATCAGCAAGTACATCATGATTTGTTTGCCTCTCAGTGCTGGGGGAGCACTAACAGAGGATGGTGATCTATCCCAGACCCTACCGATATTGGGCTAGCAGATGTCATGAAATGGTATCCTTAGCCATGTCGGATACTGATGGCCCAGGAGTGGCTAATGCAATGATGTCCCACTATGGCAGGATGGTGGATACTCAGTTGGTGTGTTTCCTTATTCAATCGTTGCATTCGTGTCTTCAATCGTTTTCGTTCGAGATTACCCGTGCAGTAGGTTCAGTGTGACAGTAGATCATGTATCTTTTGAGATAGTACTGTAATGACAGATGATCATTTATGCTTCGTGACAGAGACAGGTTTTTCTCAAAATAGCATGGTTCTTTCTTGGTATGCTCTTGGTGGCTTAAATCTTCCAGCCTAGGAAGGGTTTGGGTAGTTTGTCCTATAGCCTTTTAGGCTTGGGTAGCATTTCCAAATATCATGTATGTTCCCATATATGAATGTAATCCGATCCTTGGGTGTGTGAAATGTATCCTTGGAATATTCTCGATCCAGTTGTATGCACTCAAAAGTGCTAGATGTATTGCCTATGTGAATCAGTTGTCTCTTGGTTGTAGGCCTATGTCGCACACTGTGAAAAGGCCAAGCTTGATGTATGGTGTTTTCCTGGTGCTTGTTTTAAATCGCCCTTGCTATATGTTGTAAATGGCCTTTGTGCCTTGATGTATAATTCTGTTGAAAACCTCATGAGAAATGCTTTAGTTATGATACGGTGTTGTAACGAATGGACTAGGGCATGTCCTTGCCCATTATGCTCTTGAACTGGTGCCATGTGTTCTTGATGATATTGCCATGCCTAGATGGTGTATGCTTGGTGAACATCCTTGAGACAGGAAAAATCTTGGGAACACATTTTCTTGTGTTCCTAGACTGGCAAAGATCTTGTCCATAGATGATTGTTGGTGACTGTCTAACTGTGGGTTTGAGTAGAGTTCTGGGTAGTGGCACCTAGACTTGCTCTTCCATGTCAAAAGCGATCATGGAGCAGTAGTCCAAACATTGAAATGGTGGTCCATCCTTGAACAAATGACGTTATAGATACAGAACTTGTGATTTCTCTTGGTGGCCTTGCTTGGTGGGCTTGAATGTGCTTGAAACACTTGAGCCGATGCTTTCGTGATTGTGGGCTTCTAATGGTTTGTGCATGTTGGTGGGCTCTCGTAACAAATTGCTTTGGTGTGTTGGAGAGCTAGGATGCACTCTCATAAATTGGGACTAATTGGTGCCTTCGTGGTCTATGGTGTGATTCCATGATAGGGGACTCGTTGTGCCTAATAGGCTGTGGTTTCTTGCTAAATTATCCCATGTACTCTATCCCTTATGTACACTGATGTATTACAGAGTCCCTCGCTGTTGTATTGTCCCATGTCTCTAGTGTGATGTTAATTCATGTTGGTGATCTCACCTCCCTAGTGGGATAGCAAAGTTGATCATGAGGGATCATTCTCCATTTCAATGGATGCCCTCTTCAGTTCCTGAAATAATAAGGTAGGTGCTATCGAGATGGTTGTCTCCTATAAGTAGTTGATGTTTGGGACTTGTTCCTAGTAGTGGTCCTATGTTCGTGAACTCATGGGGCTTGTTCTTAGAGACAAAATGTTGTTACCCGGGTGAAATTCATGAAACCTCCTTTGTGAGGTCATGTTGTTGATGTAAATTAAAGATACATATTGCTCTTCTTGTAGGCAAGGCATGATCTAGTGTACTCTCGTAGTTTTGGGATCTTCAATGAAACTTTCTTGTTGGGGTTCTCTAGTAGACCATCCTTGTTGTAAACCCTTTGGGGATGAATTGTGTTATGTTTAAGTTGTAATGATGTTGATGAAAGCCCATTCCATGTAAAAACTATCTTGAGGACCTAGTCCTCCTATGGGCAAGATGTTGTTGTTGACTTGTGTCTATTGTTTGGGTTGAATGACAATAGGTAGTGGTGCGGCGTTGTCCACCACAAATTGATGTAAATGGGCTTGACTGGGATGTATGAAACAAAACCCAGATCTCCCAAGATGAAATAGAAATGCTTGGTATATTGAGTTCTTCTCAAGGGAAAATTGAAATTGGGTAAGACTTGTGAACCCATGTCTTCCCTTAGCTGGTGAAAGTTCCATGATTTGGTTCTATTGGCTATATTGACTACTTGGGCATGTATGAGGGTTGTGATACTTACCTATGGAAGAAACCTCCCAAAGAGGATCCTTCCTGCAAGTGAAAAATCTACTGAAAGATGTTGATCGTGAGACTAGTAGTCGTTTCTGATATAGTGGGGAAATGCAAATTCTGAGAATGTTGATGTTCCTCGGAGAATTCATGATCTGGTTACTCTTAGAGGTGACTCTATATTGTTAATAGACCTTGTGTTCAGAAAATGGTGCTTGTCCCATAATTTGGTGTGGGAAGGATGGATTGCATGTGGCAAATGTGGGTGACCCTTCTCCATGAATGGGATATTATGGTTGCATTCAATAATGTGCTTATAGCTGATATGAGACAGGTGATGGAGGATTGTCATGGGGTTGGTTGCCCAATTGACCCTCCCTTGTTCTAACGTTCGAGCAGGCATTCTCGATGTTGGACAATCACAAGAGGTGTTGCTGAAAGTTGGGGCTTGTTGTATGTAGCCTCTTGGAGAAGTTTCCAAATAGATTCTTGGATCTTCTCTCTCATTGGAATACAAGGGAATGATCAATGATGGATTGAGGCATGCAATGCTGGTGTCTGCAAATGGCAAGGTCAAGCTCAAATATCTGCCCTTGTACCTTGTTTGTAAGGAGAACATGCTTTCCTTCCTTCATACCATCTTGAACAAAAATGATGAGAAAAGAGATTGTGCACGGTACTGATGCATGTGGAATCAGTGCTTAGATGGTTGCACTGGTGAGACCCCATGGGTCTCGATGCGAGTAGCAGAACATGGAGTTCTNCATGTCCTCCCTCTCAGTGTCATGTTCCCAAGTCCCTCACCATGGGTAGTGGCCTTGGTGAGCCCTCAAAAAAAAAATCAAGGGGTGCTGAGATGCCATTCACAGAGGAACTCGACGGGACTTGTGGTAGAGGAGCTATCTTCTTACATAAGTTATGGGTTTACGCAAGAAGATATGTCTCTAGACCCTCAGAAGGGATGGATCTAGGGGATGCCTTAGAGACGTTGGCCCTTTGGGTTGGACTCTCCTGCTTGTATAGAGAAGGGAAGTCTTTGGCTTCCTCTAGTTACCCTTGTGTTTCATGTAAGGCATTGGATGGAAGGACGTATCAAGTATTGGGGTTGGTACCTTCCTTCAAGCCAGGCATCTAAGGAGTTGATGGATCCCCAGAATTGACGAAGTTCTGAACCCATGTGAAGTGTACACTCGAAGCTATCCTAGGCTCCGCTTCAAGGACGTCACTTCTTTATGTGGGGGAGGATTGTGAGAGATGTCCCAAGTGGTGGTTCTATTGGGCTCTCCCCATGGTTCAGGGGCCATGGAACACTCTAAGGCATCCTCAGGTGGCACTCAAGTGTTACAAAACCCACCCTGGCTTGGTGGTACCAAGCTAGCAATAGGACACCCTCCTGTTGCAACTCTTTTCTCTAAGTTCTCTTCCTTCCCTCTTCTCCGTGGAGAACTACATGGCCCTGATTCTACGGCGGTCGTAGATATGTAGGCAGCCAAGACTAGATAGTTTTAGTGCAGTGCCATGCCACACCTTGTACTAGATTGTGAGGAATCTGGGGGTGAGGTACCTTCCCTTGTAGGTGCATCATCTCCCCTCCCATCGATGTGGTCTATAAGGTTGTGTGTGTGCTTGTTTGCTTGGTTCTCTTCTACTTGCACTCGTGAGAGGCTTGCTTGTTTGAGGCGTACTCCCCAGGTTTTCTACCCTAGATCCATTGGATCTTTGTGAATTCCTTGGGGTGCCTGGCAACGTTGGGGCAACGTTGTTACAATAACTATCTTTTAAGTTTAGGGTTAGGGTCAGGTATGAGGTTGACCTTGGGTAAGGTCATAGACCGTACACTTGCGGTACAGGATGCATCCTTAAGCTACCTGAATGAGTTAAAGATGAGTGGACAAGTGACCACATAAGCAAGGGTAGATGAGGTTAGTGACCATGCATGCTGAGGTTGGAACAAGGACTCGAGTATTGGAGGACTACAGAGAACCATATTTTATATAAAACTTGATTTAGTATGGTAAGTCTTAAGATAACATTGCATAGATATGTATTGCTTTGTTTAATTCTATTTCAAAAAAAGAATAATTAGTAGTTGTGTTGTATAAAAGAACATTGCAAGAATAGGTAATGATGTTCAATTGAACAATCATTGTTACTATTATTATCAATTATTTTTTGGATTAAGTTACATTTTTCTGATTTCCCAACACAGAAAACAATCATATCTCAAACAATTTTTGTAAAAAAAAAAAAACTTTAATATTTTTCAAAATTTATAATATTCTTGTTAAATAATTACTATTATTAAATGCTTTTTATTTCATTTTAATTCCTTTGAATGTATAATATTTCATCATTAAAGTTCAATGGTTGTATTGCCAAAAAAAAAAAACAATAACTCGTAGATATCATTTATAATAGAAGACTGCATGGACATGTAATGCTTTTCCTAATACTATTTCAAAACAAGAATAATTGGTAGTTGTGTGTTATAACAAAATGTTGCAAGAATATGTAGTGACTTTGAATTTAGCTGCAGTTACTATCATTAATTATATTTTGGGTGAAGTGACATTTTTTCAGTTTCCCAATGCAAAAAGGAATCATCTCTCAAACAAATTCTTAAAACAAAATTTTAATGTTTTTCAAATTTTATAATATATTTTTTGAACAATTACTTTTATTAAGTGTTTTCTATTTCGTCTTAACACTTTTATTTGTATAACACTTCATCATTAAAGTTGTATGCTGCTATTGCCTAAACAAAGAATAATTATAATAGAATATTGCATGGATATGTACTAATTTTCTTGATGCTATTTTAAATAAAAAAGAATTGGTAGTTGTGCTTTATAATAGAATGTTGTAAGAATAAGTAATCATTGTTACTATTATCATTAATTTTTTTTTTGGGTGAAGATGCATTTTTTCAATTTCCCAATGTAGAAAACAATCATCTTTTAAATAATTTCTTTAAAAAATTATAATATTTTTCAAAATTTATAATATCATTGTTGAACAATTAATTTTATTAAATTTTTTTTATTTTTCCATTATATATATAACACTTCATTTCTATGGTGCTATTAACAAAATTTAAAACAAAAAACAAAAAATAAATGGTAGCTATTTTCCCTAACTATAACAAAAAGAATAAATGGTGCTATTTTTGCTTAATGGTATTTTAAAACAAAAAGAATTGGTAGCTATGATTTATAATATAACATTGCAAGAATATGTAATACATCATTGTTATTGCCATTATCAATTATTTTTTGGGTAAAGTTGCATTCTTTTGATTTCCCAACATAGAAAACATTAACCTCACAAAACATTTCTTCAAAAACAACTTTAATATTTTGTAAAATCTATAATATGGCTATTGAATAATTACTTTTATTAAATGTTTTTTATTGTGTATTAAGGATTTTTAGATGTATAACACTTCATCATTAATGTTGTATGGTGCTATTACCAAAAAAAAAAAACAATAATGAATAGCTATCCTTTATAACAAAACATTGCATGAATATGTAATGTTTTGGTTGATGCTATTTTAAAATAAAAAGAATTCGTATTTATCCTTTATAATAAAATATTGCAAAAATATGTAATGATTTTCAATTAAACAATTTTTGTTACTATTATCATTAATTATTTTTTGGTAAAGTTGCATTCTTTTGATTTTCCAACATAGAAAACAATCATCTTTTAAAAAAATTTCTTGTAAACAAAAATTTTAATATTTTTCAAAATCTATAATATCATCACTGCAAATTATTTTTATTAAACATTTTTTATTTTGTTTTAAGCAATTTACATATATTCATCATTAAAATACTATAGTGCTATTTTCAATAAAACAATAACCAATACTTGTCATTTATAACAAAACATTGCATGGGTATGGAATGTATTGTCTAGTGTTATTTCAAAACAAGAAGAATTATTAGCTATGGTTTATAATATAATGTTGCAAAAATATGTAATGGCCTTCAATTAAATGATCATTGTTACTACTATCATCAATTAGTTTGAGAGTGAAGTTGCCTTCTTTTTTTTTATTTTCCAAAATAGAAAATAATTATCTCTCAAACAATTTTTTGAAAAAAAAATTAATGTTTTTTGAAATCTATAATATCATTATTAAAGAATTATTTTTATTAAACATTTTTATTTTATCTCAACCCCTTTTGATGTATAGCACTTGATCATTAAAGTTCTATGCTGCTATTGCCAAAGAGAAAAAAAATAATAGCTATTAATTGTACTTTATAACAAAATATTGCATGGATATGCAATGCTTTGTTTGATGATATTTCAAAACAAGAAGAATTGGTACCTATGCACTATAACAAAAGGTTACAAAAATATGTAATATCCTTCAATTTAATTAAACCATTGTTATTATACTATCATCAATTATTTTTGTGGTTATGTTACATTTTTTCCATTTTCCAACACAAAAAATAGTCATCTCTAAAATAATTTCTTGAAGAAAAGAAACTCTGTTAGAACAAACTTGATCGAGAGGATGTAATGAATTTGGGGAATGAGTAGAGAAAGAGAGGATGGATGAGTGATTTTGTTTTTATATATGTTGTTTACTCATCGAAAAGTTAACCTTGGTTAATATAATCTTTTTTAAGATTATCTTGGCAAATTCCTATATATATATATATATATATATATAAACTAGTGGAGTCGTTTAGCAGTAGATTTAAATTATTTTTTCTGTAAACTTATGATCATCATTATGAAGAACATTTTTATAAAAGCTAAGTTGTTATAATATTATTTGAATTACGTCAATAATATCAAAATTGGCAAACCAACTAATATATATTGTAATATATATTGGTAAACATAAATTTGTAGTAATGAAATCTTCTTAATATTTCATATATGTTGATGAAGGAATACCTTACATAATTACTACAATAAATATTACAAAGGTGTAGAATAAGATTGAGGAAAATACAAAATATAGTGATAAGTATGAACTCAATATGCCTAATCTTCCAATTGAGCAAAATGATTTTCTTTTGCAATTTTATTATGAAGATGTTTAGCGTCTAAAATCTTTCTATATCTCTACAAAGAGAAAAGAGGATGAATTTTCAGAGTTAATGTTCTTAACTCTAGATAATGTAATAAAGATTAGTCTCATAACTTCTTTTGATCCTATATCAATAGTAGCCTTATTTAGTGTCATTCTTTAAGATTTATGAATTGTCATGGTTCATGCCAACTACAATGGTAATTGATGTGATGATCCTCAAACCATAGGTACAATTGGCACATGATGAGGATTACCATCATCGAAGGAGCATCTGATGTAAGAGTTAAAATCAACAACATATGAAGGTAATGCTTGTGGTTGTTTACTAGGATGATACATAATATTGTGAATTGTGACAAGTGCATCATTTACTAATCCTATTTTTGGCCAAAGGTTAACTATGAGCATAACCCTTACACCTTCACATATAAGTAAATATCACTCAATATCATCACTGTCATCATCTAAGATTTTGAGTCCATAAGGATCTCTATCTGCTATGCATACAACAATGGATCTCTACATTTTTTGCAACATCTTCTTATTGTATGATTGGACTTTATCCTTTGTATCATACAAATACATTGATTCTTCAAAGTCATCTAATCCACTAGATATGGATGGAAGATTCATTTGAGTAGCCAAGAAATTATAGTTTTCATTAAGGTTTTTTCCCTCCCTAATATGCATTAATACTTTCTTGAATCTTTGTTGTTTAGGATCAAATCTAGACTACCAATAAACTTCATCTAACACAACAAATGTATCAAATGATTGTCAAACTCTTGTGATATCTAGATTTCTAGATGCATAAGGCACAACATCAAGCACAAGAGGAAGTTGACCCAAATCACCTATGAGTATAATTGATCTTTGTCCAAAAGCTTCATTATGATTCTCTAGAAAAATTTCTCTTAGTCTTTTATCAATGCTTAATAATAGTCTTCCTCCCATAAAACTCATTTCATCATTTATTATATATCTCATTTAGGAAGGTTAACATTGTATGCTTATTTTTGCAAAGGAAGAGAGCTCTTTGTATGTATCTATTCCAAGGCTTAAATTAGAATGAATGGTTGTAACATTGATGCTATATGTAGCAACTCTTGTGGGTGCCATGATAAGTAAAGCACTATATTTTTCATGATAGTATTTCATGAAAGCATTGCAAAGTGCACCTATGATAAAATACTTTTTCTTGTATCAGTTATTCCTTAAACAATCATTCGTAAAGGGGCAACAACTTCATCTGTTGATTATGAAAACATCATATGTCCTACAATTTTATTGTAGCATTGTTTTTGCTTAGCACCTAGCTTTCAGAATTGCAGGTACCATAGTCAAGGTTAATGATAATCATGGATTAAGATGATTTATTCCTAACAATAAAGGTTGTGGTGAACTTTGTAACATCCTCTTTTAGATATTGTAACATCCAGTCATGCATTGATGAGCAGTGAGATACCCTCTATGCCTAACCATATGAATCACAATAGTTCACACATGATCTAGTTGAATTCCATGGATGGGACTAGTTGTGGCATGTATATGGTTATGGCTTAATCACAATTCACTATCTTCCCACTTGGACTAGTGGTAGCTTTGTCACATATGGTTTAGTCCAAAGTGAGGCATATGATTCTTGATGTTGTTTTGGAATTATTCTAATCCTAATGATAATAAATAAATCAATTATTTAAACTAATTAACAATAGAAAATAAAGTCTAAACTAGCCTATGGGCAATGAGTGTTTATTCTCAACTTTCCATACACATGTATTCACTACTGGGATTACCAAACACTATGCTTCTAGACAAACCAAGTAATAACACTACTAAGGTTACCAAGAGAATAAGTGTTTATGCTCAAAATTGGTCGTGCTCATTCCACAAATTCATTAACATGCATGGAAATGTAAATATTAACTAAGTACATGAAATGTAAATTGCATGGAAAGTAAATCTAATCTAAGTCAAAGTGCTACAATGAATAAGAATCAATCTCAATCTTGTCTTCATTCATGAAATGTGTCCAAGTACATTTCCACTCAAATAAGACACCATACAAGTGACTCAGATCCACATTGTTGGCACTCACTGATTGTTCTCTTAGACTACAAAATAAAACTAGAAGAGTTTGGATACTCTATTAGCAAAACTTATGCCCAAACCATGTGTCCAAGTGCTATATTTATAGGCTAGCACACATTCCATGATATCGAATATCCAACATCACTTCTTGGGCCTCGATATTGGGTATCCATTATTAGGGTTCTAATATTGGAGATAGATAAAATATGTTTCATCATACCCACATGACTAAATGAAAACTTATCCTCAAGTGAACAAAAGTAGAAACAAGTCCCTTACAAAATATTGGAAAGGTATGGGATTATTGACTAATGCTAAGTAGTGACTGACTTTGAATGCTGCATTACAAAATTTTATTCAAGTGAATGCATACAAAATTATAGAGTGCCAAAAGGCCAAGATAGACATTGGAGATTACAAAATTTGTAGAGGTTTTCTAAAATCTACTGAAGATGATTCTTCTTATTATTGCTAGAAATGGCAAACTTCCAACCTTGATTATTATGTTAATGCTTCTCTGGCTATGCAAAACATTCTTAAAGGATGGATTGAAATTTCTTCTCATCATGCCATGGATCTAGCAAACATGTAATTTTTGAGTTGCTATCTTATATGTGCTATGATTTCTTGATGGGAACATCCTCCATTGTCCCCCCTCTTGGCTTCATTTTCGTGCCTAGTAAAAGACCTTCTTCCTTAGGCATTTCTTTTAGCATCACCTATAGTCACTAAAGGATCAACATTCATTTTGGTAAAATTTTCCTTAATAATCAACCCTTTTTAGATCCCTTGGTTTTCATTTAAGCACAAGGTGATGACAATGTATTGTGCCTAAGGCTATGAGGTAACTAGAATTATCAAGTTGTTCATCTTTTTTTGGTCAATTATTATTAGTTACCACAATGTTCAAAAATAGGATGTTAGAAAAAATTTCAAAATTTTCAAAAAATTTCAAAGCACATAAGTTTATGAACAATGGAAACCAAAGGTCTCATTTAGAAGATTGCTAGGAAATATTAATGAATATGGAAAAAAAGTAGAAAAAATTAATAAAACAAATGAGAATTAGTCCCAAAATTATGCATAAATACAGAGAAATCATCACTAATTTTTTGGAAGATGTGAAGGTTAGTTCAAAGCCATGATCAACAAAAGTTATGCAACTAGGTCCTTCCCAAAGTAGGCTTCTACCATAATGCCCTTGCATAACCACTTCTATAGATGTCTGTGGGCACCTGAGAAGTTAAATATAGACCATGCCTTTGTCCCAAGAAACACAACTACCATGGTTAGGATGTTGCACTATAATACACAAAACCAAAAGGTTAATAATCACATGTAGTAGTGGGGTGAATAATAGGATGAGAAGGGATTACAGAGATTGGATTGTAAGGTACTTGACCATGTCCATAATAGTTTCTTGTAAAAAATGTGATTAAAATGATTAACATACCTATCTATCCAAGTTCAGACCAAGTCCATACCATGAATAGTGATCTTACATTAATGTGTTCCATATTGCCAACCACCATGAGTCCACAACCACCTCAAAGAATAATCATCACTCCAAAAAGAGAAAAAAAGAGAAGAAGGAAGGAAGGGCCTTAGTTAAAGGGGTGCCTTTAGGCATGGGTAACATGTCTTTCCAACCCCATAACCAGTGCTTATAGAATGTTATTGTGTCTAAGGGGTGTGCTTTGAATTCTCATTATTTTTTTTCTTTTATTTTTTATTTTTTGCATTTTATATTATCTTTTAAAATTTTATATTTTTTTGAATTGGGAACCACACCATGCAAAGAAAGAGCTTCCTTTTTATTGGTTAATAGAGGAGTGATGATACGTTCCAAGAGGAGTCAAAAACCACACAAAGGAAGTCAAGAAGAGAACCCAACAAATTCCCTTGAGGTCACATCCTTTACCATTCCCACCTAGTCATTTCCTCATTTTTCAAGATATAATGATCATTCATCAATTTTAGTTTCCATGAAAGAAGAACTAAATTGTTTCCATGAAAAAGACCTTTTATTCAAAGAACTGGAGGGATGGATGAGATGGTCTAACTACTTTACACAATTACGTATCCAATCATCTTGATAGAACAGCACAAAAATCCAATACATAGCATTGACTTCTGCATCATAACTGGAAATATTATTAACAAAAACATAAAAGGAAACATTCATAAAACATAAAGAGAATGACTTAAGAAAAGAGAAAAATATTAAAAATGGAAACATATGAAGAATCAAAAAATTTTGGAAGAAATAGAAAAATGATAAAAAATTATAAAACAAAAAAGTGAAAAACACTTATTAGTTCTTGAACTAGGATGGGGCATCTCCTCCACAACTAATCTTATGGTCGCACATTTGGGAGATGGACTACACAATCCCCTAGTTATACACCATCAATTTCCCATCTATTACTATTATTGATTTAATTGATCATGTGGTAGCATTTCTAACATTGGTGATAGTCTCTTTTGGATCATTCAGAGATGTATCTTCATCTAGACTTGAAGGTATTCCTATTTTCAAGAATCTAGATATATTTGCTTCTTTTTCTTCATTTTCTATTTTAATTTATAGGTCTCCATGTTTAATATCCTTTTCTGGTGTATAATCAGAGTGTAAGATATATGCATCTAAGTCCTCTATTTGGTCAATTTTCTTAAGTCTAGAACTAATAAGTAGATCAATTACCTCCATGCATCTTTGAAACAATTTTACATTCTTATTTTCAAGCCACTATGTGTCTTCTTGTTTAGTGTCTACTACATAGACTAGTTTTTTCTCACACACTTGTTCCTTAGCTTTGTTGTGGGTTGTGTTAATATTTTAAATTTTAGTCAAAAATTACATCCTTTACTATTAGTGATGCATGGATTTTCTTGTCTCTCCACAATGATAAGTTCATTCTTTAGTTCTTTTGTTGGAGTGGTAATGGTTGTTGGCTTTTTCGTATGATTAGGAGACATCATTCTGGTGAGGAAGGTTGTTGCATTAGATTGGCGTTGTGCTAGTTTTGATGAGTTAGTAGGTCCATAAGTGTTGTGCTTATGCATGAGAACTATCCTAAAGAAAGGATGTTTCTAAGATTGTGGTGGAGATCCACTAGCATAATCATTTCTATGTATGTTTGTAGCACAAGTGATATCCTCTCGTTGATGTTGTGCTACTGAACCTTCCTATGTTGCTAGTGGTGACATATGGTGGAGGTAAGTATGAAAATATTGAGGATTTGACAAAGGATGAGAGGTGTGAGGTGGTGATCTCATGGAAGATGTTATGGGATGATGATATTTAGGAGAGTCGTAATAGTAATTTGAGGTAGAGTTAGTAGAATCAGTTAGGAAAATAGTTGTTGAACGTAATATCCATACAAGTTTAGTTGGTAGTAAGGGTAGTGTTGGTTTGATGATGGGCTCCCCCATGACCGTGGGTTTTTCCATTGTGATCGATGATAGTGTTGAGGTTGGTAAGAAGTCCCACTTGGATAGTATGATTTGTTGTAAGACTATTTATAATTACCATGTGAGAAAGATAATTTCCTAGGCATTTGCTTTTGTACGAACTTGGAATTCAATGAAAAAGCCCAATACTCATGTAGTTGTAACATGACTAGACAATAGCCCTTTGGATGGTCATATATGCAGATGTCACATCCATCATCTACTTCAGTGGTTGAGTCTATAGTCTCTTCTTTTATAGCCACTTTTTGTTTTTGCCTATAAGTGTTTCTAGTTGTTTCTTGGTTCTTTTTCCTTCTTTTGTTGTGATCACTTGATTTATTTTGCATTACTCTCTCCTCTATGGTTTCTATGGAAGTTGTAACTTTCTCATTTATCTATTTTGACATCTTATCAAACCTTGCTTCAAGCTCATCGATAGACTTTTATATTGAAAAGTTTTGTTGTGAAATCACCTCATCGAGAGCTACCCCTTTTTCTTTATTGATGAGTGGTGAGGTACCCTATGCCCAACCATACAAATCACAAGTGTTCACACATGATCCAGTCAAATTCCATGGACTTTGTAGTTTTTGATGCACTAGTCTTCTAGGAAGTAAATCTTTGCCTTAAGGTCAATCGTTGTCTTCCCAATTACACTTGTGATGTACACTAGTATGGTTAAGTGTAATTGAGGCACCTAATTTTTATCATTTTATATTTTATGATTTGGTATTCAAAGGGAGATAAAAGTAATTGGATTGACTAACTTAATTTAAATTAACTAATTAACTAGTGTCTAACTAGTCCTAACATAAGCATCTAGTCCCACTTTCCACATATGTCCTGAACCCACGTATCCACTACTAGGTTACCAAGCACTACACTATTAGGTGTACCAACCAATAACGTTGTTGAGATTACCAAGCAAATATGTGTTACACTCGAAGTGGTCATACTTATGTGTTTAATCTATCTTACTTATTTTACTTAATTACATCATTAACTTAATTACTAGAAAAAATTTAATTAATAATTGAAAACATTAAATGCATAAACAAAATATTTAATCTATCTAAAGTGCTGCAAGGTTTATCAGAAAGCTTGTCTTTATTGCTGCACACATTTTCATGCTTAGGTACAATAATGCTTAAATAAAGATTTGTACACTCAATGACTCCTATTGTGGGCACTCGAGAGAAAAATTCTAACTCTCAAATGAACAAACTACAAGAACTTCACTGCTACTAAAATTCTATTACCATAAATGTAGCTAGTAGGTATGTATTTATAGGTGAAATATGGACACTACATTGATGAAGCCTCATCGATGCATGTTATGATGATTCAACGAGGCCTTGTCAATGCAGCCAACAAAACTATGACTCATCATACCCCCATGACTAAATGAAAACTTGTTCTCAAGTTCTTTTACAAAATTGGAAAGGTTTGGAATTATTAACTAACCTTTCACAAACAAAACAAACTAACTTGACAACAACGGAGTGCCTGAATGTACAGATCAACACATTACAAAAATGGTAGTGTTCATGACACAAAATTGAACATCATGACATGACTTTTCAAAATTGGATAGCACATTCCTTGATGACATGAAGTTTGATGGAGAAGATCAGATAGTCCCAGGTGGCAATGGATTCTGAGGTTCTAAGGAACCTTCATTGGCTTCATGCACATGCAGTGGTTGAGGTGGCTGTGGTTGTCTTACTGTTGCTGCAACTTCTACAGGGAGGCAGAAAGCATATAGTAGTGCTTTCATTTTTTCCTCCTTCTAGGATTGTGCACTGTCCACATAGCTTCACCAATGTGGATCAAAACAGGCACATCCCAAGGACATGGAATTGCTAGAAATAGCTCCTTCGCATTGATAAACCAGGTAGCAAATTGTTTGCATTCAATATCGAACACTTTAACTATATCCTTTAGCTCTTGGTAATCATTCATCCTTTTGGTTAGGTTCTTAATAGTTGATCATTGATCTATGAATCATGTTGTAAGAACTTCAAGTTCAGTGTTTATACTCTTAAGCTTCTTCTTGGTGTCTTTATGGTGCTTGAACTCTACCTCATATAACAAATATGAGCTAGCCACTTATTTTTATAAATCTAACCACAGCTATCTGATAGTCAACATAACCAAGGTCACATATCAGAGATTGGCTAGCTCAATGTATTCTATCATTTCTTCTATTTGCAACTCCTTTAAATAGATCTCTGCTTTGTTGTAGGCATCAATCCCATCAATGATTAGCTACCAAATTTCTCTTCCTTGTTGGAGTTTTTGGAGAGCTTCATTTGTTTTTACCTTCACCATTTTGATGTACTTCTCATTGACTTCTTTCTATAGGCCAACTTGGTCTCTATAGTGATTCTTTTATTTTTCAAACATGAGAGCCTCATTTTTCTAGGCGGCGATCTTGATGGAAAACTTTTGGCACAAGGCATGAACTTCTTCCATTGACAGATTTCAATTCTCTATAGCTAATCTCCTTAACTCAATGTTCACCCTAGCAAGTTGCTCCTACTATTGATGAATAAATTCTTACATGTATTCCTTTTAAGCATCAACATTATGTAGGTGATGATTCTATGTGGTTAGAGTTTCATTCTCCTGGCACATTTGAGCCAAATCCTTCTAAATTGAATAGGTCTTTGCCTCTTCTATGGACTAGTTACAGCCTCTTCCTTAGCCTTCCTAAATAGTTCTTGAAGTTGTTGAAAAACTTCATCCCTGGTTATTGTTGGGTTGAGGAGTGTAGGATTAGAAAGGCGGGCATGTAATTTGGCAACCTCCGCAGCCAAGTGTTGATTTTGTACTTGAGCTATTTTTAGTTGCTCCTCCTCAATGATGCATTTTCCTCTTGCATTTAGCAGATTTGGCTAAGTTGTGATGATGTTTTTTAGAAAATCAAAGATATCCAAAATTAATTTCCTAGTTCCCACTAGTTGCTCTAGCAATTCTTTGTGCTATGCTACATTCAACTTTTCATTAACCATGCCTACAAACATCTACACATCTTAAAGTGTAGATACATCTAGTACATGTGCTATATGTGCATTGAGTGCTTTAGTGATATGGTCAAGAACCACTTCAACCATTTTCTCTTGCCCTTAGTGCTACATCACCAGGACAGTTGCCCCTTCACCTTCCTCTAAATGCACCAAGAATGTGATGGCATTCCCAAAGATTTCTAGAAATAAATGGTGTTGAGATAATGACACTGTTACCTCTCAAGAATTAGGATTAGACCTCATGGGCGACTGCATTTTTTGGGTAGAGAATATTAGTCTAACTCTCTTCATCTAGCTAATTGTTTGAGCCACCTTGTTAAGGTGACTCATTGATTATCTATACACACATGGATCCACACTACTTGTCCTTGCATGCTGCTCTTGCTCACTCAAGAGCTATTCTTAGATTTTTTGCAAGTGCTTAATTGCTACAAAGGCCTTTGGCATTGTTTCTTAAGTAGGTAGTCATGGTGGCAATTGCTCCTCTTCTTGAGTTGTTTTTGGTGTCTTTTCTTTCATAATTTCATACCATGAGGCTAAAGGAACATGCCTGATTGTATCATTGGCATAGTAGATGATTCCTACCCTTTTGTAGACTTTCCTAATGAGGCATGGAAAGGGTAGGGCTTTTCTTCCATGTTCACTTTCCTTAAAGCACTTTTCAATATCTAAATATATGAGTTCCAAAAGCTTCATAGGAAATCTCCTGCTTAGAGTAATGCATGCTCGAGTGGAAAAGGTAGTCACCTTGCTTGGCCTCATTGTTGGATTGAGGTGATAGGCTACAATTTTGAAATAGATGTGCTTCGCTGATGTAAGAGCACCATATTCCTTATAATTGACCTTGTAGCACCATAGAGTCCACTCCTTTTTGGCCTTAGGATCACCTTTTGTTGATAATTCTACCAACTATGTTCTAATGTCAAGCAACGCCAATGCTTACGCAATAGTTTTGGCCAAGTAGGATACCTAAATATCCTTGATCTTTATTGTCGATCTCAACCTTCTATTGTTTTAGAAGAGATACATCTCTCTCATGTACCGTTTCCCACTAGATGTGATGACTAGCCACATGGGAGAGGTTTGTAGTTATGTTTTGACTTCTACTGAAGCATTCTCTAGGAATGGCCCAAAGTTTATTTCTTGAAGAACTAATCATTGAATCTCTCAAGAAATGATGATGTCAAGGAAAGCTTGAGTCAAAGTGACTTCAAGCCTTGGTATGGATCCTATGATTGCTCAATGGGCACTTCTTCTTCTAGAATTTTTCGAATAGATTCCACTTCAGGCTCTTCATGAAGAGGTCCCATTGCATGGGTTGCTTCTGGCGATTCTTGGGCTCATTCTTGTTGGCTCCTTCTACTTTTAGGCCATTTATCCCTTGGTTGATAGGGTTCTCCTTCCTACAAACACTTCAGTCTTGGTGCCATCTATAATCATAATAAGACCATGGATTAGCACTCGTTGTGTAATATGAAGCAATTAGGATACCTTTATCTTTTTAGGATAGTTACACTTGGCTAAGTTGTCATTATGGCTGATTTAATTATTCCAATCATTATTTTACTTATGTGTTATCATTAATAAATCATCTTAGAGGTTGTTGAAATGGTTCACTCTCAAAAACATTGATGTTTGTATATTGTTAAGTTTATTACCTCTTTGGGGGAGTTAGAAAAATTTCAAAAATTGCATCAAAAACCTTAAGGTTTGCGGAAAGAGCTTACCTCTAGTAAGTGCAAGATTGAAATACTAAGTGATTTGAATAAATATTTGGGAAGTTATGGGCTTTAGAAGGTTTTGGGCTTTGAAAAATGGCAAAAAGTCCCTATGTGTTATGAGGCAAATGACAAAAATTTCTAAGTGCACAATGGTATATATAGGATTTTTGCATTGCATCAACATGGTTGGCTATGTCAATGAGGCCTCATCAATGCAACTATTGATCACCATAGACAATTGTTGACTTTGGTCAAACTTGCAAAATACAAGGTGTTTTTGAATGGAATTAGGATAAAATGAAAGCTCAAAAGGCCAAGAACAATATGAAAACATGAGAAGAGGATGTTAGAACTCATAAATTTGAAAAAATGGAGAAAAATGATTTGGGGGATCAATGAAAGAAAATTTTAAGGACCACTGAGTAGAATATAGAATGGAATATGTGAAAGATAGGATTGTAGCAATGTCAAAGGTAAGTAACCTTAACCAACCAAATCAAGAGCTATGCAAGTGGATCCTCCCCATAGCAGGCTTATTCCCTTGGTGCCCTTGCATAACCTTAACTAAGGAGCCCATGGGCCTCATAGTTGATTAATGATAATGAAAAGTTAAGGACCAACCAAAAAGAATCTACCCAAGAATTCAAACACATCAGACCAAGACATAAAACATAGTAGTGAGGTGAGTTATGGTAGCATGGATGGATGATGAAAGAGGTGGAATGGGATTCTAAATTGAGGTCATAAGAAGTCCCTTGTGGAATTTGTGTTTAAAATAACCTAAGAAGATCCATCCTTAGTCCAAACGAAAACCAGCTACTTTTAGTAACTTTACATCACCACTCTAAGACTAGTCCACCTACACGAGACATGAGAGTGCTTCCACAAAAAAACCACTATTCCATAAAGAGAAGAAAAGAGAGAAGTAGGAAGTGAGAGAGGGCCTTAGTTAGAGGGGACCTTCAGGCATGGATGCATGTCTTTCTAGTCCCATAACCAATGCTTGTAGCTTGTTTATTTATCTAAGGGGTGTGCTTTGAATTTCCATCATCATTTCATTTTTTTTGAATTTTTGGATGGGAACCACACCATGTAAAGACTTATTTGTTTATTGTGTCTAAGGGGTGTGCTTTGAATTCCCATCACTTTTTTTTGAATTTTTAGATGAAAACCACACTATGCAAAGACTTTATTTAACTTCTTATTAATGGTTGGTATGAAACAATAAGAAGTCAATGAAAAACACTCAAGCACTCAAGCAAGTAGAAGAGTACAAAGAATATTGAGTCCCCTTGAAGTCACACACTTTACAAACCTTTGAATCCTTCCTAATTTTGAAACTACCAAGGTCACCAATTGATTAAAAGTTTCTTTAATTGAAGGGACTTCAAATTCCCAGAACAAGGAAAACCATAGAGTTGATTGGATGGGCAGATGACATGGATTCACTACCTGTTCCATGAAAAATAAATCATCTCATAGTCATTAGACATCAAAATTCAAAAATAGAAACTAGACATCAACAATCACAACATTAAACACAAACCATCATTAGTAAACAACAATAGTGGCACCATGTCCTATGGCAATAAAGTAATTTTATTAGCATAAATAAGAAAATATCACACTTGAACAAAATAAAGAAAAGTAAAATATATAAGAAAGTATAAAATAATCAAGAAATGTTCAAAGGTATTAATGATGATGGAAAATTAGAAAAATTCAAAAATCAAAAATCAAAAATTTGTAAAATAAATAACTTGTAAGATAAAAAATGTGGAAAATAAAAACTAGAAAAATTGAGAAGGCTTATGAAATGTTAGCACAAATGGCCATCTCCCCCACAACTAAGTTGGAAGGAGGAGATCCAAAAAATGGAATGTGGTTGTCCATCCATTGATGTGGTAGTTGCTCTAGCTTGTCTTGGTTCAGTAAAAGGTTTTCCTTATTGGATGTTGACCACCTACTTTTTATTTGGGCTTTTAAGTTTGTAAATTAACATGGCCCTAGAGGGAAAGTTTTGATCAATTATATAAGGTCCCTCCCACAATGTTTGAAATTTTTCCTTCTAGGGTACATGTGTGACGTTCTAGTAGAGGGCCTTATCTACTAGTTGAAGTTTTAGCTTTCATATTGGTAGGTCATGCTATTGCTTGTTGAATGCCTTGTGCACCTCATTCAAAGATAGGTCCACTAATAGGTTTTCATCTAGCACATTCAGGTTGATTAATCTTTGTTTATGTGCTAGACTTAGGTCAATATTTAGATTACATGCTATTGAGAGTATACAAAACTCAGACTAGATTGGGAGCATTAGAAGTTTCTTGTACACCAACTCATATGGAGAGTAGCCAATAGGAAGTTTCCATGTTGAATGGTAAGCCCAGAGGACATCATTAGGTTTTGTACTCCAATCTTTCCCAAATTTTCTAATCGTTCATGTTAGTATTTTTGTGATCTCTTGGTTGGTTGGCTCTACTTGACCATTGGCTTGGGGGTGGTAGGATGTTGTTAATTTATGTTCAACCCCCAAGTGTTGCATTAACTTTCTAAAAGTGGCACCTATGAAATAAGTTCCACTATCAAAAATTAGTGAACATGGCACCCCAAACCTATTTAAAATATTTTGTTGTATAAATCTGGCAGCAATGGATAATGTACAATTAGTAATGATAGTTGCCTCTATCCATTTTGTGCAATAGTCAACTACTATGATAATATATGCCTTTTCATTGGACATGGGTGTGATGGGATCCATAAAGTCAATGTTGCATATGTCAAATGGTTCTAGTCATCGAATCCACTATTGAGGACCTTCCATGCAAGCGATCATCCCCTCATCTCATTGACAATGTTTACAAGATCAGACAAATTGATGGGCATCCTTGAAGATTATACACCAATAGTATTCTACCAGCAAGGTTTTTATGGTCGTGCATCTCCTACATAGTGGCCTCTTCAAGGTCCTTTGTAAGCATCCTAAAGAACATACAGTTGATCTTTGTCAAGGACATACCAAAAAATCATGCCATTACTACACACTTTGTAAAGTTGTCTATTGATTTCCATGAAGTATTTGGCTTGATGAAGAAATTGTTGCTTCTTTCTAAATTTAGAATCTTCTAACATCTCCTAAGTAAGAAGATAAGTAGGGATGCCATTATACCATGTTATTTTCCATGGGCATTTGTTCATTTATTACTCCTATAAAGATGAGTGCATCAAGAAACTAATTAGAGAGCAAGCTCTCCTCCTCTTTATTATCCCATATTAAGCAAGAGAGATGGTTAGCAACCAAATTCTCCATCCCTTTTCAATCTACCATTGTGAGATCAAATTCTACAAGATCACAAGCCACCGTATGACACAAGGGCCCACCATTGGCTTGTTCATGAGGAAGCAGATTACACTATGGTCCATGTGCTCAAATACTTTGTATCCAAGCACATAGTGCCTAAACTTTTCTAGAGTGTACACCATGACCATTAGTTCTTTTTCTATGGTGGTGTAATTTAATTATTCTTTCACAATGCTTCAACTTGAGTAGTGGATGTAGTATGGACATTTCTTATCATCCATTTGCATAAGCACGACTTCCAAGGTGTAGTTAGATGCATCCATCATGCTGTGGAAGGGTCTAAACCAATCTGGTGCTCATAGGATTGGTGTTTCTATGATTTTCTCTTTAACTATTGGAATGCATGTTCACATTCCTTGATCGAGATGAAAGATGCATATTTCTTTGTAACTTCTACCAATGGTTTTAAAATCTTAGAAAAACTCTCTATGAATAGTTGGTAGTAGCCAGTGTGTCCAAGGAATGACCGAACAGCTTTAACTGTCTTTGGCTAGTGTGTTATTCCTTGGATGATCCTTATCTTTTCTAGGTCTACCTCAATCCCTACTTAAGTGATTCTATGCCCTAGTACAATGTCTTCTTGGACCATGAGATAGCTCTTTTGCCAATTGAACCATAGGTTTGTTTCAACACATCTCTTCAATACTTGCCCAAGGTGGTCCAAGGCTTGCTCAAATGTAGCTCCATAGGTGAAAAAAGTCATCCATGAAGACTTCCACACCATTACCAATCTATTGTTGGAAAATACTAAATACTAAGCATTCAAATGTTGAAAGGGCATTGCATAGACTGAATGGCATCTTACAATATGCAAAATTTCCTTGGAGACTTATGAATGTTGTCTTGGCCTGATCTTCTAGCTCAATTTGGATTTGGTTATAGCCACTATAACCATCCAAGAAGCTATAATAACAATACCTAGCTATGGTGTCCAACGCTTGATCCATAAATGGCAATGCAAAATGATCTTTAAATGTTTCCATATTTAATAGTTTGAAGTAAATGCAAACTTGACATTTGCCACATTGCTTTGGCACAATTCTGAGTGGGCTAACCCACTCACTATCCACAATTGGATAGATGAACCTTGCCTTGAGGAGTCGTTCAATTTCTTCCTTGATGATTTGCTTCAATTTAGGATTTATCCACCTCTATAGCTACCTTCTAGGCTTCATGGCTAGGTTGGTGTAAATGCAATGCTCTCATATCCTTGGATCGATTCTTGTTAGCTTAGGAAATAACCAAGCAAAGGTTGTTGGCCATTTGTTAATCACTTTTAACAGATTTTCTTTTTGTTTAAGAGTAAGTTTGGTATTAATTATGATTAGTTTACCATTGTTTAAAAATGCATATTCCATGTTGATCAATAAATTTTTTAGCTCTAGGGGCTCCTACTTGAAGTTATTAGGGATTTCCAACTCTCCCCAACAGGTATCATCATCTTCATCAGAGAGTTGGGGATGAACTTACTTAAGTTTATCCATGCTTTCAACATAAGCACATGTTAGGCTCTCAATTGGATCCATGCATAATGTGCTACTATCTGAGTCAGCCATTAGCCACTAGGTGGCCTCCTATTTTGTAGCTACTATGTATAGACACCTTTGAATATTGATTTCTTGTGCACATTGATTGCATGCTTTAATGTATGTACTATTGATGATCCAAATCTCTTACACACAATTACACCCATTATCACTATACATGATGCATGGAAGATTATTCTTCTCTATCTTGCCCAATTCAATTTCTTTGGAGATTTCCAAAGAGAGGTCCCTTTATGCCCATACGTGCATCAACCATACTTAACCAATCTCTTCCAATAATGATGGGAAAGTCACTTTTTCATTTTTCAACCTTGATCACTAGAAAATTAGTTGGATAGGACCACCCACAAACTATGGTCACAATGTTCTCTACTAATCCTAGAGGAATACTAATTGATTGATCTACCAATTCTAGATGGATATTGCTTTCTTGAGAGGTGGTAGACTCCAGGCCTTATACATGTCATGCGAGATGAGATTAACTCCAAAACCAAAGTCAAGAAAATCCTTACATAACTCATGTGTAATGATATGTAGGTAAATGAGTGGACTTCTTGGGTCAGATCTTTTTGTGAAAAGATTGCCAACCTTGATCCAGTTAGAAATAGCATGAGCTAACATCACAATATGAATCTTAGGTGGTAGTTGGTTTAAAGGGTACTTGAAGGTATATGATGTAGAGGATGAGGATATTAGAGATGTAGGATGATCAACTACACTAGGTTGTGAGGGTTGGAGAGGAATGTTGGGTCACAAGATGGGTCTTTTTTTAGATTGGTTGTCCAAACCACCTAGCTAGAAAGCTAGTTATGAATGTATAGCCCTCATAGCATTTCATTGTTGCAGCTATGAAGGAATCTCACCCTGCATGGATGGAGTAGGAGGTAACTGAGTTGAAGGCAGAGGTGTGTGTGTATATGGATGTAGAGGGCGATATGAATATGGGTTTTCCCCTCAAGTAGATGATGAATGTGTTTAGTGGTACCCTGGAGGTTAATAATGATGTTGAAATGAGATATGACTTGCAAAATTTCTTTGAAAGATAGGTTGCTGAACATAGTACATGTATGGATCTAGGTGCCTATAAGGGTACTGCTACCTTGGAAACAGCATTCCCCACAATTGTGATTGATACCATTATTGGTATTGTTCATAAGGTTTTGGAGGAGCTACACTTGGGTAGTAAGCTTGTTGTTGTTGGTGGAAATGTTGTGGATTGCCTTAAGGGTAAGGCAATCATCTAGGTGCTTACCTATGTGCTAGTTGAGGATTCAATGCATACATCCTAAACTCTTGTAACTGTGACACCACAAGGCAACAACCCTTTGGATGTTTGTATTGACAAATGTCACAATCAGTTTCATCATTAGAGTTAGTTTCCACAACTTCCTCTATGGTTGTAGCTTTGCCCTTACCTCTTTAATAGGCATGTCTAGCTTCTTTTCACCTCCTATAGTTATGATCACTATTATGCCTTTTGGATTCTTTATTGATCTTAATAGCAATTTAAAATTTTTCATCCAAAGAGTCCCATAATTTATCAACCTACATCAAAATATCATAAATAGATTTTTGGATGGACAAAGCTTTTCTGTTCATCACTTCATCAAGTAGTGACTTCTCCCTGTCACAAAATTGGGCCTCCTGTTTCCTGATGGAAGGATCCCTATTATGCTCTTTTGCACTTTCCCTTTTTTGTAACTCACCTTCTTCTTTTTCTACCTACTCAATTAGCCTGTAAATCTGATGAGCTCTTAGTTTAGAAAATCTTCCTTGGGCATACACCCCAAGAGTTCTTTTAGTTTCTGCTCTAATCCCATATATGATGTGGTGAAGTTGTTCCCTCTGAGAATAACCATGGTCAAGGCATCGATGTAAGAGTGAATAATATCTACCCATAGCGGCATCCAAGGGTTCATGTGTTCCCTATTGCTAACCTTGGATTTTCCTTCTTAGATTAGACACTCTAGAGTACATCTGGTTTTTATCATTAAATAGCTCTAACATGGTACTCCATTGGTAAATGGATTCTAGTTCCAAGGACTAGTACCATCTTCAACTTTTTTGATGAATGTCCTATGGAAGAGCTTGAGTTTTTGCCATTTATTTTCTATATTCTGTAGGGCATAGAAATCATGAAAAGCCTGTAGATGTGTCTATGGATTAGAGTTGTATCCCCCCTCAAATCTTAGAATATTATTCATGTCTAAGTGCTTGATCCAGTTATCTTTCCTATGCCTAGTTAGAATTCTTATTGCCTCTGCAATGTTGAGCATGCTTTGAGTCACCAATAGAGGTTCATCATCATTGCTGCATCGATGATGCTGATGATGGTTTTGACCACCCCTTCAGTTCCTGTGACCTTCATGGTCATTGTTTTCTCATTAATCACCTTCATCATGATTATTTCAATGGTACTTCTATGAGAATCAACAGATGAAGAAGAATGTTTAGAATTAGATGAAGAGGATGGAGAGGAAAGTGGACCACCACCACCACCATGGTATCCACCACCATTTTTCTGCTCATTATGACCACCATCCTTAGATCCCTTACCATTTTGATGCTTGCCTATGTTCCTACCTTGACTGTCACTTTTTCCTGAACCTATTTTATGAATAGTGGATCATAGGTTCAAGGTCACACTCTCATCACTAATAACAAGGGGTGGAGAATCCTCATGTTGAGAACCTTTAAAGGGAGGATTCCATTTTCATCTTGATCTAGTAGGAACAAGGGATTAGTATAATGTTTTCCGTTCATAGCCTCATGAAGCTTCTCCTAATGTTTAGTGGAATGGTATTCCTGAGTGCCATAACCATTCAAAATGTATTCCTTATGAAGATCTAAGATGTTCAACTTCTTAAGGATTTGGAACAACATCCCAAGTATAGATCGATCAAGGGGCAAGGTAATGTTGCCCT
>MNCI01007652.1:285389-321294 GCA_015680685.1 Gnetum montanum
TGTGTGTGTGTGTGTGTGTGTGTGTGTGTGTGTGTGTGTGTCATGCAAACATTGTATTATGTGTTTATGTATGTGTGAAATAAGTTTAATGTTGTGAACTCTAACCATTCCATGTGTGTTGTGATTTGGTTTGTGTGAATTGTGGCTTATGTGAGGGGGAAACAACTATTCCAAGTGTAAAAGCATCTTGTGTGAAAATCAAGAGTCTTTTGAAGGAGGATGCTACTAATGTGGATATCAAATAGGCCAACACAACATCTCTCTAATGATGGGATCTTTCCTTGGATTTTTGACATGTTTGATAGTGTTTTGGAACTATTTGGATAACTTTAGAATGTTTTGGGGGCTATGGGAACTTGTTTGGAGGTGTTCAGAGGTTCTAGGCCTTGAAACAAGAATCTTTGTATTTTGGCCTTGTAGAGGAGACATCCCATTTGTAAGCAAGATGTCCCATTTGCATTATAGAAATCTCTACTAAGACATCCCACATGATTTGAAGACATCTATTCTAAGACCTCTGCACTCAAGAAAGATGTCTCCTATTTCTCATAGATGTCTCCCACAACTTTTAACAAACATTAAATTAAATGATAAATTTGAGAAAAGATGAAAAGAGAGAGGGAAAAGATATAAATAGACTCCTTAGGCCTTAAAATTAATCAATAGAGCCTAGAAAAAGAAAAATAAATTCTAAAGTGAGTCTAGGAAGAGAAAGAGAGAGTGTAGGGAGTTGAGAGAAGAGTAGAGAGAGAGATAGAGTCTTGGCAAGGTGCCTTGATGATCATCCTTGTGAGTGTATGATTACTTTGATTGAGGATGTGAGAGTTTAATTGAATCTCTTATCTATCCTTGGAAATTGTGCTTTCTTTCATATGTAAATCCTCCATCTGAGTAAGAATAAAGCTTTCATTTTTCTTTTCTTACTCAAATTTTCTATTTTGTGAGTTTGAGAGAGCTTGGATTGTGGAATCCATGGGAGCTCCTCACCACTATGTGAACAAACTAGATGACATGGAATGAATTAAAAGATAACTTTCCCAAGAATAAAATCAACAAGAAGAAGATATAAGCTAGGAAAAGTTAGAAATCTTAGAAAAAATAGAAATAAAAATACTTGAATCCCAAATTTTCTCAAGCATGTATGTCTAAATAATGATAGTAATTACCAAATGTCAATGTAGAAAAATAATAGAAGCAAAATTTACTTGATCTTATTAACAAATGACCAATAGCCTATGCCTAGTCATGTGACAAAACCACATGAATTAAGCCTTTCATATGTCAACATCATATCTATACAAATACAACTATGAAACTATTCTATCAACCAAAATAAAGATTGAATCTCAAACTAAAAGAAATTATCAATCTAGATCTTGAGAAGCTATTAAAGGTAGGATTCATCTATCCAATTGCAAATAGTATGTAGTTAAGCCACTTGTCATTATTCCAAAGAAACATTCCAAGTTGAGGATTTGTATAGACTTTAGGTTATTGAATGTAGTTACTTTCAAACATCACTTTTCTTTGTCATTTATAAACCAAGTCCTAAATACCATCATAAAGCATAAATACTATAGTTTTTTAGATGGATACAATGGTTATAATTAGATATAAATACCTCTAAAAAACCAAGAAAATGCAACCTTCATAAGCCCTTGAGGAACATTTTCGTATAGACAAATATCCTTCAATCTTTGCAATACTCCTACTATTTTTGAGAAAATTGTTCTTAGCACATTTCAAAAACATATTGGTAATGGTGTGAAGGTGTTCATGGATGATTTTTGACATATGATTCATATTTAAAGCAAGTCTTAGATTATACTAAGTAAGTATTAAAATGTTATGTTGAAACTAATCTCAAGTTCAATTTGTAGAAAATTCATCTAATGATCCAATAGGGCATATTTTTTGAACATATAATCTTAGAGAGAGGGATTGAGGTGGATCTAGATAAGATAAGGATCATACAAGACATGACCAAAAATCTACAAATAGTCAATGTTGTCAAATCATTTCTTAGTCATATTAGATACTATGAAAGATTTATTGAGAATTTATCTAAAATTGTCAAATCATGGGTCAAGTTAACTAAGAAATATACATCATTCATTTGGTGAGAAGATTGTGAAAAAACATTTGAGCTTATTAAGTAGAAAATTGTATAGACTCCAATTCTATAAGTCCAAGACTGATTTAGACCTTTTTACATTATAACCAATCTATCTAATTATGTCTTAAAACTAGTTAGATGCATACTACTCTCTTCAAGAATGCATACCACTTCATAAAGTTCTATGAATGATGCTAAAGAAACAATAGGATGATAACCCAATTTAAAGGATCACAATAGTGGATCTAATCATTAAAATTGTTTGACATGTGAAAAATTAATTTCATGGATCCCATCACAACCATTTGTAATGAAAAATCTTATATAATTATTACTATTGACTATAATACTAAATGGGTAGCAATTGCTCATTATATAAGACTACAAAATAACTACATCTACTAAATTCTTTTAATAATATGTATTAAATAGGTTAGGTATGCCAAGAACACTAGTTTCAAATAATGTACTCATGTCAAAAGTTCTAGCTTTAAGAAGCTAATGTAATACCTTGAAGTTAAACATAAACTAATAACATTATAGTACCCTCAAAAAATAGTCAAGTGAAAGACGCTGATGAGAAGCTCCCATGGATTCCACTATCCAATCTCTCTCAATGTTACAACAACAAAAAATTTGAACAAGAAAAGAAAACAAAAGCTTTATTCTTGCTCAAATGGAGAATTTACAACTAAAAGGAAGCACAATTCCCAAGGATAGACAAGAGATTCAATCCAACTCTCACACACTCAATCAAAGCAATCACACACACAAGGATGATCATCAAGGCACCTTGCCAAGACTCTATCTCTCTCTACTATTCTCTCAACTCCCTAAACTCTCTTCAAACTCTCTTTAGATTTTCTTTCTTTCTCTTTGTAAGCTCTCCTTCTCAAATTGAAGGCCCAAGAGGCCTCTTTATAACTTTTCTCCCTATTTGTTCATCTACCCTTCAATTTATCATTCAATTTAATGTTCATTAAAATCTGTGGAAGACATCTTCAAGAAATAGGAGACATCTCTCCCAAGTGCAATAGTAACAAAGTAGACATCTTCAAATTATGTGGGATGTCTTAGTAGAGATGTCGACAATGTAGATGAGACGTCTCACTTGTAAATGAGACATCTCCTTTGCAAGGCTAAAATACAAAGATGCTTGTTTTAAGGCCTGGAACTTCTCGACACCTCAAAACACGTCCCCATAGCTCCTAGAACATCCTAAATTCATAAAAATAGACCCAATACACTTCCAAAAATGTCAAAATACCCTGAGATCATCATCAAAAAAACAACATTGGAAGAAAAATACAACAACACACAAAAATCTATGCACAAACATGTTGAGGTTTAGACATGGGCTAGGTGTTGTCCTCACCATCTCTCCCATCCTTAAGAATTTCCAAAGTGATCTCCAAAAATGGCTAGTAAACTTGACATCCCTATTTCTCACAATTAAAGGAATGTCATGTAGCCTCAAAACATGCTGAAAGAATAAATGTGCATTATGGGAAGCATCACTACTATTCTTGCATGGAATAAAATGAGCCATCTTGGTAAATCTATCTACTACAACAAGTATAGAATCATGATCAGATTTTATCTTAGGAATTCCACAAACAAAGTCCAAAGAAACACTTTCCCAAGGAGCATTTGGGATTGGCAAGGTAGATAATGACCATCTATAACTTTTCCTCCTTTGAGCTTTTTACAAATATAAGATTCTTTTACCAATTTAACCACATCACTATACATACCTAGCCAAAAGTAATTTTTGTTCACTAATTCCAATGTCTTGGTCTTGCTCATATGTGCAACCATGTCACTTTCATGTTTCTCTTTAGGGAGTTTGTACCTGCAATCGCACTTTGGAACACAAATTTTTCCATCCTTAAACAAAATCCCATTCTTCACATGATAAGCTTTCTATTGATCAGTTCTTCCTAATAATGGGGAAGATAACTATTTCCAAATTGCATCAAAATCCTTATCATTAGGATATAATGAAGTAAAAGACTTAAATCCTTGAATTTTCACATTAGAAGAAACAACATGAACTCTAGACAAAGCATCAGCCATAACATTAGACTTCACATTCCTATGTTTCAAAAACAATGAAATTCTTGCAATTTCTCTATCCATTTCATGTACTTGGAACTCAATTTCTTTTGAGAATTTAAAAATTGAAGAGCTCTATGATCAGTAAATAAAATAAACTTTGATCCTTGCAAGTAATGTCCCCAATGTTTAATGGCTTTAAGTACATCATATAACTCTTTTTCATACACACTATACTTTTGTCTAGATTCATTTAATATTTTAGAAAAGAATGCAATTTATTTACCTTCTTGAGAAAGCACACCTCCAATATCAAGCCCACTTGCATCTACTTCCACTTCAAATAGTTTTGAGAAGTTTGGAATTGCCAAAACTAGAGCACTACAAATTTTCTCTTTCAATGCTTGAAAGGATTTGTCTTTCTCATGATCCCACACAAATGCTGAATTTTTCTTCAAATAATAAAGCATAGTCCATTCAATGGAACTAAAATTCTTAATAAATCTCCTATAGAAGCTATCCAGACCAAGAAAAGATCTCACCTCTCCCACATCCTTAGGTGAAGGACATTTCTTAGTTTCCTTTATCTTACTTGGTTCCATGTTAACTTGGTTCTTCGAGACAACATGACCTAGGTAGACAATTTATTTCTTCATGAAGTGGCATTTCTTGGCATTAATCATCAACTTTACCTCTTGTAACTTAGAGCATATCATCCTGAAATGATGTACATGGTCCTCTTCCTTAGAACTATAAACAAGAATGTCATTAAAGAAAACAATACAACATTTATTAATAAAATACTTTAGGACTTCATGCATGAGCCTCATAAATGTGACTAGAGTATTTGTTAGCTCAAAAGGCATGAATAACCACTCATAAAAATCATCCAGTGTTTTAAAGGTTGTTTTCCATTCATCTCTTGATCTAATCCTTGTTTGATGATAACCACTTTTTAAATCAATTTTTTTTAAAAAAAATCTCAACATTGGAAAGCACATCAAGAATTTCATCCATCCTAGGAATAGAAAATCTATACTTGATAGTGATCCTATTAATAGCCCTAGAATCTATGCACATCCTTAATTCATCGGTGTCCTTCTTGGGAACTAACATAACTGGAATGGCACAAGGAGAGATGGATTCCTTAATAAAATCATTAGACATTAATCCACTTGCTTGCTCAATTCTTCTCTCTAATTTGAAGTCATGTAGTAGGCTCTTTCATTTGGAATTGTAGCTCCTAGTATGAAATCATTTTGATGTTGGATGGATCTCATTAATGGAAGTCCTTCCAATTTTCCCTTGAAAACATCAACAAAGTCCAATGCCAAAGGTTTCATAGCTAGAGAAAGTCCATTTGTATGCTCCTCTTCACTTGTTATAAGTGTTGACATAATGACAAAATCATGGCTAGCCTCTTCATGTGCTTGTAGGTTCTCTTGCTCACTAAGTAAGATCAATGAAGCATTAATAGGGATATTTTCCTTACACTACTGTTAAGTCATAGGAATGAGTTCATGTATTTCATCTTTTCTTAGAATAGACCAAAAATTTCTTGCACCACTAAAAGAAGCCTTATTGTCAAAGTTTCAAGTTCTTTCCAAAATAACATTAGCAAAATAAATAGGGAGGATGTCACAATATACCTTATATTTAAAAGGACCAATTCTAAAAGACAAAATACACCTATTCTTAACTTCTTGGAAATGATCCTTAGATAGCCAATGAAACCTATAGGGCCTAGGATGTGAAAATGTTTTCAAACCTAGCTTAGAAATATCCTTGGAAGAAAACACATTTTCTTGAGCTCCATTATCAATTAAAATGTGTATCCATTCATCACTATCTATATACCTAACTCCAATCCTAAAGATCATCTTTCTTCTAAGATCTTCATTAGTATTAACATTTCCCATAAAAGTGCAACAATTAATTTTGGTGATATCTTTAATCATTGGTGCATGAAGATTACCTTCATTAGAGGATTCTTGATTTTCCAAGGTCTAAAGTTCCCTTCCTTTGGAGATCTTTGTCTTTTTGCACTCCCACTATTTGTGTTCCCTTTCACCACAACTAAAGCATTAAAGTCTAGATCCTTTTCATTTCCTTAATCCTTTTCATTCTTAAAGTAGTCTTTCTTGGAATCTTGGCCCTCCTTGAACTTCTTTTCCTTCTCCTTTGCATATTTTTTGGCATTTCACTTCTCCTTAGCTTCTTTCTCACCTTTATAATCTTTGGAGTCCTTACCTTTAGAAATTTTGGGACCTCTGTTGTATCCTTGGAGTTTCTTCTTAGCCATATGAGCCAATTCAAAAGCCTTATCCAATGTTTGGGGCTCATAGAAGGTTATCTCTTGTTGATACTCTCTTTTTAGTCCTCCTTGAAAGTTATATTCTTGTTCATAATAATCCCAATGAACTTTTACAAGCTACAAAGACTTACAAAAGTTCATGTAGTAGTCCTTCACATTATTATCACCTTATATTAGGTACTTCAATTTTTGCATGGACTCTTATCTATGATGAGTCTTCTCAAATTTTTTCTTGAGCATGAACTACATGAAAGACCAATCCTTGATAGGAGTATCATTTTTCACCTTATAATAATGACTTTCCTTCTCCCACCATACAAGTGCTATGCCTTCTAATTTGGTTTCAGCAAAAGATACCTTCTGATGATTTTCCACATCTTCAAGTTCAAAGTACTTGTTAAGCATTTTTAGCCAAGAGGGAAAATCTTCAATTCCTTCCATTCCATTGAAGGATTTTAATTCAACATGAGGTATCCTTGAAGCATGTTTGAAAGATTTTTCAAGAGTGACTTCAATTCCTTCACCTTACTTCCTTTGAGGCTTAGAAGGAAGTTCAGTTTTTCCATTTCCTAGGAAAATTGAAACCTTGAGACATATTTTTAGCACTATGAGAATGAAGAAAAACATCATCTTGAGCTTCTCCTTCTCCAAAGTATTCATCTTTAAAAGGAATATCATCTTCAAGGGATGAAATTGAGGAATGTCTTAAAGAAGATCTTGGTGAAGAATTGCATGACTTGCACCCTTGCTTAGATGCTTTTGATGAAGTAGCATGCTCTTTGTTCACTCCAAGCTTTTTTATTTTCTCAAAAATGAGCTTGAGAGAATTTCTTATGTCATCCATGTCTCTTGACAAAGCTTGAACTATCTTCTTCTTTGGAGGCATGATGGAAATTGATCTAAAAGGTAATTTTCACAAAATTCTATAAGGAAAGGTGAAATTTTCAATATTTCTCAAGGAATGAGACAAGAAATTCTTAGATCTAAAGAGAAATGAGCATAAGATCTTTAAATCCAAGCTATTACAAGCTAATGGATGTCCAATTCCATAATTATCTTCCAATTCTTGAAATATATAACAAACTTAGGGATCAAAGGAAAATTTTCAAACCTAAGGATGAGTAAAACAAGTAGCAAGAGAGAATTCATCCATTCTTGAGAATTTGGAGTGATTCTTTGTAATTGACATGAGAATTATTCACTTAAATGTAATTATCTTGAAGTCCAAGCCACTTTGATACCAATCTGATGAGGAGCTCCCATGGATTCCACAATCCAAGCTCTCTCAATGTCACAACAATAGTAAATTTGAACAAGAAAAGAAACTGAAAGCTTTATTCTTGCTCAAATGAAGAATTTATAGCTGAAAGGAAGTACAATTCCCAAATACAAACAAGAGATTTAATCCAACTCTCACACACTTAATCAAAGCAATCACACACACAAGGATGATCATCAAGGCATCTTGCCAAACTCTATCTCTCTCTACTCTTCTCTCAACTCCCTAAACTCTCTTCAAACTCTCTTTCTCTCTCTCTCTCTCTAGACTCTCTTTTTTCAATTGAAGGCCAAAAATTTCTATTTATACCTTTTTCTTCTATATCTTCATTTGCCCTCTAATTTATCATTTAATTTAATGTTCATTAAAATTTGTGGATGACATCTTTGAAAAATAAGAGATGTCTCTCCCAGGTGTAGAGGTCACACAATAAACATCTTCAAATCATGTGGGAAATCTCAGCAAATATTTCTACAATGTAGATGAGATTTCTCACTTGCAAATGAGACATCTCCTCTACAAGGCCAAAATACAAAGATGCTTGTTTTGAGCCCTTAGAACCTCTAGACACCTCCAAACAAGTTCCCCTAGCCTCCAGAACATCCTAAAGTCATCAAAATGGATCCAAGACACTCTAAAACATGTCAAATACCCTAATATCATAATCAGAAAAACAACACTAAAAGATAAACACAACAACATACAAACATCTATGCACAAACATATTAAGGTTTAGACATGGGTTGGGCGATGTCCTCATCAGTTTCTAATAGGGAAACTACATGAATCTAAATAAGAAAAATTAGTAAATATAGGAAATATTGAAGTCCAAAACTAAATGATGCTCTATGGGCTTATAGGTCTACATGGAAATTTCCTATAAACTATTATACCTATGAGTGAGTATATGGAAAGTTACCTTATTTTCCCATTCAAGTTGAACATCACCCAATAACTACAACATGTGACTTAGATATTAATCTTAATATAGCATAGAAGGAATGAATCATGAATCTAAACCTACTAGAAAAAAATTAAATGATAACACTTATGCATAATGATGTTCACAAAATCTAAATCAAACAACGATACAAAACCAAAATTAAATACATAAAGATTAAACTAGGGAACAATGTTCTTTACTATAATAACAATGATGTGCCTCAATGCATGAAGTTCCAAATACTTTGGATGGGATCTTATGTTGTCCATGCTACTTTTAGATTTGGTGCCTTGCAAATTTACTATTTGAATAATCCATAAAAATTGATGTTATTTAACATTCACTAAATCAAGCCCTTTAGGAAAGCCATTAACCATATGACCTCATCTCCATTATCCATCATGAGTATTGCTTGATTTTTCACATCTTCTCCATACACCTCAGTCATGGTGAAAATACTCATTATAATTAGCTTTTTGAACATGATTTTAATTCTTTTTGTTTTACAATTTCTTCTTATTTTTCACTATTTTTATTAAATTTTTCATTTATTCAATATTTCTCCATTCTTAATATGTCCATTCTTGATATTTCTGTATTCTTTATATACTTTTCCATTTTTTAAAGTCATTTTCCTTATTTTTTGTAAATAATTTGATTATTTAAAGTTAATAAAGTTATAGATCACGTGTAATAAACAACTTTGATTAAGAAGAAAGGAGGAAGGATCACATGGTTTGGATGAGGGTGTAAAATCAAGGAGATTTGTTGATTCCTTGAACTTTCATCTTGGGTCCCATTGATTTCATGTTGATGCACTACCACTTATGTTTTTATTAACTCCAAGAAATCACATTTCAACATAATTGTTCCCTCATTACGATATTGGATAAGCATGTGATCCATGCTTGAAAGTAATTCTATGACAAGGATAAAAAATTAAATAATTCATTTAATTATTAAGAACTCAATCTTAGAGTACCATTGGAAAGACATATACCAATGTATGAAGATAAACTACTTCTAAGAATCACATGTTCTCCTAGATTAGTTTTATCATGTAACTAGAAAGACATGTGGCCCATGCTTGAAGGTGCATTGCTAATGGAATTATGATTGGTTATGAGATTTGAAAGACATATGACCCATGTCTAAAGGTTCTTCTTTAACCAATGGCCAAGATCCACAACATGAACATGTAAGATATAATATGTTATGTAAGAAAGAAAATAAAACCATTAGTTGTATTTGTCTTCATTCAAAGAAAAAGGACAAATCAAATTTTATTTTATTAAAATGAATTAATGGGTAGATGTACTTGTTTTTTTTTTCTATAATTATTCTTTATTTTCATTAATTTCCTATGTTTTATTTTTGAGGAATGTCTTTTCAATAACTGCAAGTATGGTCTCAATCATTTCTTATAAATTTAAAGGTCATACTAGGTTTTAGGTATCTACTTTTTGACTAATAAAGCTTCGTTACAAATTTCTTCTTCAAATATAACCTTTTATTTTTTATACTTTCAATCTCATGTTATCTTGTTCAATTCTATCATAGCTCATTCACCATTCACACATCATGTAGAAATTTCATAAAGTTTATTAATTATTCATATAAAACATTCATCACTAATAATATATTTTCTCAATCAAACTTGCCTATAGGAACTAATAAGCCATTATTAAATTTAATTAATTTCTCCAATAATTCCAAACAATTATAACAAATATGAAAGCTCCAAATCAAACAAATCTTTAAGAAATCTATAGACATAAAATTTGTTGAATTTTGACTTGTAAATTTCAAGATATTCATAAAAAATAGCTTGACTATGACTTAGGGTTCACTCATGGTATTGCAAGAAATGGACTACAATTTGACCATGACTCTTGATATTGCAGTCAACAATCTTTCATTCACCATGACTCATGGTCATCTTGTGTTATCAATCACAACCCATGGTCAAGTTATAATTAGTCATGCTCTTCCACCATGACTCATGAATTTCCTAATGATGGATGCTCAAAGGAAGAAACATTAATCACAACTCATTGATAAGCAATAGGTATTGACTATGCCCAACCATATGAATCACTAACATGTACATGCGATCTAGTCAAATTCTATGAACTCTATTCACCTAAGTGGCCTATGTTCATAAATAGTAAAATGTGTAATCATTGATCATTATCTTTCCAGTTAACACTTGTGTTAAGTTGTTGTTATGATTAGTGTCATTGGGGTATAATATATCTATTTTTATATTTTGTATACTTTCTTTGCTTGCTAAATGATTAAATAAATAAAAGTTTAATATTTAAAATAACTAAATAATCAACTAATTAATTAACTATCTATCCTAAACATGGATCATACATTCCTACTTTTCATACACATACTAATGTTGTTAGATTACCAAGTGTCTTCTGCTAGGTGAACTAAGTATCCACTACTGGAATTACCAAGTGTTAATATGTTATGCTGGAAGTGGTCATTCTCATTTTGATTACCAATTATGATATTAAATGCTTAAGAATAAGAAAGTAAATTGCATTTAATGTAACTTAATAGAAAATAATGCTAATCTAGTCCAAGTGCTACAATGGATTGAAGAAATCTTAATATTATTTTTATTCATGCAAATATGTCCAAGTACAATGTGCACTCATATAAAATGTCATACAATCACTTTAATCCATGCTATGGGTACTCAGAAGTGAAAATTTACTAACTCTTGTGGGAAGAAACTACAAGAGTCTCACTAAGCTATGATCGAATTACACCATAAATGTGATAGATATTTGTATATATATGCAATGACAACATCATTGTTGATGCACCTACATCAATGCCTCTTGAGATGTATCGATGAGTATACATTGATGGGGATGCATTGATGGGCATGTATCAATGTAATCACCTTATTGGCATTTTATCATGCCCCCACAAATGACTAAAAACTCATCCTCAAGTAAACAAAACTAGGATTGAACTTCTTAAAAAATTTGGAAAAGTATGAAAGTTTATTAACTAACTAACTAACTGACTAATGCTAACTGACCTTGAATGCCCTATTATACAGATAGAGGTAGGATGAACTCTTCACATAGTGCCTATAGGTGGAGGCTTCTATGGCTCTAAGGTCCTTCATTAAATCTTAGTACTACTAGCAGTTGAGGCTATCTTGCTATTATCACTACTATTGCTAGAAATTGTAAGGCATCTAGGAGTGCCTTCATTTTCTCCTCTTTTTTCCATGGATTATAGATGGTCCATGCTACTTCATCTAGATTAGATGGTGTTGGGATATCCCATGGCCATGAAAATGAAGGAAACATTTTCTTCATGTTGATGAACCATGCTACAAATCTTTTATGTTCAACATTGAATATTCTAATAAGATTTTGCATTTCTAGATAGTCATTCATCCTCTTAGCTAGGTTCTCAACAATAGATCATTGATACATAAATTTAATTCTAAGAACTTTAAGCTCTACATTGATTATTTCCAAATTTTTCTTTATATCCTTATAGAGCTTGAACTCTATATCATAAAGAAGATAGGTGATGGCAAACTTCTTATCTAACTTTTTCCTTGGCCTTTCTATTGTTAGCATTACCAAGTTTGCATAGTGAAGGATGGTAAGCTTCATGTATTCCATCATCTCCTCAATATGCAACTCCTTTAGTCAAATTTCTACTTAGCTATACCTATTAGGTTCATCAAAGATGGGTTGCCATGCATTACCTCTTTACTGGAGATACAAGATAGCCTCATTCACCTTCACCTTGGCTAACTTGAGTTCTTTCTCATTGACCTATTTCATCATTCTAACCTACTCCCTATAGTAATTTTCACCCTTTCAAATTTTAATGCTTTATTCTTCTAGGTGGTAATTTCAATTGTAGTCTTTTGGTGAAGGGCACAAACTTCCTTCATTAAGAGATTTCTATTTTCAGCCAATCTTCTCAAATCTAAATTCACCTTAGCAATCTTCTCATGTTGCTAGTGGATATATTTAACCATTTGGTCCTTTTTCTACTCAACATTTCACAAGTGATGGTTATCACCAGTGAAACACCACAAAAATTTGAGCTCTGGCTTCTCAACCGCAAATTTGGCTAAGTTTCAGAATGATAGCACTCTTCCCAAATATTTCTAAGTGTTTATACTACACTCTCCACTACTGGGACTATGCTCTAAAGCATAGTCAACACAATTGCCAGGCTTGCAAGATTTTTTCTAAGTGTCAAAATAGTGACACAAGCTATAGATTTTTCTAAGTGCTAAGATTACGCTCTCCACTACTAGGACTATGCTCTAGAGTGTAATCTGCATAGAAGACCAAATTTGCATAAATTTTCTAATTATCAGGACTACGCTCCATAGCATAGTTAGAGTGTAGATAATTTGGAAGTCCAATTTCTACCAAAATTTTGCTAAGTGTATAAACTACGCTCTCCACTGTTAGGACTATGCTCTAGAGCATAGTCAGCATAGTCAGCTTGAAAACACATTTTCTACAAAAATTTTCTAACTACTAAGACTATGCTCTGCACTGCCAAGACTAGACTCCAAAGCGTAGTTAATCCAGAAGCCAAATTTTGCAGAGTTTCTCTAAGTGTTGAGCCTACACTCACTATGGCTTGGAAGCATAGTTAGCCTTCCCTGGAGCGTAATCAAAACTTAGCTACATTTTTCCAATTTTTTCCAGTTTTCAACTAGATTTTGCCTAAGTCTAGGACTACTCTCTCACCTAGTCTAGAGCGTAGTCAAGTGTAGATGGCAAGAACAACCTCCAAAGGTCCCAAAAACACATCACCATCATTTGCATCAACTCTAACATACCTCCAACAGTAACATTTGTCATTTTTGCATCCCCATTTCCCCAAAAAATGTAACTACACTCTAACACGTAGTCCCAGAGCATACTCTCCAAAATTTACATTTTTTTTTTTGCATGTTTTGGCATTTTCAAGTACCTTGTGATCTTCTCCATGAAACTGGGTAGTGTAGTAACAATCTCTTAGCTTCACAAACTCTGTCAAAGCAATGACACTACTCAACACCATAGAGCTTAACACCAAAGAGTAGTTGGGGTGAGCATAGTCCCAACTACCCCAAAGCATAATCCCACCTACCACTTTGCATGTGGCACTCAATTTGTATTTATGGCTAACCCTAGCCCTATAAATACCCCTATTCCTTAATGTTTTTGGGGTTGGCTAGCATTTTCATCAGTTGGCATTTTCATCTTAGTAGTTGGCATTCTTGGCACTTAGCTTCTTAGGCGAATGAGACCTAGAGTGCATCATTACTAATGAGAGGCAGAGTTGCACACCACAGTCCACTGCAAACCCATTGCATCCCTACAGGACATCACACGGTACACCATGACAACCAACTTGGCAAGCATGAACGCCAAGATAAGCATCAAACTTCATGACCTAACACCATTAAGACTATGACTATGCTCTCCACTATGCATGTTGTACACCACATACCCTCTGAACACCTTTTGGAGTTAACTATGCTTCCATTTGGGGTGTTTTTTCATTTCTCTCTCCTATGTCTCACATTTTTCTAACATTTTTCTTGCATTTTTCACACGTTAACATATTTTATTATGCTTGGGTGATAGTCTTTATGGGTTGGCACCCTTTTTTTGGTCAAAACCCTTAACTACACTCACCCCCATTTCATGACTACCCTCTACACCTTGCACCATGAAACGCCACTTTATAAACTTAGCACCTTTCATGTCCTTCACATTAGCATTTTAGTTAACCATGCCACCCCGCAGTTGCACCCAACACTTTAGCTATAACTAGCAAAGTCCCTATTTTATTGACAAGACCATCCATGGCACTTCAGCTCAGTTTCTAGTAAGGCCCTCACATGGAGACAAGGTTAAGGTTATGTGTCCATTGATCCCTTAGTGATTCTAGCCATCAACATTTTTGATCATTATAGTTTTGGTGCTAGAAAGAGGGTCATGTCATTTCCTTCTTCATTACATGTTATGGTTGTCTTCACCTACTCTCTACACCCCTACCAATGCAAATTGGTCCTTGTTGTCAATCTTTCCAAAACCCTACATAGCAACCCAAACCATGTTGCTCTACACTTTTTTCTACATCTTTATTCTCCTAGCGTAGCAAGTGTAGCTGGTGGAGAGAATAGTTGGTGTGAAGCATAGTCTACATACTTAGCCAATTTTCTAGTGTGAAGAGTAGTCTCCAAACTTAACATTTTTTTTCTATAGTTTTACACTTAGTCATTTTTTGGCAGTTTCTAGACTTAGTCATTTTCTACTACCAGCAAACTTAGGCATTTTTCTGCACTTTTAGAGTTAGCCATTTTTTTCAAACAACAACTCTGACAACTTGATCTATGAACATGAATCCAAATCAACCTTCCACATCAGTGTCTAATGCACTTGACACCCTCATTCACCCAAAGCATGTCGTGCTTAGCCATGAATAATATAACTTTGTTTGTGCCAAAATCCAAGCAAGATTACATATGGATCACCTTGACCTAGAGGCAAAATAGGACTACGAACAAGTCCACTGGGATGGACAAGAGTACAATCCTACCTTGTTCTACATCATTCCACTCATGAAGTCCTATCACCAACTATTGTCCCAACTCATCTGTGCAAACGAGCACAATGGAGGGACAACCTACAAGGAAGCCTCACAAGAGGAAGAAGATGAGTTCAAGGCTTACTTTGAATGTGAGAGTCCCCTCTACACCATCTTCCAATAACCACTCCCCAATACAGCCCCTTCTCAATTTAGTTCACCCATCCTCTCTGATATGGTGACCATGCCAACTAAACCTTTCTTACAAATAACCATTACATTTGCCCAACCCTACACTCAAACTGGAGCCACCTCCCAACCCCAAAAAATTCAGGCATCCTACATCCTACCTATTTTCTCAATGCCTTTGATGCCCATCCAACCCATGTGTGTGTGGCCTACCTTGATTACCATGTCCATCACTCAGCCAACACATCAACCACATTCATCCACTAGGACGTTAAACTTGCATACTCTACAACCAATAATTTGGCCCTATGTCATGTAACCAACACAAGCCTAGTCAACATAATCAGTTGGTACATCTCCAAACTTGGATCAGGAATTCTAATTGATCCAAAGTGTGATAGAGGAGATCAAATAGCTCAAGACTACCTCCTTTGAAATCATCAAGATGGTGGACTTCCACAAGGATGATCCCATAAGTCCTAGAGTACCACCCCTAACTCTCCCAACTAGGTTCTCTCTCCCTTAACTCACCAAGTACAATGGTGAGGGGGATCTTAAGGCACACTTGGTTACATTCAGGTCCAAGTGCATGTTGTTGTAATCCTAGCCACATGCAATCATGAATGTCTTTCCCATGTCCCTAACTAGTAAAGCCCTAAACTAGTACCTCTCGCTACCCAAGGCCTCAATCTCCTCCTCAAAGGATCTCCTCAACTAGTTTGTGACATACTTTAAGTGCAACCTAAAACCTGAAGCAACCTCAAACAGCTCATGCAGGTCAAGAAAGGATCCTTAGAGCCTATGCCAAAATTTATCCAATGCTAGAGCTCCTCGTTACAAGGAATGAGGAAGCCAATTGCATAGACACATCTCTTGGCCATTTTCAAAGGTGCAATGAATGACTTCATTAAGCCTAAATTGTACTACCTATCTTCAAAGTCTCTCAACAAAGCTTTTGCCCAAATGAAGGGCATAGAGGAGGTAGCCCACACTAGCAATGTCCCATCCTACATGGCCTACAAAAACCAGCATGTGCACAAGCAAAAATGCAATAGTGGTAGTAATAGCCACACCTACAAAAGCAACCAACCAAGGCCCAATGGCTAAGCAACCTAAGACCCCAACACACAAAGCTGCCAAATTTGATGCCAACCCATCCACAATGATAGGGGCCACAATGCAATCTACTCCAAGGCCCCAATTTAAGTTCAAGGACGGCTCAAGATATACCCTACTACCAATGAAACCCTTCAGTTGTTGGAACAAATTTTGAAAGCTAGGAAAATCCAATACAAACATGTATCAAATATTTCCTACTAAAACACAATGGGTACAGTGAACTCTTGAGGAATCCTACCTCAGTAGTACCAAACAAGCCCTTGGTCCTAAAAAACTTTCGACTAGACCAATACTACCACTACCACTAGATGCCCGGTCATAGCATGAACAACTCTTAGGCTTTGTAGAATGACTTGCAAAGAATGATAGAAAGGTGCCAACTTGTGCTTGACGTAACAAGCCAATCCAATGCAAATGATGCCCCCTACATCATAAACTTCATCAACGTAGGTGGAAAGTCTAAACCTATGCAACAACCTTTCATGATCCAAGTGCCTCATAGTAACACAAATATCCCCTTAGCCTCCACAAGCAAGAGGCCTCCCTTCATGATTAAAGTGTTACCTTAGGCACCCACAACATCCTTCATTTTCAAGGTCCTACCATAATCATTTACTAAGATATTAAAGTAGAAAAACTCATCTACTAAGATATTAAACTAGCATGATGTAGCAACAACAACCACTAAACAACCATTTGTCATCAAGGTACCACAATGAGTTGGCCCTGCAACAACAGCAAAACAATCATTTGTCATTAGGATGCCAAAACATGATGAACCCTGACCTACCGAAAGCCCAACAATGCACAATGTGTTGGTCTCTTCTTCTTCAGTGGCTTACTTCACTAGCAACTTGGGTAGGCCTACCAAATGACAATGTAAGAGGTGGAACGAGTGCCTTGCAATCCCTATGGCCAAAGTAAAGGCCGCAACCAAGCACTGAGGCCCCCAAGCAGGCTAAGCCAACCAAGAAAACCAAGCGTAAGTCCCCTTTGTAAAAGATCCATATCTCAAATCGCATGGAGGAGGTTAAGGCAAACACAACGGCCAATGACAAGGACTTTGTGGCTACACTAACCTAGGTGAAAAAAACACTTAAGCAAAAGAACATAATGCTAAGCTTTTATGACTTAGTCATGACCTCATCTACTCACCATCAAGCACTGGCCTAGATGTTGGCCTTCATTCTTGTTATGAAGGACATCCCTGCAAATGAGAATGCCATTTGTGCAATGATCTTACCTCTTTGTTTCATAGGAGTTAGGTTCAACATCCCTAGCCTTTTGTGATAATGCAATTAAGGTCAACTCTGAATGAGGGGAGGTCACAAAAACTCTATTATCTATTAGCATATGTGTTGGGTAGTGCACCATTCACAAGGTGCATGTCAATGATGGTGCAACAACAAACATATTTCTATACTCCATCATCTATAAATTAGGCCTAGTAGATGAGATTAGGCCAACTAAAACTACATGTCTAAAATCCTTCAATGGATCATGCATCACCTTCAAGGGTACAATCAACATCACCTTCATGGTAGGGGAGCAGTTCCCCACCTGTATAGATTGCACTATCATAAAGGAGATGTCAAGCTTCAACCTGATCTTTGGTAGGCCTTGGCTAGCTCAACTACAAGCTATCTCCTTTCCTATCCATCAAGAAGTTCACCTTCCATACTAAGGTGGTCAAATTATCATCTACAATGATAACTCCTCTGCTCTAGCTATCCATCACATAGACATGGGCCAAGTGTCAGAGTTGGAGTTTCTTGGTGATGTACCTATGGTAACCAATGCAACACCTAAGGCTAACACATCCAAATGAGTGGTTGTAGCCAATAGCCTCCAGGAGGAACCTAAGCCCTACATGCTCCCTATTCCTAGTCTAATTAGGAAGCAACTGCATGACCAAGATACCCCCTTGGCCAAGAATGCACTAAGTCCTTGCTTGCCCCTTTGCCTTCACATGCCATGCATTTTTTCTTTTCACTTGCATTGCATTTGTTCATGCATTCACATTTCACCTGCTCACTTAGATTATGTATTTTTCTTTATTTACACACTTTTTCTTTGTTTATGCATTCATCCACTTAGCTTACATATTGCATTTGAAACACATAAAAATCAAAAAAATCACAAAACTACAAAAACACATGGCCCAAAAAGGCCTTAAACTAGTGTATGGCCTACCATGGCCTTAAACTGGTAACCCACAATCCACCATGGCCTTAAACTATCAACTACAACCCACTACAGCCTAAAACTAGCAACCCTTTTACTTCTCTTGCAATGGACCAAAAAGGCCTTAAACTAACGTATGGCCTGCCACAACCTTAAACTGGTATCCACGGCCCAAAATGGCCCAAAAATAGCAACACACATGGCTTAAAATGGTCCAAAACTACCACTATAGCCTAGAATGGCCTAAAACTATCACCTTTTGCATTTCTTTCCTTTCATTTGTGCATTAGCTTTGTTACACAAGTGCCACTTGATGTTGTTTTTGCTAGTTGGGTTTTACAAGATCTTTCGAGCACACAGCATCACTAGGCATGCAATACTATACCTCACCGAAGCAAGGTAAGCATTTGTCTATCACGATGCTTAAACTAGCATAGCAATCTACTATGACTATAAACTAGCACAACTAGTTCACTATGACTATAAACTAGCATAGATAGTTTGTTATGACTATAAACTAGCATAGCTAGTCTGCTATGACTATAAATTAGCATAGATCATCCTTGGGCCACAACACTAAATTGGCATCCACAACATCCATCTATCATGACACTAAACTAGCATAGCTCGTCCTTGGGTTATGACATTAAACTGGCACAATAGCACATCTTCTATGATGATAAACTTGCACACAACAGTCTACTAGGACTATAAACTAGCACCCCATGGTCTACCAAGACTTTAAACTAGGTCCATGATCTACCAAGACCTTAAAATAGCATTTTTTTTAATCTACTAGAGCACCTACCATCGATGCAGCCTTTGGAGTAGTCATAGCATCATCACCCCTAGCATTTTCAATGGCATCTCGATCACTTGCCACTAGTTTAGCATTTGACACATCTATAGCATCTTTGTATCTAGTAGCTGACTTGCATTTCACATTTTGTTATTTTCTTGTCTCCTCAAAGTTATGTTTGAAGGATGAAGCCCCAGAGGTGGTCGTGCAAAGCTGCATCTCATCATAGCATCAAGTTGCCACATTGCTCCAATGTGCATGATTAGGCTAGCTAAACCACTCAAGAGTGCACATTCCCTTCATCCCATTTTAGCCTACACACATTTACTCCCTACATCCTAATACCCTCTTTCATTTCCCACATTCCCCTACATGCAAACCCTCATGCATATGTGCTATGAATGCACATGACATTCTCACTTCATGTCAACCATAGAACCCAAGGTGGATGTAACACAACTCATTTTATGGGGAGCTTCTATTGGCTAATCAAAGCCTAAGTGGATGTAATGCAACTCAACCCTGGGAGGAAACACCTATCCTATAGATGTGACATGGTTGCATCAAAGAAAAGCCCATCTACTCAATGGCCAACACTTTGCAACTAGCATTCAATAGTAAGCCAAACCCAATGGAGGTTCGCCCCACAAAAGAAGAAGCAAAAAGCAAAGAAGAGCAAAAGATAAAGCATAAACAAAAAAAACAAGAAAAATAGAGAGAATGGAGAGACACACATCCCCAAGAAAATTGACAATCTTGTAGTTTCACAACTACCCCAACCTTGAATTCACCTTGATCCTCTCCTGAGCATTCCAATGAGAGGCCAACATTTCAAAGGTACGCTGCCCTCATGCCATGGTCTCCATTAGCCATGTTGAATCCTCACCTTGCATCATGATACACTATTTACATTTCATCTCCCCTATTTGCATCTCATCTCCCTTGTTTTCATTTCATCTCCCTAGCACATTGCCTACACCTTTTTCCCTAGCATAACCCTATCATAGCACTCTTGATCATGGTGGAATGACATCTAATTTGGTACTAACGAGTGATGTTGGTGCCACAGTGGCTATGGTGTTTTGTGTTCTTTGTTGACATCTCTCAGGCCACTCCTCCAAACGTCAACAAAGAGGGGCCAATGAAACACCACAAACATTTAGGCTCTAGCTTTTAGATCACAAATCTAGCTAAGTGACAAAATGATGAAACTTTTTCCAAATTTTCTAAGTGCTGATACTATGCTCTCCATTTCTAGAACTATGCTCTAGAGTGTAATCAACACAACTACCAGTTTTGCAAGATTTTTTCCAAGTGTCAAAATGGTAACACAAGCTACAGATTTTTCTAAGTGCTAAGACTATGCTCTCCATTGCTAGGACTATGCTCCAAAGCATAATCAAAGTGTAGTCAGTAGAGAAAACTAGTTTTGCACAATTTTTCTAACTATTGAGACTACGCTCCAGAGCATAATCAAAGTGTAGATAGTCTAGAAGTCCAGTTTCTACCAGAATTTTGCTAAGTGTCCAAACTACACTCTCCACTGCCAAGACTATGCTCTAGAAAGTAGTTAGTGTAGTTAGCTTGCAAACACATTTTCTACAAAATTTTTCTAACTACCAAAACTACACTTTCCACTACCAAGACTATGCTCCAGAGCGTAGTCAGAGCATAGTTAGTCTAGAAGCCATATTTTGCAAATTTTCTCTAAGTGTTAAGCCTATGCTCACTACACTCAAGTGTGTAGTCAACCTCCCCTAGATCGTAGTCAACACGTAGCCACATTTTGCTAGTTTTTGCCAATTTTCAGCCAAATTTTTCCTAAGTCTGGGACTACACTCTCATCTAGTCTAGAACATAGTCAAGCATAGATTCCAAGAACAACCTCCAAAGGCCTCCAAAACACATCACCAACATTCACATCAACTCCAACACACCTCCAGTAGTAGCATTTGTCATTTTTGCATCCCCCTTTTTCCAAAAATTGTAACTACACTCTAGAGCATAGTCTCGGAGTGTAGTCTCCAAAAGTTGCATTATTTTTACATGTTTTGGCATTTTCAGGTACCTTGCAGTCTTCTCCATGTAGCTAGGCAACGTAGTAATACTCTCTCAGCTTCACAGACTCTGTTAGAGCAATGAAACTACTCAACACTACAAAGCTTAACACCAAAGCGTAGTTAAGATGAGCATAGTCTCAACTACCCCATAGTGTAGTCCCACCTATCGCTTTGCCACATGGTCTCCAATCCACATTTTTGGCTAACCCTAGCCCTATAAATACCCCTGTGTCCCAATTTTTTGGGGATTGGTTGGCATTTTCATCAATTGGCATTTACACCTTAGTAGTTTGCATTCTTGGCACTTAACTTCTTAGGAAAATGAGACCTAGAGTGCATCATTACTAGTGAGAGGAAAATTTGCACACCATGGCCCACTAGAGCCATGTTGCACCCCTATAGGACACTACACGATACACTGCAGTGGCCAACCTAGCAAGCATGGACACCTTAGCAAGCATCAAACTTCATAGCCTGACACCACCAAGATTGTGACTACACTCTCCACTACACCTATTATACACCACATACCCTTTGAACCCCTTTTGGAGTTAACTATGCTTCCATTTAGGGAAATGTTTCATTTCTCTCTCCTATTTCTTGCATTTTTCTAGCAATTTTCTTGTATTTTTTACATTTTTCACACATTGTCACATTTTACTATGCTTAGGTGGTAGTCTCCATGGCTTACACCATCTTTTTGGCCAAAACCCTTGACTATGCTTGCCCCCATTTCATGACTATGCTCTGCACCTTGAACCACAAAACACCACTTTACACTTAGTACAATACCACATCGTTCATGTTGGCATTTCAACTAATGATGCCACCCCCACAGTTACACCCAACACCTCAACTATAATCGATAAAGTCCCTGTTTGATCGACAAGACTGTCCAAGGTGCTCCACCTCTATTTCTAGCAAGGCCCTTGCATGGAGGTGGGGTTGAGGCTATGTGTCTATTGACCCCTCAATGATTCCAACCACTAACATTTTTGGTCATTACAATAAGTGAGGACCAAGTTCTCCTTGAAAACTTGTGACATGTCAAGGTCAATGTCATTTTTCATTACTTCAGATAGTGAAGCATTAATATTGATCATATTCTTGGCATTATTGGCCTCTTGGTAATTCTATTGAAACTATTGGAAAGCTTCATATCTTGTTAGTTTAGGCCTAAGAATAGCAAGATCAAAGAGATGTACTTATAATTCTGCAACCTCAGTGGCCAATTGTTGATTGGTAGTAATCGCTTCCTCAAGTTGTGCCATGCTAATTAACAACTTGCCTATAATCTCTAGGAGCTGCAACTAGATTGCTAATATATCTTAGGGAGGTTAAAGATCTTTGAAAGTAGTTTCCTAACTCCAACAAGTTGTTCCAACACTTCTTCATATTAAATAGCACTCATCTTCCTACTTCTTACTTCTACTGATGTATGGATATCTCCCATAGTAGCAACATCAAGAGCTAATGTAGCATGAGTGTTCTAAGCTTCTTTCACATGGTCTACCACAACCTCTACTACTATCTCCTAGCCCTTGTATGACATGATTAGGACTATTGCTGCTTCTCCTCACTCCTACATGACAGAGAAAGCCACTGCATTCTCAAAAATATTTAGGAAATGTTTCTTCGAGGATGTACATTGTAACTTATCTAGTATTTGGATTGGGATGGATGGATGACTGGTTTCTTTGAGCTAAGAATAACAGTGCCATCTCACTCTTAAGCTAGCTAATGGTTCTTGTGATCTCATTTAGGTGACTCATGGCTAGATGGTAGATTAAGGTTTCACCATCATCTCCAAAGGCTTGTTGTTGCTACAGTTATTACTTCCTAACTTTTCTAATAAATTTAGTAACTACAAGAATTTATGGTATTATCTTTGCTACTTTAGGTAGTGGTGGTGGTGGTTGCTCCTCTTCTTATAGCTTGGCAGCAAATTTATCTTTTATTATTTCTTTCCATGATGTAGCAAGAGACGATGGATCACATCATTAGAGTAGTGAGCTATCCCTTCTCTCTTACATAACTTTTTGATTAAGCATGGGAAGGGGAGCATCTTTCTGCTCTTCTCATTCTCCTTTAATCATTTTTTGATTTTAAAGAATATAATTTACAGAATATTGATAGGTAATTTTCTACTTAGAGTCATACATGCCTTGGTGAAGAAGGCTGTAACAATACTTGGCCACATCATTGGGTTGAGGTGATAAGTCACAATCTTAAAGTAGGCTCTCTTCATCTTAGTTAGGGCATTGTACTCCTAATGGTCTACTTTATAGCATCACTAGATCAACTCCTTCTTGGCTTCAGGGTTCATATGCATTGAGACTTCTTCTAGCTTTACCCTAATGTTGGATAAACAAAGAGCTTTGGCAATGGCTTCAACCTAGTAGAAGATGAAAATATTTTTAATTTTAATTGAGTCATCTCCTTATCAATTATTCCAAAAGATGTTTCCCCATGTACCATTCTCCACTATTGAAGAGAATGGATCATAGAGGAGACTCTTAGAGCTACATTTAGACCTCTTCAAGTGCCAACTCTAGGAATGATGCAAAGTTTAGTTTATACAAGATGGAGCTTTAGATCTTCCTATTCTAGATCTTTTCTAGGAAAGGTTTGGTGAGTGTGGCCTTCAAATTAGGCCTTAGTCTTAGACTCTCATCCTTCCTAGATTGGCCAATATCTATAGTGGAAATCTAACTAATAGACTCCATCTCAAACTCCTCCTGTAGGGGAAAATATCATGTGTAGCCTCATCTACCTACTCTTGTAATTATTGTAGTAGTAGTAGCAATAGTTAGTCTCTTCCTCCTTAGGATCACTTCTCTTTGGGATACAATGGTTATCTTGCCTATAATCCTCATTTGGGTGTCATCTGCAATCACAAACATAATGCCAAATTATCTCTTAGTCGTAACCTTTGATCTCTTTAGATACCTTTCTTGTTAGGTCTTTATATTCTTGTTTAATGATTACAAGTTTATGATGTTAGTTTATCATTGGTTTATTTCCATCAAATAGACTTTTTGTTGATGTTAACTCTTAATTATCATTATTTTAATATACTATTCATGGGAAGTTTGAAATATTTTGAAATATTTTCAATGAAAAACTTAAGATTTCTAGCCCCACAATGTAAAGCATACCTCTGGTAGCTCAAGAATCGAAGTATGGGTTAATTCGGGTAAGATATTTGAAAGTTAGAGCTCCTGGAAGGTATTTTGGCTCTAAAAAATATAAAAAATAATTTGGAAGAAATGGTAAAAAATGAGTTAAGTATTGTGTGTGTGTATAGGCTTTTTATGCTACATCAACAGGGCTATGTTGAGGAGGCTACATCGATGGGGATGCATCAACACAACTATTCTTAGCTATATTTTTCACTTGAAAATTGAGGAATTTCAAGTGAGTTAGGGATAGAAATAAGATCCAAATAGAAGGAAAAAAATTAGATAATCATTGTAACAACATGATTAAAGGTTTGAGTTGATAGATTGAAGCAATTATGATGCATGGGATAGGCTCTTTTGAAGATGTTCTAATGCCAAATAAAGAAATAAAGAAATGACACAAAATAAAGAAAAACTAAATGATGTAAGGCCATTAAGATGATTGACTATGCAAGTGGACTATGCAAGAAGTTTTAACTTAAGGTAGACCAAAGAAAATACAAGTGTGTCCTTCCCAAAGTAGGCTTATGGTTCTTATGCCTATTCGTACCTTCATCACAAGAAGTCCATGGGCACAAAGGAGGATGAATGGTTGTATTAAGTTAAATTTCATAAACATATGAGGAATTATCATAGGATTATGCTATTTAGAAAATAAAAGTATTAATTTTTCATGGTATGAGGTAGTAGGATAATAGAATATGGAGTGAGCAGATGATAGAGAGAGAATAAGGGATGAACAATCTACATCCTGGTCATATGAGATACTTAGTAACACTTGTAATTAAGATGATCTAATACTAGTTTTTTCTAAGTCTAGACCAAGTCCATTCCATTTACAGTGATCTCACATTAACATATTCCTTCTCTTTGATCATCAAAAGTTCATGAAATCCCCAAAGGACAACCATCACTCCAAAAGAAGAAGAAGAAAGTAGATAAGATATTAGTTAGAGGGGTGCCTTTGGGCATAGGTAACATGTATTTCTAGTCCCATAACTACCACTTGTAGCCCATTATTGTGTCTAAGGGATTTTCTTTTAATTCTCATTTTTGTTTTTGTTTTGTTTGTGTTTTATTTTCTTTTTCTTTTTCTTTTCACAGGAACCACACCATGCAAAGACATGCTTTCTTTTTATAGTTGACAATAGAAGTGATAAGATAATAATGAAGAGTTATAGAACTCAAGAAGGAAGCTAAGAAGAGAACACAAAAAATCCCCTTAAGGTCACACCATTTTTTATTCCCAGTTTGTTGGGTAACAAGATCATTTGTTACTTTTTAGTTGTAATGTGAATGAACCTTCATGCTTTCATGATGCAAAGTTATCATGGAGTAAATGAAATGGGTAGCTGTTAAGAACTCAGTACTAATACCACCAAAGAATTAAAAAATTATTAGTAGAGAACATAACTAAAGGACAAAATTTGGTCTTTTGGTTAATCAATCATAACATTGATGGCTTTATTGAATAAATTTCCAAAATTTGTAGTAGTAATAAACAAAATTAGAGATTTCCAACAAGAATAAATAAAATGAACAAAGAAGAAAATAAAAGAAACTATATAAAATAATCAATAAAATATTTTAAAAATATATATATATATACATAACATTATAAAACAAAAAGATGGAAAATAAGTTATCCTCATCAAGATATTACAATGAATGATCATCTCCCCCATGACTAAGTTGAGAGGATAAGATCCAAAAAATAGAGCATGCTTGTTGTTGTGCAAAGATGTTAGTGTTGCTAGTGGTTGCTTGGGAATCCATAAATGGCTTGAGTTACTAAATGTTGACTAGCATGTGCTTTTGAGGGCTTTCTAGGTGGTAAATTAACATGGCCCTAGAAGGAAAAGTTGAATGGATAATGTAAGATCCTTCCAATAATATTTGGAACTTAGTGCATTATGGAACATGCATGGGATTCTAGTATAAAACCTTATCTTTTGGTTTAAATGCAACTTTTCTTATCCATGCATCATGGCATTGTTTGTTTTGTACCTTGTGTCATTCATTAAACATTAATGCTACTCTTTGATTTTTATCTAGCACGTTAATGCCTATGTCAAGCTCACATGCAGTTATGAGTTTATGGAGTTATATTTGAATTGGAAGTTTAGGTAGCTTTTCATATACTAACTCATAGGGAGAGTAGCCTATAGGAAACTTCCAAGTTAAAATATATACCCAAAGAGCATCGTTAAGTTTAATACTATAGTATTTCCTATATCTACTAATAGTGCATATTAGGATTCTTATTATCTCTATATTGGTGACCTCAGCTTGACCATTGGCTTGAGGGTGATAGGGTGTTGTAATTTTATGTTAAACCCTAAAGCTTTACATTAAATTAGAAAAAGTAGAACTTTTGAAATGTGTTTCATGTCTAAAATTAGTACTCCAATCATACCAAACCTATTTACCACTTGTTGAAAAAATTAAGCTACATATTTTGAGATGTGTCAATGGGCATGCATCGAAGTAGTTGCCTTATGAATGTTTCATCACTCATAACTACATTGTGGTATGTGCTCAAGAGCTATAAAACCCTAAGAATTTTAGATTTTAAAAGATCATGACTTATGATGCTCTTGTGCTACATTCGTTGAATCCTCTCTAATCATCATCTCTCTATTTTTAGATACCATGACATGTGGTTAGCTTGTGGTACCTACGTCACAACTCATGTTGTAATATCACAAACCATGATATTATTAGAAATATCTACCATGACTATTAACCCTTCAAAAATTTAAAATTTCTCTAAATTCAAAAACAAAAGTTACATATCATCATCATTAAATTGAATTCCATTCATTAACAAAATGTTAATGATGTAACATCCCTACTCTCAAAACCACTTACTTCTTAGTATGTTTGTAGTTTGAATTCTTCATGTCTTGTTTGCTAATCCATGTCTATGCTTCTTAATCCCTTTTCTTATGTTAACTATGCTTTAGTAATTTGAGTTATGTGTCTAGTTGTGTCCTTTTTAATCACCTTTTACTTTTTAATATATTTTAATATTTTATTTTTTTTTCTTTTTCTTTTGATTTAATGGTTTTCCATGTTTTTAATATTTTCATATGTTTTTAGTATTTTTTTAATATTGTTAATTTTTCTTTTAATTTAGCATGTGATGACTAACCATTTTGTTGGAGCTTTGAGTTACCAAGTATTAGATACTAGATGGGTCATTAACACATGAAGTACTACTTTAGTGTGGTGCGCTTTATTTGGATAATTTATATTTTTTGGAAATTTATATTTTTATATTTTATTTTTAATTATTATTCTATTATAAGCCTATGTTTTGCATTGAATATCTTTATCATGAAATCTATTATCTTTAAACTTATCTTTAAGAACTTTGATGTTAGACTAATCAACTTAGTAAATATGGGGATCTTTGATGTAGATCCTTGAAAGAAGACTGAGAAGAACTTTGAAATTGATGAAATAAGATTGAAATATTGAGAGACTTGAGAATGAATTGTAAAATATTGTGAAAGATCTAAGAAAAATTTTGAAGAAAAAAATAAAAAATGAAAAGCTTGCTCTTTCTTCTTCTTCAAACCATTACTTTGAAATTGACAATAACAAAATAAAAAAAAATGAAGGTCTCTCTTGATGAGGTATGAGGAGAGACCTTAATTTATAATTAAGGTGAACTCAAATTTTTCATTAAGGGATGTTATGACATCATTATGCCTCACATCTAAAATTTTCCATTTTAAGAAACTTTTACATAAAATTTTCCATTTTAAGAAACTTTTACATATATGAGTGAAACATAAAGAACAAATGTCAACAAACATGAAATCATAAAATCAAGAATGTGAAAAGAGTTATTATCCATACTACATATTGATAACGCCTTATTTGTGTTTGTACCCTATACCTATCTGTATCATACTTGTTATTTATATTTTTATATTATAATTATATTTTATTACATGTTTTAACTATGTTATTTGTAAATGCTTTTCTAAGATTCTATTTTATATTTTAATTATTTATTTTAAAAATATGTATACTAACCCTTCTTGGAGTTTTAAGTAAGCAAGTATTAGGTACTAGATGAGTTAATTACACACAAGGATTCTACATTAGACATGTAATATGATTTGGTTTTTATACGTTTAACTATAAAATTATATTTATTTTATGCCTTGTTAGAATATTTTATATATATATTTTAGAATGGTAGTATAGAATACTATCATCTAGATAGTCATGTTAAGCTTTGACCCTTAGACCTTGTATAGGTTATAGCTTGTATATAGCTTACTAGTTGGTACCTAGAAAGCATTTGCCAAACCAAACTTGGAAATGGATTAATTTTAGAAACAAAGTTCATATTTTAACTTTATATTTAGACTACTTTATTCACCCATTGGATAAACATTAGTATGCCCTTATAAGTATAATTACTTGGAAATCCTTTTATTAGAAATCATCCAATTGCTTCATTGCTATCTAGGAGATAGAGCTATAGAGGAAGATCCTACCAAATAGGAGAAGAATACACAACCAAGTCTATGTAGCCTTTAAGATTCATATAAGTTCTTTTCCTTTCTAAGTTTTTGTTTCTAGAATTTTTTTGATTCAATTATTAATCTCTTTTCTTTACTTAGAATTAAAGACATGTTAGAAAATCCCATTCATGTAATAGATTTTGATTAGTAGCACTTCCTTGCAACTAGGAAAATTTATTATAATGCTTAATTTTGGATTTTTGCTTTGCAAGGTTAATGAATATTTTAGCTTTGATGGTAAATGTTTGGAAAACAAAATTCTAATATGCATATTTCTATAATATAAGTTTGGATCTATGTTTCTGCTATTATGATAAGATGCCATTATGAATTCCATTCTATTTTGACCTATTTTGGATTTAGTTTATTTTATTCAAATTTTTAGGACATTTTCTTAGTTTTTTTATTCATTCTAAGCCTTTTAGACCTAATGCCTTCTCTCGTGGCATATGTGCTAAACAATAAAACTTCAATTATGCTAGTATGGATTTCTAGTCACTTTTTTCAAGTTGTATAACTGTTGCAAGTTTTACTAAAGCCTACATTATAGATCATAATATTTCTTACGTGCACATGAAAGATGCCACCAATAGAAACAAATGAAGAAAGTGGTCATTTCAACCCTTAGGATCATACATGTGAAGTATCAGGGATGGAGACGTCAGTTTGACCTAAGAAATGAGAGAAAGAAAGAGATAAACCTTTAATTAAAACTTGAAGATCTTTGAGGAAAATTGGAGTTAGATAATTGGTTTAGTTTTGATAAATTCAACAAATTTTTAGTTCAATTATGGCTTTCCATCACCTTATGGCTTTCCATTACCTTAGTTCAATATATTTGATTATAGCCACTTATTGATGTTTTTTGTTTGATAATTCTTATGCATGAAACATTTCATGGTCAATATATTTTGTTTTGTTTAATGATCCTTATACATAAAGCATTTTATGCTAAGTATCTTTTAGCTTCATGATCCTTATACATAAAGCATTTTATGCTAAGTATCTTTTAGCTTCATGATCCTTATACATAAAGCATTTTATGCTAAGTATCTTTTAGCTTCATGGAGCTAGCATGGAGGGAGTGGCTAGTTAGTTTTAAAAGAATCTTAAGATGTCAAGCAATCCTTCTTTATTTGCGATAGTGAATTTTTTGTGGTTATGTCCTTTAAACATGCTCATAGGAGGTAGCTATGGCTTTTGGTAAACAATAGAAATTAATGTAGTATTCTTATAGACCTTGGTATTGAATTTAAAAAATATAAATAATTCCTACATGCACATTTTGTTTGATTTTGGCTTTGTTGAGAAAATCTTATTATGCATAATGGGTAGACATCACAAGTTCTAACATCCTAAAACTAATATTTAGTGCTAATTTTTACAAAATTTGGGGTTGGATGGTAGTGGAATTTCAACTTGGATATTTGGCTAAACATTGTTTTTATTTGGTTATTTTTTGTTACATGTTTGGTTAGCTTTAACATTTTGAATATACCTAAGCCTCTATAAGGTTGTAGAGTTACCTAATATTTGGTTCCAAAACCCCTATGGAAGTATTTGTAATTCAATTTTTTTGTTCACTCACATGGACTAACTCTACCCTTTTCTTACCTTCCAAGTAAAATAGCTATTTGATGGAAACATTGATTAGTAAATTAAATTTTATGCATTTCTAGTATTTACATAATGCTAGGGATTTATGTAATTTTCTTTTAAGTTGTAATTTTCAACTAATGTTTTTGTACTTTGTAGTGCCCTTTGTTTGATGCAACTAGACTTTAAACTTGTCTATCTTTGGTGTAGGACAAGTTTTACTTTTCTATGTTTTATTTATATTTTAAAATTTGAATATATAATTTGTTATATGTTATACATTTTTTTAATATCATTTTTATTTCAATAGATGTCTAATATATTTTTAACAATATTTTAGATATTTATTCTTCTATTATATTAATGTCTTAGATATTGAATATTTTTACATGAGCATTATGATTATGTGTACTATTTTTACCTAGTATATAGGCTAGGTTTTTGTGCAAGATGTTATAAGCATTAGAATATCATTTTAAATTTTTTCTTTTATTTGCTCCTTTTCACCTATTTATAGATGACTACTACTTTTTCTATTATTCCATTTGGCATCTTATCAATTTCATTATGTTATTATTTAATTTATTTTGTGCAATATCTTTCTAGCCTAAGCTTAGTTTTGGGGATTTTACAAGTTGGTATAAGATATAAAGGTTTGATAAGTATTTGGGAGGGGATGGGGATGGAGGTGTGGTGTTGGAACCTGAAATAAATAAAGCATAGTTACATACTTAGATATATAGTTCAAATATAACTTTATAACTTAGCATTGCCTACTAGAATCAAACCCATAACTTACAGTTTTCAAATCAAGAATCTTACCACTAGGTTAACACCTCATTTTTAGTTTAGTGGTAAGACTCTAAAAAAATTTTGAACTTAAAAAATTCTAGTAGATCATGTGTAGCAACTAAAGAGAATTAGACAAAAAAGAAAGAAACTTACAAAAAGAAAAAAAATACTACAAATAAAAAATTGCTAAATTAAACTATAGAAATGAGAAACATAAAAGCACAAAGTTCTTTCAATGAATTTCATCCCTCATCAATCATTACACATGGTCTACAAGAGGTTGAAAAGATATGAAGGTATAATGGGTTAAATTTCTACTTCTATTGAAATAGAGATATGTTTATAATGAGTTTAAGAATATTAAGGCCAATGAGGTTTGCAAATTGGATCAAGGTAATCTCACTATTTAAGAATATGATGCTAAGTTCCTATAGTTAGTAGAGTTTACTTTCCACCTTCATAAGGATGAAGATGAGACGATGGACCACTTTATCTTAGGACTGATTGAGCCTATTTGTATAACCTTAGTTTTACTTGGATTAACCTATTATGAGTTGGCTTGTATTAAGGCTTTGGTTATATAGAGAAGTTCTAGTATGGATGACAAGAAGAAGTAGGTATTAGATAAGAAGAAGGATCATCCTTCATCAACAAAGTCTAGTAGCTCTATGTAAGCTAAGCCATGTAAAGGAAAGAGAGACCTCAAAGATATTGTTTGTTATGCATGTGAATTGTGGAGGCACTATAAGAGTGAATGCCCAAACTATTGTATCTGTGATAAGCTTGAACATAGGTAGTAGAAGTTTCCAAATAAAATAATAGAAGCAAAGATGGACAAAAGGTAAGACAAATGAATAGAAAAAGGATCCAGAACATAGAGGTAGAATTTAAGCATTGACAAATCAACCCATATACGAGTAGTCTAATACAATCATGAACACAATAAGTAATATTTGTGATTCCTCATTTTTATGTTGTTTAACCTTAAATCTAATGATTCTTTTATGGACCCTAGGATTGTGACCTAATTTTAGCTTAAACTTACACCTACATTTCCTCCTCTAATGCTTTATTTAGCCAACCTTTCTAATACAGTGGTTAAAGAGATTTTATCTTTAATAAATATGGATATTCAAGGGTTTTAATTGAGTACTAATCTTGTTGTGATGAACCTTATAGAGTACAATGTGATTCTTGGAATGAATTGATTGTCTAAGTATGGAGGATTTTTGGATTATAAAAAGAAGAATCTTACACTTTAGTCTCTTTATGGGAATAAAGTTATAATTTAGAAAAGAGATAGATGAAATTACACCTCATGATAATTAAGAAGTTCCAAAATTTGTGCAAACAAGATTATGGATGTTACATGGTATCAGTTCATAATGTGATTAAGAATAATGTGAAACAAATTCTAGTGATTCAAGATTTCACTGATGTATTTAAGAAGGAACTTATTGATTTACCTTCTAATTTAAATATTAAGTTTGAGATTGCTATTAATATTAGAACTCAATTAACTTACAAGCCACCTCACAAGCTATCTTTCATATAACTTATAAAACTTAAGATATAGATTCATAAGTTCATAAATGATGAGACGTGATTTGCATGAGCCGCGATATCGCATCCCATGCGATATCACGTCATCCCCTATGATGTCACGTACACAATATCGTGGTCCACCTCCAAGTCTATAAATAAGAGGTGACACTCCCCTTATTTCCTGTCCTAGGCTAAAAGTAGGGAAACTCTGGCAGATTGATCACTCCAAAGATAGAATATCTTCCATGTGCCCATAGTAGGAGTCCCCAAGTGAACAGATCTTTATTCGAGCAGCTTTGTACCTGAACACAAGTTGTGTACAGTAATAAAGACAAGCTTNATGTGTACAGCTAGTCAAGGAATTGGCTGCTCATTATGCTTAGGCTAGTTAAGTGTCTCAGTACGACCACTTCAAGCACGTGCATTACGTGTGGTGATCCCAGTAATGATTAGCGTTTGGTAGCCACAGTTGCATAGTTCAAGATGTGTATGGTAAGTGGGAATGGATGCTGATGCTAGTTAATTTAGAATTAGTCCTTAGTTAGAGATAGTTAGTTCCTCAACCCTTCACCTTGATAGCATAGGAGAAAAATATTAAAAACTATAAAAATTATATACCTCGGACTTACTTAACCATACACCGTTACGGGGCCTGATTTTTTCAATTTTCTCCTAGCCCCAAAATTTTTGATTTTCTTTCTAACTCCTACACCTTCGGTAGTCATCATTAATATATTCCCAGATCTGTATTAGCCATACCACAACCTAACCAATGGACCTACACCGAAGCAAGGTATCAATTACATGATGATTCATTTACCCTTGCTAATATAAGATTGTGTTGTGTGTGTAGATGGCAACCATGCAATAACGGACTGGATCTAGAGGAACCACTTAGAATGGAGCAACGCTGGAAGCAGCTATGCAAGGAGTAAGATCGATAGCGCACTTATAGATGGACAACGAAAGGCATAATCTTGGCATTGGCAGTAGCAACACTTCTTTCTCTCTCTCTCTTTCTTAGCTACTAAATAAGGCCTGATGTCATTGTAACAAGGTATTCACCCTTGTTGTTATGAACTCCAGTTTTGTCAAGTCTTGTAATGATGATCCGTTCACATGTCATACCATTAGTTCCATTCCCCTCAATAATTCCATACCTTCCCAATATTATTGTAAGGAAATCAAGGATGACTTTTGATTCAGTCATGGGGGTATGATGAGACGCAATTTGCATGAGCCGCGATATCATGTACACGATATCGCGTCATCCCCTACAATGTCACGTACGCGATATCGCGATCTATCGCCAACTCTATAAATAAGAGGCGGCACTCCCCTTATTTCCCTTCCTAGGCTAAAAGTAGGGAAACTTTGGTAGATTGATCACTCCAAAGATAGAATATTTTCCATGTGCCCACAGTAGGAGTCCCCAAGTGAATGGATCTTTATTCAAGTAGCTTTGTACCTAAACGCAAGTTGTGTACGGCAATAAAGACGAGCTTTGTGGATAAACCTTGCAGTGCATAGAATAGGATTTATTATTTGTTATTTATTACATGTTATTTCCTACCTGTTATTTATTAACTACATTAGCGTGGCATGAGTATGACTTGATTACGAGCATTGATGAATGTGTATGGCTAATCAAGGAATCGGCTCCTCATCACGATTAGATTCTCTCACCCTCAACTCCTAGAATGTAGAATGAGTATGACTTGATTACGAGCATTTATGGATGTGTATGGATAGTCAAGGAATTGGCTGCTCATTACACTTAGGCTAGTTAAGTGCCTTAGTATGACCACTTCGAGCACGTGCATTACGTGTGGTGATCCCAATAACAATTAGTGTTTGGTAGCCATAGTTGCATAGTTTAGGGTGTGTACGGTAAGTGGGAATGAATGTTGACACTAGTTAATTTAAACTTAGTCCTTAGTTATAGTTAGTTAGTTCCTCAACCCTTCACCTCGATAGCATAGGAGAAAAACACATAAAAGATATAAAAATCATATACCTTGGACTTACTTAACCATACACCGTGACAAACACAAGTAAGTCTAGGAAGACAACGAATGATTAACCCCAAGTATTCCATGGGGTGTGTAGGAATTTAGTCTATGGAGTTCGACTGGATCATGTGTGCTACGCTCGTTTCATATGGTTGAGTGTAGGGGTACCTTGCCACTCATCATTGGCACCGTTGCCAGGGACTAAGTGTTTGTGCGCCAAATAGAACATAAGGGATTCACTCACATCATTGTGAGCCTTAATGAACCTTTGGGTTAATCAAAAGAAAAATTTATATAACGGTGAATTAGCACACTGAGAAAAATGCCTTTTTCTCATAAGAGCAACTCACCACCTAAGGACCATACACGAGATAGTTGGTAACATAAAACACATAACCAAAATCAGCCAAGTCCAAAACAATATAAGATGACATATACTCATCCCGATGAGTATATCCCTAATTTTACTTTTATTCTCCAACAAGACGAACAGCTGCGATGGAGAGATTTGCAAGGTAACATTGTGTTACCCCCAGACCGATCAATCTCTCGCATGCTTTTTCGTGCCTTGGCACAGATTGGCAT
>MNCI01007652.1:325483-351200 GCA_015680685.1 Gnetum montanum
ACTTATCTCACTTCCCAACAAATACCACAAGGGTTGGACTTTAGGAAGAAACAACAGTTTCTTCACAAAACCAAGTACTTCATGGAAATCAAGGGACAACTTTATAAAGTCTATCTTGATGGCTTGGTTCGATGGTGTGTGCCCAATCAGGATCAATTAAAAGTTCTCCAAGATGCTCATGAGGGCCCTGTGGGGGTCATTATGCTGGGAGACGAATAGCTACCAAGGTCCTGCTTGCAGGATATTATTGGCCAACTCTATTTTGGGACACCCATCATTTTGCCCAATCCTGTGAGCACTGCCAACATGATGGTGGAATGACTACTAGAATGGAGGGTCTGCAATAATGGATTCAACCTTTGGAACCCTTTGATATCTGGGGAATAGATTTTATGGGGCCTATTATACCAATGTCCAACGGAAAGGCATATATCATCATTGTTGTTGATTACTTAACCAAATGGGCTGAAGCAGCCGCAGTAATAGACTGCACATCATCTACGGCTGCACAATTTGTACAACAACAAATCATAAATAGGTTTGGTGTGCCACGTGCACTTATCTCGAATAATGGAACACATTTCACAGGTGCAACCTTTTGCAAATTAATGCAAAACTTAGGAGTTGAGCATAAATTGACCACACCTTACCACCCCCAAGCTAATGGCCAAGCCAAGGTTACTAATCGGGAGATTACCAGAATATTAACGAGAATGATTAGTAAATTTAGGCGAGACTGGAGCACAAAACTGAACGACGCTCTCTGGGCATACCGCTCCACTTGGAAGCTCCCTACAGGCTATTCTCCCTATGAGTTAGTGTACGGGAAACTGCCAAAGCTTCCCATATAGAATGAGCTCTGTACACTATCCATGGCTTGCGACCTCCATCTAGACCTCGACCTAGCACAGAAACAACGGTTGGAAACTCTGAATGTGCTAGAAGAGAATAGATTGGTTGCACTATCGTTAAATGAGTTGCATAAAGCACACAGTAAACAACATCATGACTTAAGAATTCAAAGGCTTAGGTACCAACCAGGAGACAAGGTCCTTTATTGGAATCCCACGCATGTACCTTAGCATACAAAATTTCAAACATTGTGGGAAGGACCCTATATTATTCATACAACCTTCCCCTCTGGAGCCATGATGATATACAAACCTGATAGCCCTGATAAATGATTATTGGTTAATGTACAATAAAAAAAACCTTTCTGTGAACCCACAACAGCCAGTAAAAGTTACACATCCACTAGCGGGCAACCTTGCTCATTATTTTGGATCTCTCCCTTTCCACTCAGTCATGGGCGAGATGGCCACCTATGCTAATCATATGGGGCCCTCAGTTCTTTTTTGATTTTTTTTACACGTTTTTATTTTACATGTTTTTTTCTTACACATTTTTGTTTTACAAATTTCTTTAACTTTTCTAGTTTTTGTTTTACAAATTTCTTTAACTTTTCTAGTTTTNGTTTCTTTTGATATGGCAGGCAATGAGACCACTTCATCCATCCATCCACCAGTTTCTATGGTCTCTCTCAACTTGGAAATGTATAGTCCCTTCTAATAAGAAATTAAATGAATCAGTGATTGGACATTTCTCAAACTAAGGAAGGACTCAAGAATTGAAACGGGTGTGACTTCAAGGGAATTTGATGCTTTTGTGTTGGCCGTTCTCTTGGGTGGTTGGATGTTTTCTTTTTGAGTTTTCTTACCCTTCCGATGTTACCCCAATTATTAGAAGCTAAGACAATAAAAATAAAAATTCTTTGCATGGTGTGGTTCTCATGCATAAAAACACAAAACACAAAAAAAAGTGAGGATTCAATGCACACCCCTTAGAAGAATAAACCTAGGCTACAAGCACTGGTTATGGAACCAAAAGTGTTCCCTCTAACTAAGGCCCTTCTTGCTTCTCATTCTCTCCTTTGTTTCATTGGAATGGTGGTGACTCTTGGGGAAGGCATTCCTGTTACCCAAGTGGATGGTTTAGCCGAATGCATTGATGCGAAGTCACTAGATGTGGTTGGTTTGAGGATGGAGTTGGAATGAGACTTGCCAAGTCACATTAATCATAAAACACACAAGGGGTTGTACACCACCTTGTCCTTGGGATTCCATTCCATCCTCTTCTTTCCACCCTTCTCTCCATTGTTCACCTCATTGCCAGTTGTATCACTAGTGTATATTTTGGTAGATACGGTGTTTTCTTTTTGGTAAATTCTTACGGTTAAGACTTTAACTCTTGTTTCAAAGGACATTCCCAGAGCCTACAGACTCTCTGGATGTGGGTTTGTTAGGGCATTAAGGGCATGAGCCTGCTTTGGGGAGGACCCATTGACATTCCTATTTGTTGCATCAGTTAAATTCTATCCCTTAACATTTTGCACTTAATTTTCTTTTGTTCATTTCCATCTTTTTCTTTTATTCATTTCCATCTTGACATCCACTTAATCAATGTTTTAGTTGTTCCTTTTTATCTATCTTTCTTACTCCTTTTCTTTCTCCATTCTGCTGCTACTGGAGGTTCACAATTAGTCATGGGGGTACAGGGCCTAATTTTTTCAATTTTCTCCTAGCCCCAAAATTTTTGATTTTCTTTCTAACCACCCCTACACCTTAGGTAGTCATCATTAATATATTCCCAGATCCATATTAGCCATACCACAACCTAGCCAATGGACCTACACTAAAGCAAGGTATCAATTACATGATGATTCATTTACCCTTGCCAATATAAGATTGTGTTGTGTGTGTAGATGGTGACCATGCAATAACGGACCAGATCTAGAGGAACCACTTGGAATGGAGCAGCGCTGGAAGCAGCTATGCAAGGAGCAAGATCGATGGCATACTTACAGATGGACAAAAAAAGGTGCAATCTTGGCGTTGGCAGCAACAACACTTCTTTCTCTCTCTCTCTTTTTCAGCTGCTAAATAAGGCCTGATGTCATTGTAATAAGGTGTTCACCCTTGTTGTCATGAACACTAGTTTTGTCAAGTCTTGTAATGATGATCCGTTCACATGTCATCCCATTAGTTCCATTCCCCTCAATAATTCCATACCTTCCCAATATTATTGTAAGGAACTCGAGGACGAGTTTTGATTTAGTCATGGGGGTATGATGAGACATGATTCGCATGAGCCGCAATATCGCGTCATCCCCTGTGATGTCACATATGCAATATCGCGGTCCGTCACCAAATCTATAAATAAGAGGTGGCACTCCCCTTATTTCCCATCCTAGGCTAAAATTAGGGAAACTCTAGTAGATTGATCACTCCAGAGATAGAATATTTTCCATGTGCCCACAGTAGGAGTCCCCAAGTGAATGGATCTTTATTCGAGTAGCTTTGTACCTGAATGCAAGTTGTGTACGGTAATAAAGATGAGCTTTGTGGATAAACCTTGCAGTGCATGGAATAGGATTTATTATTTGTTATTTATTACATGTTATTTCCTACCTGTTATTTATTACCTGCATTAGCGCGGCATGAGTACGACTTGATTAGAAGCATTGATGAATGTGTACGGCTAATCAAGGAATCAGCTGCTCATCGTGATTAGTCTCTCTCACCCTCAACTCCTTGAATGCAGAATGAGTACGACTTGATTACAAGAATTTACGAATGTGTACGGCTAGTCAAGGAATCAGCTGCTCATTACACTTAGGCTAGTTAAGTGCCTCAGTATGACCACTTCGAGCATGTGTGTTACGTGTGGTGATCCCAATAACGATTAGCGTTTGGTAGCCATAGTTGCATAGTTTAGGGTGTGTACGGTAAGTGGGAACGAATGTTGACACTAGTTAATTTAGACTTAGTCCTTAGTTATAGTTAGTTAGTTCCTCAACCCTTCACCTCGATAGCATAGGAGAAAAACACATAAAAGATATAAAAATCATATACCTCGGACTTACTTAACCATACACCGTGACAAACACAAGTAAGTCTAGGAAGACAACAAATGATTAACCCCAAGTGTTCTATGGGGCGTGTAGGCATTTAGTCTACAAAGTTCGACCGGATCGCACATGCTACGCTCGTTTCATATGGTTGAGTGTAGGGGTACCTTGCCACTCATCAATAAATAAAGGTTTGATCTAACCTAACATTTCATCTTGGGAAGATCTAGTTCACTTTGTTAAAAAGAAGAATGATACTATGAGATTATGCATTAGCTACAAATAATTAAGCCAAGTGAAAATCGGTAATTAGTACCCTCTTCCTAAGCTTAATGATATGTTTGATCAATTAAGGGAAGCTAAAGTATTCTTTTAGATTGACTTAAAGTCTTGGTATTACCAAGTTACAATAAAAGAGGAAGATATTATTAAGAGAATCTTTAAAACAAGATATAGACATTATGAGTTCTTAAGCATGCCCTTTGGACTTACTAATATCCCAAAAATTTTCATGCTTTTAGTCAAGAGTGTGTTATTTCCTTAGATCAATTTCTTATTTTCTTTATTGAGAAGTTTTAATCTACTCTAAGAATAAAAAAATGAATAGGAAACATTTGAGGGTAATGCTGCAAAATTTAAGGGAATAAAAACTCTTTACATATGCTTCCAAGTATGCCTTCCAAAAGACAAATATTCTACTTCTTAATCATATGGTGTTAGAAGTATATATAGCATTATGAATATCTAGGATTCTACTATGCTTAGAATGATGATATTGAATATCTTTATGATATTCATGTAAATGCTTTAAAGTAGCTTATCATGGTTCTTGATTCAACTTAATGCATCACATGCTATAATTATTTTGATATGAGAACCAATCATGCAGAGTAACATGGAGAGATGAGTTACAAAGATGAATTGGTAAGATTACCTTAGAATCATAGGTTAAAAGATATGGGTTATAACTAGTAGATGTATGAAAATTAGTGTAATAGATCCAAAGAGCATGGGATGATTGAATGTTCTAATCACATTAGGTTTTTTTAACCATGGTATGGAGAAAATAGATGAGACTTTTATTAGTGGATTTAGGTTGATCATTGGATTGAGGATAGTAATATGAAGAAAATAATTAAATTATTTAATATGCATAACAAAAATCAACTACCTTCTTACTTTTAAACTTAAGTCCATTATCAATTATAATTTGGAGAGGCATATTAAAGCAAGTAATGATATGATCAAGACTAAAATAACATATGAAACGAGACTTTGCAGAATTAAAAGGAATAGATTCCACCCACTTTGTAAAGTATTTCATAGTGGTTAGAATTAATTAGTGCCTAGTAGATGAAGAATAAGTAATGATACCAATGAAGTCTAAGTCCTATTTTTGAAAATGCCATGTGATCTAAGACATGTTAAGTTCTTATGAAAAAGCATAAATAAGTGTTGCATGTATTTGGCAAGTGTTACATGTTCTAACTAAATCATGAGAATCTCTAGCTACTTTTGATCTCTAATAGCCTAAAAAGATAGATCAAAGTGGATGTGTCCATCATAAATTTACAGGTGAACTTGATTAAGGACTATCTTAGACTCAACCATGTTAAGAAAGCATAGAAAAACACTTGTAGTAGAAACTCAACATAAAATATTGGGATTTACTAAACAAAAATACCAACTATATTTGTGTAAAGCATTCTTTCAATTAGGCTTTAGATGTCTAGGATTTTTACCAATAATAAAATAATGCAAAAGATTGATGTATTGATGTTTTTTGTTATCTATGTTGATAGCATTAATTAAGATGTTAGGAGACTATATGATAAGTGTTAAGAAATTAGATTGTACAAGTTGATCATGTATGGCAAGTGCATCACCATGAATTAAAAATTTTGTGAAAACATTAGCTAGCATGTTTTCAAAACATAGAATATAAGTTAGGGTATAAGCTAAAAAGGAAAAAATAAGTTCCTTAGTTATCTCTACATAAGAAACAAGGTGAAAAGCTTTACAATCGTATTCATAATTAACTTAATTTAGGATGATCTAATAGTCACCATAAACAATAATGGTTCTGAGTTGAATTTTTAGAGCTAACAAAGATTACGAATTAGAGCTTTATATTTAGCTATGTTACTAGTACATGAATAGTCAAGTTTATAAGCTCTATAAACGATCTGTTTGGTAGAAAGAATGAGAACACATACTGCACTAGATCTGAAGAAAGTATGAGCTTCATTGAAATGAAAAATAACATCTAAGTTACTAATATCATTACATAAGTTTTGAATAAAATCCTTAAATTTAGAAGAAGAGATTAGATTAACTATAGCTTGATCTTTGATAGAGTGTTGATACAGATAACATAGATTACATTTAGTGAGGAAAGTTTTCCATTGAGCTAAGTGATGACTATCAAAAGAATTATTAGCAATTATTTTAAGAATGTTGTTTTTGCAAATGAGAAATACTTTAGCATTTAAATGATAATTAATCCACTTCTTAATAATAAAGACATAAACTAGACAAGACATAGAGGTCATATCAACATGAAGTTCTAAAGTTGGTAAGGTAAGTAACAAGTGTTGGGTTATGTGGAACAAGAAGGTGACTGGTAATCCCTTCTAGTTGATGATAGGCCTAACCATGATGGTAGTGTTGGATAGCCTCTAAGGGATAGATGCTAAAAGAAGATAATCCCAAAGAATCTTCATATCATGACCCAAAAACATTATTTCATATTAATAAATCATTCATTTCATTTTTATTTCTACATTTTCCCTAGTATTGTTTAAGCATAATGTCAAATGTTATCTATATTTTATGTTTGTCACATTATCTTATTTATGTTGAATGTCGAATGTAACATATATTTGATGTTTTCTATGACATCCATGAATGGGATTTCACATTTGGTATTAGAGCAAACTATGACACAAGGACCAATCAAAACCAAGGATTGACTATAATTCAATGATGAACCATGGAGCCATAACCCATAGAGAGTTATGGATCATCGCTAGATACCTCTTACATCCAAGATGATCCATGTAAGCTAAAAGATACCCTTCTAGTGATTTTCATAAACAACAAATTTTAGGACCACACATATACAAGAGGACCATGAATGTGCATCATGTTCAAGGTAGATCCCACAAAACAACAAGATTTCATTTTCAAGACTTTCATCAATAACAATGACTAGGAGATCTTATTATGCTTCAACAAGATACATCAACTATAAGGGACATTGGTAAGACAAGGATACACTAGTACAAGTAACTCTTATCCATCTTGTAGTAATGATAGAATGTTAATTGATTAAGTTCATTGTTTAAGTTCTTCTAAAACATTAGTAACCATGGGCTAAGTCAATCTTGTCTTTTTTGAAACTTATTATCGTAAGCACTTAACCCCTATAACCTGCCAATCCTGAATTTACCTAAGACCTATGCGTTGGTAAGTTTAAGGGATTCATCCTATTCATATGATTATCTCATCCCTATTCATCTAGTAAGGGTTATTACCATGAGATCCATAGAAAAACTAATACTCAGGACTAATATTATGATGTATTACATTGCTAACCATTTCCATAGTACCTTGCTAGGGTATAACTGTGATTCAAGAGAACAAGCCTACATCACACTTGCAAAATTTCAAAGTTATATGTGTTACATTGTGTTCATGGATTGGTATATCATTTATAAACAAATTCAAGTGATCTAAAATTTAATATGTTACTCATACATCAACCTAGTAATGTCAATTTGGAAAAATAATCTATTTTTATCCATTCAAATCCTAAAAATCAAACTTAATTTTTGAACCCCCAAAATCATTCCCAACACATAGTACTCATCAAAATGATTCCAATGGTAGAAATTTCATCCTGATCTAACTTATGGTTTGGGAGATATTGTTGTTTAAAGTTTCTTGTTATGCATGCATTATAAAAATAATAAATTAATTATGATTAAGTTTTGAAAAAAAGAGGCCAAAATTTTAGGGTTAGAAATTAAACTTGAAACTTCCCCTTAGCCAAACTAAACTTGTATCCCATCGTTTACCAAGCTACATGTCAACTACCTAGGTGGGTTGAATAAAATAATAATAATAAGTTTTAAAAAAACTTAATGTGAAAATTTCAAGTATGAAAATTAAACACATAATGTACAAATTAACAATCCCGACTCTTCATAGCCCTCCCCATAACCACCAAGCCAATGTACTTGCTTACTACATAATGATCTACTATAACTTATATAAATATGAATTAAAAATTAAAAAATTAAAAATTATATGAAAATAATAATAATAATTAAAAATATAAAAAACATTTTGGGACCACAAGGCCTCATAAGGATCCATGCAACCATGCATGGGACCATGCCAACCCTTAAAGAGCCATGCAACCTTGCATGAGGCCCTGTGACATCCAACCTCCTAGCACATGCCACATTGTCCCCTATTTCCCTCCATCCTAGCCATGTTGTCACTACCATCCCATCTAGTCCTCTATGCCTACCAACCTCTAATTACTTCTATTATCAACCTCTACTCTATTACTACCATCTTTGCACTTCTACCTTTGTCGCTACCATCCTCACCTCTACTCTTGCCAAAAACCCTATACAAAATTTCAGCATTTCATTGTGGCCATGAGCACCAATGAATATTAATGATAATGTAATCTCCTACCTTCCCCTATGACTATAGACACTATCAATACTACAATTTCCTACCTTCTTCAATGATCATGAACACCATCAACATCATAGTTCCTTGCCTTCCTTGCAGCACTAACAAACACCATTGGCACCACAATTCCTTGCATCCTCTAAAAATTTTACTCACCAAAATTTTTTTTCAATTGACAAGAAATTTCAAAATTCTCAAATGTAGAAAAATGTATATTTGACATTCAATGTGGTAAATTTTAAATATGAAAAAAGTGAAAATTAAATTAACAACTAGTCCAATTGATAGTTTGTAAGTAATTTAGATAAAAAAATTCATAATTAAGTGCATTTATTGTGGAGTAGTACTAGAATGGGTGACCTCTTGAGAAGTCTAGTTTTTGTGCCCAATGTTTTAAACTTTGAAAGCCATAACTTTTAATCTCAAAAAAAATTTTTGATGAATGAAGAATTATCTCCTATAGATTTCAATCTCTCAAATGAAAATGGCAAAGTCAAATCTATCCCACAAAGCTCTAAAAATTGGTTTTTACTTTTTACCTAACATGATGCCTCAAGACTCTTAGAGGCTTAATTTTAGCATAGCTTGGGCATAAAATGTCCATTTCTAATATATGAATAGTCATTTCTAACATTTTTCAGGGAAAGTCATTTCTGATATTTTTTAGCATTTTGAACTTAATGGTTTAGGTGAAATTCGTCATCTGGATTTCTAATATTTAGGTGATACCTTGTATCATGTCTTAAAAGGTCATAACTTAGATAATTAACCATGCCTAATAATTTAATTATTAATATTAACAATCTAACCCTGTTGGCCATCTTGGACCTTAAGACTAGATGCTTAGCCTATACAATAGATAGTCTTCGATCACTATTTCCTAGTATATCATTACTTACACTATCAAAGTTAGTGTTCTAATAGGATTAGAAAGGTTGTTAAGAGTCCATTTAATATAGCTAATTGCTACTAAACCAATAAATCAATCAATTGGTGAACCATAATGATTAAAAAATTGTATACCAATTAAGCCTACATGCAAATCATGTAGCTAAATATCATGGAGAATCATAATCTTTTTCTAACAAGGTGTATGATATCCATGTGAATAACCTAGGAGATAATTCAAGAATAATAATGAAATTTACAACATACAATGTACTTGCAAGGTTCCTAGCTAGTGAAAAACAACATTTGCTATGTCCACCATGGGCCTTGAATTGGCATGGGTATCAACATTCATGCATCTTCATAGAGTTACAAGATCTAAATGTTGATTTCTTATGCCTAAAAGAAGTCTTACCATGGGAATTCTTATATTAATTCCAATCTAAGCTAAAAAAATTTTGGACACAAAGGTATTTATAAACAAAAAGGTTCTTCTAAAAGTTCTCCTTTCAAGCCATACAAATTAACCTATTGTAGGAAGTGCAACATGGATGATTATGTGTTGTAAGCCAGGTTTGAATTAGTACAAAGGTTTGAATGAAGATTAAAATATATGATCTTTGAAACTCAAAAACTTCAAATCATGAGAAAATAAAGAATGGTGAAGATTCTAGAGAAGTTACATAGTCTTGGCATTGATATTAAAAATCTAGTTATTAGGAAGATATGTATGTGTGGTCCATACATATTTAATTGCTAAATCAACATGTACAAATGTTAGAATTTATCAAGTGACATACTTGATTAATCAAATACAATAAAGTTTGATGAATAATCTATTCCTAACTCATACCAATCTCAATCTAGTACAATTCTTTCTTATGAAGACTTTAATGCAAAGGTTGAAAGTAGTGTTTCTTAATTCTTAAAATATTAAAGTATAAAGGAGTCCAATTTGAAGAATATGTTTCCATTAATTCAACATGTAAGTTCATTGGCTAGTGCATATTTTGATTACTTCAATAAACAAGTCAAACCTTAGAATTCAAGAACATATTATGTTGATGGATAGTACTCATCAAGAATCATAATTTACCAATTATGCTACTATGATGAAGACGGGTCAAAATCATTCTTCATTGATATCCTAGATTATATCTAGTATAATACCTGATTCTTTCAAGTTACTAAGCTTTTAGAATTAACTCCTAAATAAGAACTTGAGAAGAAAGATCATGCCCTGTTATCTTGAACAAGGCCATTTGATCATATACCCCTTATAGCTAAACTACAACTAATTTTATTAATCCTCAAGATTGATGAAGATTATGGAGACTCTTAACATTATTTTTATTCATAATCTTCATATTTTATTTTACTATTTAATTTATAGTTTAATTAGGTAAGTAAAATATCTATGGAAATGAAAGTTGGAAATAAAGAATTTTTCCTATCTTCATTTGGGTAACTAGATATGAGTTGCATTATGTGTGATCCTGGTTAGGACTAGTGATTAGTGGTTGGAAGATCTTTAATTAATATTTTCTCATTATCTTAGAGAATGAGATTAGTATTCTTATCACTTAGATTTTATTTTTAGAATAAGAAAACAACATCAGGATATTCAACCTCGAGTCAAAAAGAGAAATTAAAGTATTAGAACATAGGTGTATGGCAGGAGCACTAGAGCTAGAAAAGATCACTAATGTGGACTCATTTGAGGATAAATGAAACCTAAGGCATATTGACCAAATCAATTTTTGTTATGATACAATATTGTTACAACAATGTCGTAGATAGGATGTTGTGGTACATGCTACATCATGGTTGATACGATGTTTCAAGATGTGTGCAACACTATAAATACAACACTTGGGCATACAATCCAACAACTTTTTGATTACAACCTTAGATAGACTCTTGAAATTTGTTTCCATATACTTAGCAATAGAAGTGAATGCTTACAATGTGATGTTTAGCAATTGACCAGTGTCTTTATTTGAATGAGTTATACTTGGACACAATTCATGGAAAAAATAAAGATCAAGATTGCTTCTCATCATTGTAGCATTCCTTAGTTTACTAATTGTTCACTTGGCATAATTTTTACTATTTTTTCTCAACTTAACACTTTACTTTTTGAATAACTTTACTTGCTTATTAGTAACTGGTATGGATACAACTAGTTTTGAATGCTAAGTTTAGCTATTTGATAACCTAGTAGTGGCATTGCTTGGTTCATCCAATAGTGATTCCACTGCACAAGTGCAAGGCATGGACAATAAACCAAGAATGAATTTCCATCACTCTAGGATAGAATAGATTTACATTCCTATTGTTACTTAGACTTAGGATTTAATATTTCTTTTCACCATGTCTATGATTAGGAGAACTAATGGCCAAAACAACATCAATAATCATATGCCTCACTAAGAGCTAAACCATACACTAGAACTTCACTAGCTCAAGGTGGAAAGACAACAATCATGAACTTAAACTTAATTACTAGCATAATAACATTTTCCATCCACGGATTATGATCTAGTCACATGCTGGCACTTGTGACTTGTATGGTAGAGTGTTGGATTACTTCATCTCTCATCATTGGCATCATTGCCAAGAATGTGTCAATTTGTGCTAAGTAATTGATTTTACAAAGTTTTTTATATCAAGAACTTTAACATCAATCTTTATATGTTTAAACAAATTTTAATAACACACACTTAAGTAAGTCTCACACTTATAACATGGCTTCAATTAAAGAAAAACTATTACTTACCAAAGAGATAAAAAGAGGCAATGATAGAAAAAATGACGATGAAGACTAGAGTATGCCTATGTAGACAAGAATCTCATACACTCATAGTGATCCTTACTATTCAAATTTTACATTCATATTTCACCAAGATGGGCAATTAAGATGTAGAGACTTACAGAGCAACATCATTTTGCCTCCAAAGCATTCAACATCCACAATGCTTCAAATAGATTTAAGGGAAATGAATCTAAGCCATGTGAAAGAAGGGTACCATGTGACCAAACACATGAAAAGACCCTACCAACCCATAGATACACAAGTGCAAAGATATGCTACTATGGAGATCAAACATGTTCACAACAAGGAAAAGTAGATTAACTCTCCTATTATCCTGAAAGAACATGATGCCAATGCATTTGTAGTAAAGAAACTCCACTAGGATCATGATGTCCATTCTTAAATGTCTATCATTCACTTAGAAGAACCTATCAAAGTGCAATTAAATTTAGCCTTAGTAAAGACACCCAAAAGAGAAGCAAAAGACTCTAAATACAAGCCAGACTCAAGGCCAAAAGCTTCTACTAGATCACAAAGGAAAGAATACTAGAGTCAAAAAAGGAAAAATAGTTGGCATCATTCTCCCACTACTTCATCTTCATCCACACAATCATCGATGGGCTCTGATCTAAGGGAACACAAGTATAGAGATCATGATAGGAAAATATGTCAAACTCATGATCAACATGATTATCATCCTAGAAATTCTGATGAGTAAGATGAAGAATGTGAACCATGAAGAAATAGGGATAGACATGTAGAGAGAGAGAGAGAGAGGCATGAGTACCAAAGAGGGCATCACTACAATAGAGCATACAAACCCTAAGATCATGAAGAACCCCTAATGGATACTCACAGTATGATAAACATAGGAGAAGTTGTCTACATCTCAACCAGGAATGTAAGGGATAGCTGCATTAAGCAGCTAGATATGAACAACATGCTGAGATTGGAAGGTGGATATAATGTAAATCTCTAACATCACCTTCAATTATTCCATGATGCCTATGCCTTATAGAATATAGAGAGTGACTAACAGAAACTTAAGTTGTTCCCTTACACACTCATTAAAGAGGTAGAAAGCTAGTACAGATCATTGGAACCTAAATCAATCAGAAGATGGAGTACTATGCTTGAACTTTTTAATGATAAATATCAAGCCTACTATGGAGTGTTAAACTTAAGGAAGCAAATCTAGGGCTGGAAGTAAGGGACCCATGAATCCCTGGATGTGGCAATGGGAAGATACTATTTGCTTCTACATAGGTTCCTAGGCCATGGATTTTCTCAAAGGGAGTAGCTTAAGCACATTGTCAATGGACTAAGGAACAAAACTAGAGAAACCCTTGGGGTTTATGCCCAATGAAGACTATCTAAAATGACTATGCATTGCATTCAGAGACTCATCAATCAATTAGCAAAGAAAGAAGGTGAATTGAAGAAGAGAGAATCAACTAAAGAGTAAAATAAAAATCCATCTATTAGAAAGAGAGATGTACAAGTGTGTGATCAGCAAGAGGAATAAACCTTAGAATACATTATATAGAAAAAGATACTACCTATTCAAGAATATATTATTGATATAGCAACCAAGGTAGAAAAGGTGTGGGATTCAATGGATGAAAAATTTGCAATAGCTTTGAAAGTTATGGAAGAAATAACTGATCAAGCCGTCAACAAAGGCAAAGAGAAAAAGAAGAAACAAGACTTTGGATGAAAGGGAAAAGTCACTTCAATGAAAGAATGTTTAGATACAATCTCAAATGAGAAGAAAGGATGTGTTGTGTGCTAGTATGACCACCCTAAGGGGTGTTGTCTTGTCATGGCACATTTGCAAGAAACATGGACATATGCATTGAATTCAATATTCATCAAGAAGCAAATGCCCAAAAGGTTACCATATCCTTAGGGTAACTACCAACAGACCTTTCAACCAACAAATTAACCCAATGAAACTTATCCGTGGCCATAAGAGAAGTACCATCAACAGTGGTAGAAGCCATAATCATGGGTGATGCCACAACCATGACAATAGTACCCATATTAGCAACCAAACCATTATGGATACTATGTCCAACATTTAATTTCTCCAAGAAATGTAGTAGTTCAAACTCCTTAATACTATCCACCAAAATACCATAGACTTATATCTCCAAGGATAGATTCTAATCTATATGTGCATTCACAAGTAGCTGGTTCATTTATTCAAACTCCTAACCCTTTACCACCTATACCACCACCTATACCACCACCTATCATGTATGGAGAATTATCGTCACAACCCCAAAAAAAGAACACCACTAGGGTAGTTAACATGCATGAGGAGGAAATCATGCATGAACCACAATCCAAGAAATGACCATTCTTCTGAATGAGTGCAAAAAAGATTCAAAGAATGAGGATCACATCTACTTCCACTCCATCCACATCCAACCCTCCAAGAAACAACAAGCTTCCATTGTCATCTAATGAAAATGTGACAATTGTCATGATGACATAGACTATTACTCATTGGATCAAGGTAGGAGCATTTTCTCAAAAATAAACAAACTTGAGAAGTCCCTTAGTATACCTTCAAGTAACAAGTTAAAAATTCTGCAAGGCCCTACTTGATTCTGGGTCGGAAGTGAACCTGATATCACAAGATATGTATCAAGCCTAGAATCTACCATCATTGAAGAAAAGCAACATTTGGCTAGAGCTTGAAAACCAATTGATCATGATTCTACTAGTACTAGTGGATGATGTGATCACTACCATTAGCAGTTAGTCCTACCCTACTGATTTTCTAGTTATTCTTGTAGTTAAAAACAAGGAAGAGTTTGGCTTAGCACTATAGATTCTAAGCTTGGTATTAGAGACTTGTCCTTGGAAATCTCCTAGGAAGATGAAGCTAGAATTATTCAAAAATGTAGAGTTCCATGTATCACATAAAATAATAATGAGTGTAGTTACATGCAAAAAATATGGGCAATAAGATAAAGAGATAATACAGCATGCAATAGATGTATTGAGGAGATGTGTGTGTAAACTTGCTTGTAGCGGTAGCCACACAACCAAAAGTCACCGAATGGCTGATTATAGATAGTGAACTTAAATCAAACATATACATGGAATTGACAAACTAGATAATAAGTATCTACATAGAAGAAATTGACAACTTGAAAACATTGAGAAGAAAACACCCCTATCCACACATAAGTCAAGAAGAAGAGATAAAATGGGGATAATTAGAGATCCCAAACAAATTTGAACCAGAACCATTAGAATTGAAGGTCCTACTGGCAACACTCAAATATGCTTTATTAAATAATCAAAAGCCAATCATAATTAATAAGAACCTAGATAAAGAGCAAAACAAGAATTTTTTGTAAGTAGTCAACAAGTGGCTAACAACATTTTCTTGGTTGTATGATGATATCACAAGTATTGATCCTAGAATCTATTAACATCAAATATACATCGATCTAGCAATGAAACCATGATTTCAATTGCAAAAGAGGATAAATCCAAAGCTCAAATAAGTAGTCAAGCAAGAATTGGAAAAATTACTAAAGGTAGGATTCATTTATCCCATAGTGAACATGGAATGGATCAGTCCTTTGTTAATTGTTCCAATAAAGGGAGGCAAGTTGAGAGTGTGCATCGACTTCCAAATGTTTAACTCTACTACATTCAAGGATCATTTTCCTTTGCTAGTTGTTAACTAAGTCCTAGATACTGTTACAAGACCTAAGTACTATATTTTTCTGGATGGGAACAATGAATATAACTAGATCTGCATTGCACCTAAGGAGCAAGAGAAGACAAAATTCACTAGTCTGTGTGGAACATTTTCTTACAAGCATATGCATTTTTGGTCTTTGTAATGTGCCTGCTACCATCCAGAGACTCATACTTAGTATATTCCAGAAAAATATAGGCAATCACATTGAAGTATCTATGGATGATTTTTTGACATACAAGCTAGATTTTAAATAGGCACTAGACTATTTAGAGCAGGTTCTAAAAAGGTGTGTAGAGACTAAGTGGTAGAAAATCCATCTTATGATCCAAGATGAAATCATATTAGGACACAAGATTTCATATAGAGGAATAGAGGTGGATCTTGTCAAAGATGTTCAATCATTTCTAGGCCACACAGGGTACTATAGAAGATTCATAGAAAACTTTTCAAAAATTGCAAAACTACTAGTTGAGCTAACCAAGAAGGATGCATCATTTTAGCTCACTGAATCATGTGAAAATGCATTCAAAACCTTAAAATAAAAGCTAATCGAGACACCAATCCTATAAGCTCCAAATTGATCAAAGCCTTTTTATATCATGATAGATACTTTGAATTATGTGCTTAGTGCAATACTAACATAATTAAATGAACAAAATAGGTCATACTATATACATTATGCTGGTAGAAGCATCATTGAGGCACAACTAAATTACACCACAAAAAATAAGTAGCTAATGGCAATGGTATATGCACTCAAGAAATTCTAACACTACGTGCTCAAGTATCCAATCTATGTCCATAATGATCATAGTGCAATCTAAATTCTTATGAACGAACCAACAATTAGTCCTAGGATGATTTGATGACTCATTATTCTACAAGAGTTTGACATAAATATGATTAAAAAAAAGGGCACAGAGAATCTAATAGTTGATCATTTGCCAAGATTAAGATGGGACTCCCATAACTAGGTAGAACCATTATTAGATCAATTCCCTAATGAGAATCTATTTACTAAAATAGTAATTTTTGTGAACTCAATAGGAAAGTCATGGGTAGTTGATTATATGACTTATTTAACAACACAAGAATTGCCTGTTGAGTGGAGCAAGAAATAGAAAGAAAAATTCCTTCACAAGGTTAAGATATACATGGAAATAAATGGAAGCCTTTACAATATTTGTGCCAATGGGTTAGTCCAATGGTGCATACCATAGCGCAATCAACAATGAATCCTACAAGATGCACATGAAGGTCCATGCGGTGGCCATTATGTGGGACATAGGACGATACTAAAACTAATGATAGCAAGCTACTTCTAGCCTACCTTACTCTGGGATGCACATGCCTTCACAGAATCTTATGAAAGATGCCAAAAAGATGGAAGAATAACAACCAAGAATGAAGGACTACAACAATGGCTACAGCCACTAGAACCATTTGGTACATGGAGAGTTGACTTTATGGGGCCCATCACACTAATGTCAAATGGTAAGGTCTACATAATAGTGATTGTGGATTATTGCACGAAGTGGGTAGAGGTAGAAATAGTCAAGGATTGTACAACCAAAATAACTATCTAGTTCTTTCAAAAACATGTGGTGAATTGATTTGGAGTACTGAGAATGCTTATTTTAGATAATGGAACTTAGTTTACCAATGCTAATTTTAAGAAGCTCATACAACAACTTGGGGTAAAACATAAATTGACCACACCATACCATCCCTAAGCCAATGATCAAGTAGAAGTAACTAATCATGAAATCACTAGAATATTAACTAGGATGGTTGGTGGATTTAGAAAATATTGGAGCACCAAACTAAATGATGTTTTATGGGATAGAACTACATGGAAACTACTCGTAATTTATTCACCCTATGAGCTAGTTTACAATAAATTACCAATACTGCCAATCCAGGCAAAGCCTCACACTCTAGCTACTACTAGTCAACTTGACCTAAACTTGAGCTTAGCCTAGAGAAAGCACCTGATGAATCTTAATCTATTAGAAGAGAACAGGCTAGTATCACTTATCAGTAATAAGATCCACAAGAACTACTCCAATAATAGGCATGATGCATGAATAAGACAAGTAATGATACAACTAGGTGATAAGATCCTCTATTAAAACCCCAATCATGTCCAGTAGAAGGCTAAATTTCAAATGCTTTGGAAAGGACCATACATCATCTAGGCAACTTACCCTTCTAGTGTCATGCATATTCACCATTTTTCTATCCCACATCATCTTATCCTAGTAAACATCCAGTAGGTCAAACCTTACCATCACTATCCCAACTCCACTAAGGATCCTACCTACTCTATTTGAATGTCCTCTATTTGTTCACTTTTCTAGTTGACTAATTCCAATCCTAGTCATGGGGGTGTCCATCAATACATGTAAGTACCTTCTAAATTTTTCACTTTCTTATTACTTTTTTGACTTTCTTGGTATATTTTCCTTTTCTTTTGTATTTTTCAATTTCTTGATAATTTCTTAATTCTTTGACATTTTCTAACTCTTTAATAATCTTTCATTCTTTTTATCTTTTTAATTCTTTATATCTTTTCTAATTTTTCATATTTTTTCTTCATTTTACTTGTGCATATTTTTGTCAATTTTTAACAAAATACACCAAATAAGGCAAGATGTAGTTTCAATAAGATGAAGATTTCTTTATATTATCAATCATAAGGGACTAATTATCTATACAGTGAGACCAAAACATCCATCCACCCATTCCAATAATAAGAGGTTCTTACCATGGCCATAATGAAATTCTTCTCATAATAAAACTAAGAATAAACTTGTGATCATTATGTCTGAATAAAAGGGTAAAAGAACCAAGTGGGAATGCAAAGGGTGTAACATCAAGGGGATTTGTGAACCTTCTTGGATTACCACTATGAGTTCTATCTTGTTGCTAAAGAAGTATTATGTCCTTGTAGATCTAATGAAAAATGGAAGAGTACAATCAGTGCTACCTTATCATATCATTGGAAAGACATGTTACCCATGCCTAAAAGTAGTCCTCTAGTAAGGTCAAAATATTCAAAAATAAAATTCATGCACATAATAAATTTCTAGGAGTCCCACTAGAAAGACATGTTACCCATGCCTGAAGGTAGGCGACTTCTTATGAATCTAAGAAATAAAAAGTGCAATGAATAAACTCCTCCCTTGACAATAAGCCAAGTGATAATACTCCTTGAAACAGTGGTAACCTTATGGTCATGAATCTTAGAGATGAAACAATGTGATGTCACTAGAATGTGGTTTAGACTTGGTTTGAATCTTGGAAAGAAGGGCTGATGATTACTTTAACCATCAACTACACATAAGAATTTATGATGCCTATGGTAAGATACCTCATGTTCCAAATTCAGCAATCCTTTTTACAATCCATCTCACCTCACTATATATTTAATCATAAATTTATGATTTTGTATAGTATAATGTTATTTTCCCAATCTAATGATACTAACATGTGTGTTTTGCTAGATAGGTATGTCTTACATTCAACTCCTTGAGTGCCTAAGGACACTTTTAGATGTGGTTATACATGGGTGATAAGGGTTGGAGCCTACTTTTGGGAGGATCCACTTGTATAACTCTTGTATTTCATACTTGGCAAGGAATTCCACATCATCTTATGCCTTCCAGATTAATCAATACTCACTAAATACTTCCCATAATATCTAATAATCTTTCCACATACCAAAAATTAAACATGCATCTCTTATCCACCCAATAAACTTTTTTTCTCCAAGATTCCTTCTTCATGAACTTTGAACACCAAATTCTTAAAAACTATGCATCATTCATGGTCCATAACCCTTTAGATAAGCTTCACATTTTCCAGACATTTCATTTGACTCATTTTTCCAAGAAAAATCAATGAAAAAATTGAAATTTTTAATGGTGATTGATGGGACACGATATCGCATGGGCTGCGATATCACAGCCATCGCGATATCTCATCCCTTGCGATATCGCGTACACGATATCGCGGTGCACCACAAAGTCTATAAATAAGAGGCAACTCTTCCTTTTTTCTCATCCTATGCTTAGACTGTAGTGAAACTATAACAGATTGATCACTCCAGAGATAGAATATTTTCCATGTGCCCGCAGTAGGAACTCCAAAGTGAACGGATCTTTATTCGAGCAGACATTGTACCTAAACACAAGTTTGTGTATGGCAATAAATAAAAAATTCTTGGATAAACCTTGCAGTGCATGAAATAGGCTAATTAGGACTTTTATTTATTGTTATTTACTATTTTTCATTTACATGCTTTATTAGGAATTAAATCTCTCTCAACCCTTCTCTCCTAGTTAAGTTTCTCAGTATGACTGCTTCGAGCACGTGCATTACGTGTGGTGATCCCAGCAACGACTAGCGTTTGGTAACCATAATTGCATTGGTTCAGCGTGTGAATGATAAGTGGGAATAGATGCTGATGCTAGGTTAATTCAAACTTAGTTAGTTAGTTAGAGTTAGTAATTAGCCTCTTCAACCCTTCACCTCAATAGCATAGGAGATAAAATAGAAAAGCTATAAAAATCATATACCTCAGACTTACTTAACCATACACTATGACAAATACAAGTAAGTATAGGAAGACAACGAATAATTAACCTTAAGTGTTCCATGAGGCGTGTAGGCACTTAGTCTGTGGAGTTCGACCGGATCGCGTGTGTTACTCTTGTATTCGTATGGTTGAGTGTAGGGGTACCTCGCCACTCATCATTGGCGCCGTTGCCAGGGACTAAGTTTTTGTGCGCTAAGTAGAAGATAATAGATCATTCACATCATTGGGAGCTTAAACAAACCTTAGGGTTAACTAAACGAAAAAAATTATATAATGGTTAAATAGCACACCAATAAGACACCATGTCTTCTTCTTCTTCTCACAAGAGCAATACACCACCAAGGGATTATACAAAGAACAATCGGCAATCAAAAACACATAACCTAAATTCACCAATTCCTCAACAATTTAGGGTGGAATATACTCATCTCGATGAGTATATACCTAACTTTACATTTATCCTCCATCAGGATCAACATATGCACTGGAGATATTTGCAAGGTAACATAGTGTTACCTCCGGATTGTGCAGTCCCCAACATGCTCCTCCATGCTTTGGCAAAGATTGGCATGACTCAACTCTATGCCAAATACGTTATAGGTGATTTTGACACAAGGGATTACTATCCTACATTCACACAACGTATGAGGGACTCAAGGCAAGAGAGCCAACATACACTGTTGAAGGGCAAAGAGGTCCCACACGTCCTAAGTGAAATCGGAGATGGTGAACCACTTATAATTGGTTCTCTATCAAAAGATGTTCCCCCTCCTAACAATAGTGAGGAGGTGGGGTATCAGAACCTACACTCCACGATACATAACCCTAGTTCTGATCCCCATGAACACCAACTATTCACTCAAGGAACAAAAACATATAACAAGGATGGGCACTTTGATCGTCATCACAATTGGGGCTGAAGCCACAGAAGAGAAGGTAAGAAACATCGTCATGGAGATGGTTCTCCTTCTTCTTCTTCTTCTTGACATCATTCACCCTCTCCTTCCATATCTGGGTGCAACCATCCATAGCATAACAGTGAGGATAGAGATAGACAAAATGAGAGACCCCGACAAGAGAGTCGAGAGCGAGGACAAGGGCATGAACGAAGGGAAAGTAGGGAACAACGGAGACATCATAGACGTCATGAAAGAGATGATCATGATGAACCCCTACTTGCCACCCGAAGCATGCTAGATATAACATAGGCAGTAAGAATTCTAACAAGGTATTTAAAAGATAGTCGGATCAAGCATTTAGACATGAATAATATCCCACGCTTCGAAGGGGGATACAACGTGGATCTGCAAAATCATTTACAAGAATTCCACGATGCATACACCTTGCAGAACATAGAAAATGTGTTGCAAAAATTGAAGTTGTTTCCTAGGACACACATCGAGGAAGTAGAGAGTTCGTACTGGTCCGTAGAGCCGAAAACCATCAAGAGGTGGAGTACGATGTTAGAACTCTTCAACGATAAATATCAAACATACTCCACAGTGTCTGATTTGTGTAAGCAGATCCAAGGATGGAAGCAAGGTACTCATGAACCCTTGGATGCTACCATGGGCTACTACTATGCATTGCTACATCATTGCCCAGGCCATGGTTACGCACAGTGGGATCAACTCCGCCACATCGTAGATGGGCTAAGGTATGAAACTAGGAGAACCCTTGGGACTTATGCCCAAGGGAGACTATCAGAACTTAGAGCCCATGAGATACATTGCTTGTTGGAGCAAGTAGCCAAAGAAGAAGTAGAGCTATGAAAAAGGGAAAGTATGGAAGAATACAACTGTGATCCCTCTCTTCGAAAGAAGGGAGTGAGATCCTGCAACGAAGAGGATGAGTCACCACTCGAAGAGTTGCTGAATAAAAAAACCTTTCCGATTCAAAAATTAACAATGGAAGTATCGGCTAAGGTAGATGAAGTATGGAGCTCCTTAGATAGTAAAATTGAAACTATCCTGAAAATTGTAGAAGAGTCGAAGAAGGAACGAAGTAGTGACAATAACAAGACAAAGCAGAGAGATTCAAGCCCTGCATGTGACAAGGGTAAGGGGAAAATAAATATCTCAGATGAGGTTGTGGATTCGGACACAAACGATGATGGTGGATGTGATATCTGCTACTATGACCATCCTAAGGGACGTTGTCCAATCATCTCACATCTATAAGAGTCTGGGGTGTATGCACTCAACCTGAGACTTAACCAACGGCAGACACCCTGAAGGTTACCTTATCTTCAAGGTAACCCAAGATAATTCCACAAACCATTAACATACTATCCAAGTGGAACTCCACCACAACCCATCGAATAACATCAGCAGTGGCAATACCCACAGTCATGGGGGATGCCATTGCTGAAACATCAATACCCTTACCGGCAGCCCAATCCATATGGTTACTACATGTAGCAGCCAATTTCTCCAAGTAACTCCATGGATCACAAAACTCCCCAATGTCACTACCAAGCTCAAGAGTACTTCATAAGGACTCCTTCTCCTCCAAGAGATTCTCCATACCCATACCATCCTCCTGCTCCATCCACACCTCTTCCACCGGTAGTTCCCATAACACCTCCTACTCCAACAATGCAAGGGAAACTCCCCACTCAACCGCAACGACACCATACTATGAGAGCCGTAAACATTCAATCCACTGCTGGTTCTGACAACTGTAAAAAGAGAAGACCTTTCTTCAGAACCAAAAGCCCAGACAAGCCCTCACAACAACAAGCGATTGAGTCTATAATCACTCCTCCAACATACAAAGCTTCAGAGCTTCCTTCCGTCCAACAACAGAGCTTAACGTATACAGTTATGTTAACACATACCATAATCAACTAGATCAAGTTAGGCCACCTTCCCAGGAAACTATCTGACCCTGGGAGTCCCCTAATTTATGTACAAGTCACCAGGAACGAACCACATAAGGCTCTTCTTGACTTAGGTTCCGGTGTCAACTTAATTGCATGAGAGATGTATCAAGCCTGGAACCTGCCCCAACTCAAGAAGAGTAACATTCAACTAGGGCTGGCAAACTAGTCCATCACCATTCCCTTGGGATTGGTGGAGGACATCATTACCACTGTGTGTGGTTGGTCATACCCAGCCGATTTTTTGGTGATTGAAGTGAACAACAACGAAGGGGACTTCCCAATCATAATGGGAAGGGCATGGCTAAGCACAATAGACACATCCCTAGGGATTCGTGATCTTTCCTTGGAGATATCTAAGGTAAATATTTATGGAAAGATCAAGAAGAAGAAAGTTTCATGCATCACATATAGTGATTCATCGGGTAATGACATGGAGGAATGCATAACATCTCCTCCATGCAATAGGTGTGCCCTTGAAACTCAGAGACAAAGATGCCTATATGTAGCAACCACACAAGTAGTAGACACCCCGTGGTTGACAGCTAGTCAAAAGAGCAACTAACAAACATGCATGGAACAAACTAGGAAAATAACCCATGCCAACAATAAAGGCATAGATACCTTAGAATATGAGTGCCGCCAACGTCCACCCCTTAATCTAAGAACATCAATTGGGAGAAGTTGGGCACTTCTACAAAATTCAAACAAACACTCATTATTTTGGATCTCTCCCTCACAATTCAGTCATGGGGGAGATGGCCACCTATGATAATCATTTGGGGCCCTCAGTTCTTTTTAGTTTTTGTTTTACATGTTTTTTTCCATGTTTTTGTTTTACACGTATTTTTTTTACACGTTTTTGTTTTCCACGTTTTTGTTTTACACATTCTTGTTTTACACATTTTTGTCTTACACATTTTTGTTTTACACGTTTTTGTTTTACATGTTTTTACTTTACAATTGTTTTCAAATTTTTTTATTTTTGTTTTACATCATCGTTATACTTTTTCATTGTGTGTGTGTGTGTGTGTGTGTGTGATCCACCTTGTAAGTTTTTCATTCAATAAGTTTTCTTCATGATGGTATGAACTATGTTTATATTGATTACTAATGTTTGGTTTTTACCTTTAAGTCATGATGTTGATACTAAGGTATGTTTCTTTTGATATGGCAGGCAATGAGTCCACTTCATCCATTCATCCACCAGTTTCTATGGTCTCTCTCGGCTTAGAAATGTACAGTCTCTTTCTAATTAAGAACTTTAAGGAATCGGTGACTGGGCATTTCTCAAACTAAGGAATGACTCAAGGATTGAAAAGGGTGTGACTTCAAGGGAACTTGATGCCTTTGTGTTGGCCATTCTCTTGGGTTCTTGGATGTTTTCTTCTTGAGTTTTCTTACCGTTCTGACATTACCCAATTAAACAGAAGCTGAGCAAATAAAAATAACAAAGTATTTGCATGGTGTGTGATGAGACGCAAATTGCACAGGCCATGATATCGCATCCCCTACAATATCGCGTACGCGATATCACGGTCCACTGCCAAATCTATAAATAAGAGGCGCCACTCCCTTCATTTTACACCATAGGCGTAAAAAGCTCTGGCGGATTGATCACCCCAGAGATAGAATATTTTTCATGTGCCCATAATAGGAGTCCTCCAAGTGAACGGTTCTTTATTCGAGCAGCTTTGTACCTGAACACAAGTTGTGTACGGCAATAAAGACGAGCTTTGTGAATAAACCTTGCAGTGCATGGATAGGTTTAATTAATGTTATTTATTGCTTTCCTAGTAACGCGGCATGAGTACGACTTGGTTACGAGCGTTGACGAACGTGTACGGCTAGCCAAGAAATCGGCTACTCATCGCGATTAGATTCTCTCACCCTTTCCTCCTAGAACGTGGGACATGTACAACTTGATTACGAGCATCTACGGATGTGTACGGCTAGTCAAGGAATCGGCTGCTTGTCACACTTAGGTTAGTTAAGTGCCTCAGTACGACCGCTTCGAGCACGTGTGTTATGTGTGGTAATCCCAGTAACAATTAGCATTTGGTAGCCACAGTTGCACAGTTCAGGGTGTGTACGACAAGTGGGAATAGGTGCTAATGCTAGGACTTAGTGTTGTAGTTAGAGTTAGTTTTAGTTTCTCAACCCTTCACCGTTTAGCATAGGAGATAAAC
>MNCI01007652.1:355792-371827 GCA_015680685.1 Gnetum montanum
GCGATTAGTCATGGGGGTACGGGGCCTAATTTTTCGATTTTTCTCCTAAGCCCTGAATTTTTTCGTTTTTTCTTCCTAACCCCTACACCTTTGGTAGTCATCACCTACATCTTCCTAGATCCATATCATCCATACCACAACCTAGCCAATGGACTTGCACTGAAGCAAGGTATTAATTACTTAATGATTCAATTACCCTTGCTAATATATGATTGTGTTGTGTGTGCAGATGGCAATCATACAACAACGAAATGGATCTGGAGCAAACACTTGGAATGGAGCAGGGCTACAACAATTATGCAAGGAGCAGGATTGATGATGTGCTTATGGATGGACAACGAAAGGCGCAATCTAGGCATTGGCAGCAGCAAGACTCTTCTCTCTTATTCTCTTCTCTTCTCTCTCCTCTTTTCTCTCAGCTGCCAAGTGTGGCCTGATGTCATTGTAATAATGTGTTCACCCTTGTTCTCATGAACACCAATTGTGTCAAGTCTTGTAATAATGAACCGTTCACATGTCGGTCCATTAGTTCCATTTCCCTCAATAATCCCATACCTACCTGATATTATTATAAAGAACTCGAGGACAAGTTTTCATTCAGTCATGGGGGTATGATGAGACGCAAATTGCACAGGCTGTGATATCGCATACGCGACATCACGTCTGCCATGATATCGCATCCCCTACGATATTGCGTATGCGATATCGTGGTCCGCCACCAAATCTATAAATAAGAGGCGGCACTCCCCTCATTTCACATCATAAGCGTAAAGTAGCAAAGCTCTAGCAGATTGATCACCCCAGAGATAGAATATTTTCCATGTGCCCACAATAGGAGTCCCCCAAGTGAACGGTTCTTTATTCGAGCAGCTTTGTACTTGAACGCAAGTTGTGTACGGCTATAAAGACGAGCTTTGTGAATAAACCTTGCAATGCATGGATAGGTTTAATTAATGTTATTTATTGCTTTCCTAGTAACGCGGCATGAGTACGACTTGGTTACGAGCGTTGACGAACGTGTACGGCTAGCCAAGGAATCGGCTACTCATCGCGATTAGATTCTCTCACCCTTTCCTCCTAGAACGTGGGACAAGTACGACTTGATTACGAGCATCTACGGATGTGTACGGCTAGTCAAGGAATCGGCTGCTTGTCACACTTAGGTTAGTTAAGTGCCTCAGTACGACCTCTTCGAGCACGTGCATTACGTGTGGTAATCCCAGTAACGATTAGCATTTGGTAGCCATAGTTGCACAATTTAGGGTGTGTACGGCAAGTGGGAACGGATGCTGACGCTAGGACTTAGTGCTGTAGTTACAGTTAGTTTTAGTTTCTCAACCCTTCACCGTTTAGCATAGGAGATAAATCAAAAAATACCAAAAAAATCATATACCTCAGACTTGCTTAACCATACACCGTGACACATACAAGCAAGCCTGGGAAGACAACGAATGATTAACCCCAAGTGTTCCTTGTGGCGTTTAGGCATTTAGTCTGTGGAGTTCGACCAGATCACGTGTGCTACGCTCATTTCATATGGTTGAGTGTAGGGGTACCTCACCACTCATCAATGTGGTTCTCACACATAAATATAAAAAGCACAAAAAGCAAAAAAAAAGGAGAAAAGAGAGAAAGAGAAGTGAGAATTCAAAGCACACCCCTTAGATGAAATAATCCCTTGGGCTACAAACACTAGTTATGGAACTAAGAAATGTTCCCTCTAACTAAGGCCCTCCTCTCTTCCCATTCTCTCCTCATTCGTTTCATTGGAATGGTGGTGGCTCTTGGGTGAAGGCATTCTTGTTACTTCGAGAGGATGGATTAGCCGAATGCATTGATGCGAAGTCACTAGATGTGGTTGGTTTGAGGCTAGAGTTGGAATGAGATTTGCTAAGTCACACTAATCATGAACTACACAAAGGGCTATACACCACCTTGTTCTTGGGATTCCATTCCATTCTCTTCTCTCCATCCTTCTCTCCATTATTCACCTCATTGCCGGTTATATCATTAGTGTATATTTTAGTAGATGCATTGTTTTCTTTTAGGTAAATTCTTGCAGTTAAGACTTTAACTCATGTTCCAAATGACATTCCTAGAGCCTACAAACTCTATGATTGTGGGTTTGTCAAGGCATTAAAGGCATGAACCTGCTTTGGGGAGGACCCACTGACATTCCTCTTTGGTGCACCAGTTAAATTCTTTTCCCTAACATTTTTTGCAATCCACTTTATTTTTTTCATTTCCATCTTGACATCCATCTCATCAATGCTATAGTTGTCCCTTTTTATCCATCTTTCTTATTCCTTTTCTTTCTCCATTCTATCACTACCGGAGGTTCACAATTAGTCATGGGGGTACAGGGCCCAACTTTTCGATTTTCTCCTAACCCTTACACCTTCGGTAGTCATCGATATTATATCTCTAGATCCACAATTAGCCATACCACAACCTAGCCACATAGAAGCAAGGTATCAACTACATTGAAATTCATTTACCCTTGCTAATATAAGATTGTGTTGTCTGTGTAGATGGAAATCACGCAATAATGGATTGGACCTGGAAGGAACACTTGGAATGGAGCGATGCTAGAAGCAGCTACCCAAGAAGCAAGATCAATGACGTGCTTACGGATGGACAATAAAAGGTACAATCTTGGCATTGGTAGCACAACACTTTTTTCTCTCTCTCTTTCTTAGCTGCCAAATAAGGCTTGATGTTAATGTAATAAGGTGTTCACTCTTGTTGTCCTGAACACCAATTTTGTTGTGTATTGTAATGATGATCCGTTCACAAGTCATCCCATTAGTTTCATTTTGAGTCAATTATCCCATACCTTACTGATATTATTGTAAGGAACTTGAAGATGAGTTTTCATTTAGTCATGGGGGTATGATGGGATGCGATATCGCATCATCCCCTACGATATCGCATACGCGATATCGTGGTGTGTCATAAAGTCTATAAATAAGAGGTGGCTCTCCCTTGTTTCTCATCCTACGCTTAGACTGTGGCAAAACTTTGGCAAATTGATCACTCTAGAGATAGAATATTTTCCATGTGCTTGTAGTAGGAACTCCAAAGTGAACGGATCTTTATTTGAGCAGACATTGTACCTAAACACAAGTTTGTGTACGGCAATAAAGACGAACTTCTTGGATAAACCTTGCAGTGCATGGAATAGGCTAATTAGAACTTTTATTTACTGTTATTTATCATTTTTCATTTACATGCTTTATTAGGAATTAAATCCCTCTCAACCCTTCTCTCCTAGTTAAGTGCCTCAATATAACTACTTCGAGCACATGTGTTACGCGTGGTGATCCTAGCAACGACTAGCGTTTGCTAACCACGATTGCATTGGTTTAGCGTGTGAACAGTAAGTGGGAACGGATGCTGATGCTAGGTTAATTCAAACTTAGTTAGTTAGTTAGAGTTAGTAATTAGCCTCTTCAACCCTTCACCTCAATAGCATAGGAGATAAAACAGAAAAGCTATAAAAATCATATACCTTGGACATACTTAACCATACACCGTGACAAATACAAGTCTGGAAAGACAACGAATAATTAACCTTAAGTGTTCCATGAGGCATGTAGGCACTTAGTCTATGGAGTTTGACTGAATCGTGCATGTTACACTCGTATTTGTATGGTTGAGTGTAGGGGTACCTCACCACTCATCAGTGATGTCATAGTTACAATGTCGTAGGCACCTACGATGTATGATCTACGATGTCACGCATATAAAAATAGTATATATACATTGCATATATATGAAATTTTTCATTTCTCTCATTTGTAGCAAGAGATTTTTTTGTTATTTTTCCTCAAATCTCTTACACACTAACTTTCCAAGGCTGTAACTCCATCCCCATAGCTCCGATTTCTAAAATTATTAAATCCTATTGATCCTAGAGCACTCAACTTAGTCATGGATGGTACATTATGCAATACAACTAAAAATTTGAGACAAAAATTCCTAAACACTTGGAAGATATCATAAAGGGTAAGTATAAGAAAATAATGAGAACCTTAGTAGTAATTAATAAAACTTAGGCCACTTAGGCCAGAAAGACTTAGATAATTCTTCTAATTAACCATACCAACCATTTTAAGCCATAACAAATAAGAAAATGATAATTGTGAAAGATCATTAATAACACTTAAGGGGAATCTTTTTGAAAATTTTTCTAACTCTAAAATCCTAATAAGATAAGAACTTGATCTAGCTAAGGGTATGAGCAAGGTAAAGAGTTATTAAGAACTAATGTAAATACTTTAATAATTTCAAATCCTTGTTGATTGCAGATGGATCCAAAGATAATACCAAAAGGAGGACCTTCAAAACATGGGAGCAAAATACCAAGAGGCTGTGGGAGAGGCTGAGCAAGAAAACAAACTCCAAAAGAAAAACATGCAGAGTAAGAAGCTCAATTGTATAGCATTCATCAACAAACTCCTATCACATACCACTTAGTCCAAGGAGAGGCAAAAATTCCACAACCACCTAAATAGAGACAATGCCTCACCTTTTCTTCAGAATGCCTCTAGGCCATACAAGAAAAATTCATCATTTCCACAATCATTGTGGAACTAAACTTTGATCCTTTTCATGGAATTTTCTCTAGATGTAGTGAAGATGCAACTCCAAGCATCTCCTTTATGGCCCAAACTATCCAATAGTGATGAATGATATTTGACAGAAACCCACCAATTTTTGTAGAACAAACAAGTCATTGCAACAATAATAATTAAAGGAGTCTCTCTACCATAATCAGTAGAGGTAATTGCTAAGGCCCTCAACATTCCAATCGAAGGAGCTAATGTGGCACAAATTTCAACTAGGTTATACACTGATGCCAAGAAACTATGGTTGCAAAGGGCATATGGAAAAGAAGACAAGGATAGAAGAGGAGAAACTTCAGGTCCTCCTTAACAGATATCAATTCCATAAGCCTAATGATAAATGAAAGAAGCTAATGGAAGAGCCATCATTACCTAGAACATGAACTACATCATGCTACTTTAGTTTTTTGATTTTTTTTATTTTGTCATGTTACTATGTAATTTTTGTAAACACACTAATGCAGCATTATAACTCATGTAAATAGCTAGTTCTATTAAGTGAAATCTACCTCTTAATTTTGTAAGGGACTCTATCCTCATTTTCTTTTAACTTGAGGATGAGTTTCAAATCAGTTTTGAGGGTATGATAAAGTCAATTTTTATTGTCATATGATATCATATCTACAATATTATAGCAACAATGTTGTAGATAAAATGTCGTGGTACATGCTACATCATCATTGATACGATGTCTCACAATGTGTGTAGCCCTATAAATATAAATATAAATATAACTTTTTGATTACAACCTTAGGTAGACTCTTGTAGTTTATATCTGTAGACTTAGCAATAGAAGTGAATGCCTATAGTATGATGTTTAGCAATTAACCAATGTCTTTATTCAGATGAGATGTACTTGGACATGGTTCATGGAAAAAATAAAGATCAAAATTACTCCTCATCATTGCAACATTCCTTAGTTTTCTAATTGTTCACTTAGCATAATTTTTAGTATTTTTCCCTAACTTAACACTTTACTTTCTAAAGCATTTTACTTTACTTATTTATTATTAAGTGGTATGGATATGATTAGTTTCAAACACTAAATGTAGTTATCTAGTAACCCAGTAGTGGTGTTGCTTGGTTCATCTAGTAGTGATTTCACTTGATGATCCTAATGATAACTAAATGAGTCCAAGGTGTGAATTGGAAAATAAGAACAGATGTCCATTGCTCTAGGATAGAATAGATTTACATTCCTATTGTTACTTGGACTTAGAATTTAATATTCCTTTTCACCATGCTTATGATTAGGAGTACTAATGGCCAAAACAACATTGATAATCATATGCCTCACTAAGAGCTAAACCATATACTAGGACTTCACTAGCTTAAGGTGGAAAGACAATGATCATGAACTTAAACTTAATTTCTAGCATAATAACATTGCCCATCCATGGATTATGATCTGGTCACACATTCACACTTGTGGCTTGTATCATAGAGTGTTGTTTTACTCCACCACTTATCACATATTGTTACATTCCCATTCTCAAATGGTGCTACCACATAACAAAGATGATATCTCTTCATAACAAGTATTGTAATTATTGTAATAAGACCCAAAATGCCAAGTTGTAATTAAGACATGAAAGGGCATGTTGCAATAATGGGCATGTCTCTCAAAGTGACCTTTGGGGGTTTTACCTAAGGTATTTATACCCAAGCATGATAGGATATATCAACATGGCACTACAAAGAAGCAAGACCAAAAGGTAACTGGCAATTCCTTCTAGTCAGTGATAGGTCTAACCATGGTGCTAGTGCTGGATACCCTCTAACTGCTAGATGCCAAAGGAAGATAATCCCAAGGAATCATTAAAGCATAACTCAAATACATTTTTCCACATTAATAGACCATTTTTTTTTTCATTTTTCTTTCTGCATTTTTCTTGTATTTTCTTTATGCATAATGTCAAATGTTATGTATATTTGACATTTTCCACATTATCTTATTTATGCATAATGTTGAATATAATGCATATTTGATGTTTTCCATGACATCTAAGAATAGGATGTCACAACAACCATCTTGGAGATCTAATCAAAATAGTTGGTAGGATGAACAAATCCAACATTGTAAAGCTTATTGAATTCCCCTTTTATAGCAAGAAAGATAGATGGATGGACTTTCCTAATCTTCTACTTAATAGGCTTAGAATCTTTTTGCATTATAATGTTATGTTGTAGTAGCCTTGAATCTAGACCAGGCATGTCACTATAGCCCCAAGAAAAAGCAAGTGTTTCTATAAAGTAGTTAGGATAGCTTCTTGGTAATCTTGGATGAGAAGAACACCAAGTTGAAGTATCTTCTATTCACCTTTATTATCAAGTATAGGTAAATCTATTAGATGATCATTTGTTAAAGAGGGCTCTAGATCAAGAAAAGAGAGATCAGACTAGGAAAGTAATTTGTCCTTAATAATGTCTAAGGAAGCTATAAGAAAAGTAGCACTTATTGAGCTTAACTCAAGGTCTATAAAAGACATGTCTAGGGTCAAACATACCTAATATGTAGCATAATCTAAGATGAGAGGCTAAATTAAGAATTATGGATAGGTAGCCATGTTGACCTAGATCAAAATTAGAGGAGTTACAATGCATGAAAATATTTAGAGAAGAAATTACATACAATGTCAAAATATCGTATGTCAAAAATTAAAATTCTTCAAGAGTGGTGTCATTTTATTTGACTATATAAGCAAAATGAAAAGAAAAAAATAGCACAAAATCTTTTATTTCTAATACATCAATTCAGAAAATGATGCAAAAGTAAAGCTAAGAGTAGAAAGCAATAGGTCAACAATTAGAAGACTAGCAATGGTAAGTGGCAGCAGTAGAAAAGGATCCAAGGATAAAACTAGTAGCAATAGGGTACTATCACAACCCTACATTCTTTTTCCTAGGACACAAATGTAAGTAACATGAATCCTAGCTAGGAATATTAGATTTAGTTAAGCATTGTTTCTATATATTTCACTATAGCAATGACTTAGTTTCAAAATTCTAGTAAATTTCTCCCTGTAAAAAATTGTGTTAGTCTTGATTTAGCTAAAATTACCTTGATAGCATTATTTATAGCATAGAAATATAGGATTTTAAGTTTAATTTTATAGGGAATTAAGAACTCCAAAAGTAGTACCCTATTTTCCAAGGGTTTTGATGAGTTTTATTTCATACATGAGTTACTATGTAGAATTTCTAGTTTTTAGAAGAACACGATGTAGAATTTTGACATAGAGTCTTTGAAAAATGTATTAAGTCTAACAATGTAGCTAACAATGTGTCAAGTAAAAAATGTTTATGTAAGATAGTGTTTTTATGTGAAGTAAATATTTGATGCACAATGTTGATTATGATTACGATGTCAGACATAGGGTTGAACTATATGTTGTTAAAAAATGATGTTATACATCAAGAACATATTAACACTAAGCATCAGAGGATAGTATTAGAAGTTTCAACATGAGATACTAAGGGGTTACATAACAAATTAAAAATTATTTGAGGTTACGCACTCTATTGAGGAAATTATGTGTAATACTATATTTTTGAGATGGAAGAACTAAGTATTGATTTATTTCTATAGAGATGTTACAACACAAAGGCTCTTGATGACTTAGCCTATGTTTTTCCTACTAGTGAATGAAAGGAGCATTTTGAAAAACAAGAATAGAAAGGTCAAACCTATCAAGTAGAAGTCTCTATTTGATGATTCCTCCCTATTTCCTCAAAAACTATGGACTCAATAAGAAGCCATAGAATTTCTAAATTTCTACATTGGAAATTTTCATGTAGTGATCCAAATAGGCTTGGAAGAGGAGACTATTTTAAGAGCTCTGAATTATATACTCCTTAGATTTCCAACTAAGTTAGCAAAGATTATCTATGAGCTATGGTTGAAAATAAAGAAGTTATTCAAGAACTTCCTAGTTTATAAGAAATGTTTGGACAAGCTATGAAAGAGAAGAAACTTTATTAGTAGTTTAGTACCAATAACACATTACTTCTAGAAACATAATCTTCTAGAACAATGTCAAATCCACTAGGTTCACATATTTTTATGAAAAGATGCATTAACTTTAAATGATTAGTGAAAATAACTTACCAAGTATTAGTTATCATTAATTATGATATGGATGTGTAGGTTCATGGATCTCAATCTATAAGGGCCATTCCACTTGGAATTTTTGAAGACATTGCTATGGAATCTATCTCAACACCATAGCTAGTGGTCATAGATTATATCCTACTTAAAACATAATACAAGAGTTTGCAACATCATAGGTTTTCAAGTGAAACTAATGGGGAGAATGTAGAATGGCCTAAGGGATTAATAATTATTCTTAGACCAAACAATAAGTATTCATAGTTCTATTTTCTATTAGAAAAAAAAATAAGAAATTTGTATTACTATACTAACCATCTTGAGATAATTATTACAATCCAAATAAGTATTGACAATGCTAAGTTCTTTGATGTTACTATCTTGGCAAAAGAATTTAAAGTTAGAATAACAACTGAGGCACAAAGCACCCAAAAGTAATTTTTCAAAGGAGAAGGGGTGAACTACTTTAATAAATTTGAAAGGATAGGCATTTTATATGCCTTTGGCCCAAAGCACCTCTATGCTATCATGATAGAATGTGTGGGATTAAGAGCTACTCTATAGGAAAAGTCATTTTATAGTTTGTGTAGATTAGAAACAAGTCATCATCACTTGGTATTCCATGATGCTCAAATATTTTCTTGGCTTCCTAGAGAAAGATATAAATATCAATGGATCTAAACTCAATTCAGTGGAGCTGTCAATGGTAGAAGAGTGGATGTGATCAAAGAAGAGAGATGTTAGTATTGTATACAAGGGGACCAATGAAGACTTGAAAAGGCTATTCACCTTATTTGTTAAGTATCTAGTTTATAATAAGATTTGTTAGAAACAACAGCTACTACCTAGGTAGTTGTATGATTATATGGGACCATGTCCTAAGTAAGGGCAACCAACTAGGCATGAGTTATCTATCAAGATATGGTGGAGGAAATAGAGAAATTATCTGAGGAGGATAAGAAAGAAAAGATAAAGATGTTGAGCAAGAGGCTTAATTTTAGATTCTACTATGGTTTAATAAAGATAGTAACAACCTCATTTACTAAGGAAGGGAAGAAGTAATTAGACTTTAGTTTTGAGGAAGACTTTAGGCCCCCACTACATCAACATCTTGAAAGTCTAATATTTGCATATAGCATTGACAGCAGGATCCCTTGACATCAATGTCAAGGATGAAAGAAAAGATGGGATCTTCAATAACATAAAGCATTGAAGAGCCATAGAAAAAATAAGTGGTGATGTTACAGTGGGAAAGGAAGGGAGTTTGGAAAGCTTCTCTAGAAAGGTAGATAAGGGAAAGGCTTTAAGAACATGGAAGCCTCTTTCTCAAGAGGACTATATGTCTTTATAGAATCCTTAAGTGAAGGTGTTTCAGAAGACACTACAAGAGAAAATAAGTATCCAAGCATGTTTTCCTTTAACTCATAATATTTGCTAAGTTTAAATGATATGAATATTAAACTTTGACATGATATTAATTATGGATATGTTCTTAAAATGACATGACATTAACAATAATTTGTCATATTTTTAAGGGTTTTTTTAAGAGAAGAAAGCTATGAAGCAAGAATCAAAGAAGCTATGATCCATCCATCCTTCCATCCTTGAAGAATGAAAGGAAGATATGAGTGGGGAGGAGCTAGATTTTCTTGATGATTTACTTTCATCAAGAGAAAGCAAAGCGACTAGTGAGCAAATTTTGCATTCAATTTCTAAATTCTTTGAATTGAATTTCAATTAAATATGTCAAGAAGAAGAATAGGATAATCATGAGATGGATGGAGGAAGGAATGAACTTCTAAAAATAGAGGTTCCTTTCCTAGTAGATATCACTCCATCACAAAGTAGATTGATTTTGAAGAATGAGAATATTGCTAAGTAGATAAAAATAGTGACAACTTCTAAGCTCTCTACTTCATATGATAAGTTGAAATTTTGAGATGGTTTCAAAAGATGAGATATGAATATATGCACATTAGAGTAACTTGGCCAATGTTTAACTTCTTGTAGAAATGGAAAAAAGAATCTAGGCTTGTGTTAAAGATAAGAAATTGATGTTTGATGAATCATGATTCATTAGGCTCCAATATCAGACCCGTGATATCGGATCCACGATATCGGGTATGCGATATCACTACCTGGCTAGCAATATCGGATACACGATATTGTGACTTCTATGTGGGCCTATAAATACACATGTAGGCACACAAAGTGGGGTAGTAGTTCAGTTAAAAGTTAGTTTTCATTTTTAGTTCTTCTCAAGCCTTTCTCCCAGTGCATGCCCATAGTGTGATGATTGTAATTGTACAACACCTTTATTCAAGTGAGACATACTTGGACACGCACATGACCGAAAATAAAGATCAAGATTACTTCATCATTGTAGCATTCACTTAGTTTAATCATTTAATTGTTATTCATTTCTTTCTTAATTAATACTTCTTTACCCTCAACTCCTATCCCTGTTATTAAACATGGAATGAGTACAACTTAATCATAAGCATTTAAGTGTGATTACATGGTATCCCAATAACATACCTAGGATATGCACTTGGTAATCCCAGTAGTAGTCATACACGAGGTCCAAGATGTGTACAGATGATTAAGGAACAGATGCTCACCACACTTAGACTAGTTTAGATTCTCTCCCCCTATGTCCTATTAGCTTAACTCTCTCTCCCTTTTCCTCCTAGCTTAATTAAAGTTATTTTCTATTACCTCTAGGAGTAGCACTAGTTTAGGACTGCATCATACATCTCACTTTGGACTAAACCATACGTGACAAAGCAAATACTAGTCTAGATGGAAAGACAATGAATTGCAATCAATGAGTAACTAACTAGATACCACAACTAGCATGTCTGCGGAGTTTGACTAGATCATGCGTGAAACGCTCATATTCGTATGGTTGAGTGTAGGGGTACCTTACCACTCATCATTGGCATTGTTGCCAAGGACAGTGCTAGTTATCTAGATTAGTTATATCATACAAGATCACTGTAATCAAGTATTCATGATATATCTTTTAGAAAAGAAATTAATTTCAATTAAGTTAGACACTTTTCACAACAATGTCTCTCTCACAAGACTATGATAACACAACAACCAGTAAGGCAATTCATTGGAGAACCAACGAATTATACAATGATAAAGACAAAGTTTGGAGTACTCAACTTTATGCAGGAATTCCATATGTTTATGAGTATCCCAATGATACTCAAGGATTCTTGTCAACCAACTCTAACACCTCCAATAAGGATGGGACAGCCCATAGAACGAGGAGGCCCAAAAGGCCTAGGACCTTCTCAATAACTAACAAGAATCTGTTAGGGGATGATTGGAAAACTTACAAAAGTCAAAACAAGTTTTTCAGTTTTTTCTCTTCCTCTACTCCTTCAACATTAGATCATGACGATCTTTCAAGGGATTGGTGTAGAACTAAAAATTGAGCTCACAAAGAAAATTGAGAACACCAACATGAACAAGGACAACATCATCCCAACTCGCAAACTCACAACCTACTTAGAGACAATGAACCCCTGCTGGCCACTAAGAGCCTAATACCTATACAAGAGGTTGTTCGAATATCCTACAGGCATCTCAAAGAAATCCATCTACCCAGGCTTGATTTAAACAACTTTCCCAGGTTTTCAATAGGCTATGATTTAGATCCGCAATAGCATATACAAGCCTTCTATGATGCTTGTGTATGGAATAATATCGATAATGAGTGGAAAACACTTAAGCTCTTTCCTATGACACTCTTTGGCCAAGAAAAAGTGTGGTACAAATCCTTAAAGCCAAAATAAATCCGTAGTTGCCCAACAATGGTAGAACTCTTCATTGAATGATATCAAGCCTATGCCAAAGTGTCAACCTTGAGGAGACAAATCCAAGAATGGAAACAAGGGCAACATGAAACCTTGAACATGGCCTTAGAAAGATACTATTCTTTGTTAAACAAATGCCCAAGACATGGATTCTCTAAGGAAAGGCTAATGTATCACATCATGGATGGGCTTCATAATGAAACAAGGGAAACCCTAGGGATGTATGCCCAAGGTCAACTATACAAGCTATGAACCCACTAACTCCAAGAGCTTATTAAGTAGGTAAGTAGGTAACAAACGAAGAAGGAGAAATGGCTAAATGGGAGAATGTTGAAAGCTCTCAATGGGACCAAAATCTCAAATTAGCAAAGGTCCATAACCATAAAGAGGAGAAATTAGCACACCTTGAGGAAGTGCAACCATTTCTACCTTTGCCAATGCAACAATCACTAGATGAAATCGAGGCAAAGATTAATAAGATGACGAAATGGATGCATGAAAAATATGGAGAATATGCTAACAATAGTAGAGGTAAAACTATGCTAAATCAAGAAACAAGACAGGAAACCATGCAACAATCAAAACAAAGGGTAGAAGATAATAAGAATAAGAACTCAACTACCAACTTCACATATCAGTGTAACATCTGTCTGTATGATCACCCTAAAGGCCAATGCCCAGTTTTGTCACATTTACATGAGCATTGGGGAGGAGTGTTACATCCAAATTTCATACAAAAATATCGGGTTCAACCACAATGGAAAAAGCCCCAATCATGGGGGAGGCCATCACTAACCCAACCATATCCTTTGTATGTCCCAACACCAAATGCTCACTATGTCCAACACCCTATTTCTCCAACTGAATCATCATCCTCTACTTCGCCTCATCGTTATCATTCTCTAGAATACTATCCACTTATACCCTCTTCGACAAGGTCACCACCTCATGTACCTTACACTTTTCCTCAACAACAATATTCTCATCCTTCACCTCCTTCTACATCACTACCAATTGTACCAAAAGGTTTTGCACCATAGCACCAACCTATGAATGCTACTTGTGCTACTACTGTCAATAGCAGTGGAAGTACTCAAAAGATCCCTTTCTTTAGACATGGCCATAGAAAAAAAATAGCATGATGTTGAACCCATTGTGTCTTCTAACTTAGCACAAGTTCAACACTGTGGTGCATCCTTCTCCTTGAACTCAACTCCTCATGTTACCTTATCCAGGCCACTAATCAACACTCCAACAACTATGTGGCCCAATGAATATAGCCACATAGAGAGACATATCGATCCTTGCATACCATCTTATGGTCACGGGTGCCATAGTGGATCAACTCCTTATCAATTGACTACATCTCATAGCTTGCCCCACTATGTCAACTTTAATACAATGTGTGCACCCCAATTTGGGTACATTCCAACCACGACACCAAAAGACACCCATTGGTTTGGATATGATCAGGTTCCAATATTTTCAAAATGCTTGGATCCAAACCTTCCATTTATTAATTCTAGTGATGCTCAAAGGTTTAGTCATGGGGGATAGCCCCCATTCTAACGAGTAGAATTAATAAATGTTTTTCCCTTTCTTTAATTTTACAATTTTTTGTTTTCCAATTTTTTCATCTTTCAATTTGTTGTTTTATCTTTTTATTTATTGTTTGTTGTTTCATCTTTTTATTTATTTATTGTTTTTTTTTTTATGGGTAATCTCATCTATGAATAAAACACTCATGTGACTCATTGGTTGAGGTGTTGTTCTTTGCTATCAAGTCTCGAGTAACTAATTATTTGGACAACAAGCCCATTACATCCATACAACCATTCTATTAATAAGAGATTCTACTATGGGTATGATGATATTCTTGACATCATTAAAACTTAAAGTAATTTTGTGCTCATTATACCCAGAGCAAAGAAGGATGGACCAAGAGGGACCAGGGTGTGACATCAAGGGACTTGTGGATTCTCTTTGGTGACATCTGTAGAAGTTACCATGCAACTTGGTTGTACTAAGATCCTTGTAGATCTAACAAAATGGGAGTAAGAGTAATAAAGGCACTCAATCAAAAAAAATGTTATTCTAGGGGGTCCCACTGGAAAGACATGCACCCATGCCTAAAGGTAGGTGGCTTCTCTGGATTAAGCATTCAAAAAGAAAAAAGAAGAGAAAGACAGCAAGAAGAATGTGCCAAAGTGGCCACACAAAAAGAAAAAGAAAAAAAATCAAGATCAAAGTGTCACAAAGCAATTCTAAATCACTCCTCCCTTGAACAAAATGCCAAGTGATCATACGTCTTGTTGTCATGGTACTCTTATGATTGTCCATCATGGGATGAAACAATGTGATGTCACTGATCAAAGGAATGGACTTGGTCTTGATTTTGGAGCGACGGGCTAATAACACATTAATCACATCCTACACTCAAGATTCATTGTGTCCTAGGTTAGTTACCTCATGTCTCGATCTCTGTAATCCCTTCTACAATTCACCTCATCTCGCTATTCATGTATTTGTGACTCGTGTCTTGCGTAGCATTGAATTCATACCTCATCACGATGGTATCTACATGTGTGTGTTTTGTGGAGTTGTTGTGGATTACATTTAACCCTTCTAGTGCCTATGAACATTTTCAGTTGTGGTTATGCAAGGGCATTATAGGTTGGAACTTGCTTTGGGAAGGACCCACTTACATGAATTTTGTAATTTGAATTTGTTGCACATCATTACATCATTTTATACCCTCCGAGTACTACATTAACAACATTATTCTTTCCCTTATCATCCTTCTGGTTTAACCATTCCTATGTACCAAAACATGTCCTTTTTCCTGATCCGACTTATGAATTTAATCATCAGACCCTACCCCAATATACTTTTTGTGCCTTTTGGTCTATTTAACAATACCCTAGACTTTTCGCATTGACCTTGAATTCTTCATTTTTGGCCTTGAAATTTAAAAATTCATCAATTTTTCTAAGTACCCTATTTTAAATAGGTCGCAATATCGGGGTCGTGCTATCGGGTACGCAATATCGCGTCAACAAAAACTATATATATGGACCCCCCCTTCCCACGCACATCAACATCAGTCTCAACTATTCACATGGGGGGAGTTTTTTAAATTTTCTTTCACGAATTGTGACTTGCGCAACTCTTGGCCAAATAGCCATAACTTGCTTGCTAGCACTTCAATTCCCATTCTGCTTGAACCTACCTAAACTCAGACTGTTTAGCTTAGTCATGGAGGAAGAGTACACTTCAAACCGCACATAAATTTTTCAAAATTCATCATTAGCTGAAGGATACTATAAAGGGTAATTGATTATAAAAATAATAAACATATTGCCAAAAATAATTTTATCTCTTCACCTACACCAAGAAATTAAATTTTGAAGCCACCTAATCGAATTAGGCCCAATGTTAAAACTTTTAGGGGACATTTTCATAAAATTTC
>MNCI01007652.1:372430-413406 GCA_015680685.1 Gnetum montanum
TATCTCATGGAGATCTTGAGACAGTTTGAAGAACACAAGATAGGAAAGTTTGCATTGCCCTTCTCTTATCTCATCAAGAAGTTATGTAGGCATGCTGGAATTCTAGGGTACACCAATGATGTTTCCAGTAGATCTCAAAATGCTTCGTTCACTGAATTACTAAAGCCACCAACCCAAAGGAAGAGTGCTAGCAAGATACTATAGCCAGAACAAGAATAAATGGTGGGACCCACTACAACTCAAACTACAGGGCCTAGCCAACTCCCAAGTACAAGGCTTGGTCAACAGTAACGTGCAGGGCCTAGCACGAGCCAATGAGACCAACCGTCGCTCCCACCATAGGATTATCAACCATTGATGAGCCATCTCAAGGTCATCATTGAAATGGTTAGTTGGGGAAGTTTTGATGATGCCAAAATATTTAGCGTCATTGATGATACCGTACGGCTCATAATTTCTATAGATCGTGCATGGGGCAAAGTGTCCATTCAAATAGGAGGAGAGGAGACACATTGTTCACAATAGATTTCAAGAATTGCTGCATCCTTCCAGGTGCAACTGGAGACTGGTGAAGGGGCTACAATAGTGGTCATGCAACACCAAGATGTAGCAGGAGCCATAGAAGTGGTCATGGACCACATCAAAGAGTCCTTCAATGTTCCTATTGTGTTACCGGCAGATTTCATAGGAGCACATGATGCTCAAACCTTGGTTGCTTCCTCTATGACTCCTGTGGAGCAAGAGGATGTTATTGATCGATTGTTGCAAATAGGACAAGTGATGACATCCTTGTTTGACATCCCACAAGATGTCACAGCAATGCAATCAAACCTCATCTCCACCAAAGAAAAGTTATTCATGTCAGAGATCAAGGCTGAGCATGCAGAGGCAAAGTTGGCAAGACTCCAAGAAAGGCTCATTACCCTACAAGCTGCACAATGAGACCCATCTCAATTCATTCCCATAGACCAATTGGATACTTTTAGGATAGAGTAGCTCAATATATTATTGGTAGATAATAAAAGAGTGACAGAGGAGAAGGAGAAGGTCGATTGGGATGTTTCCAAGGCACAAGTGAAAACATACACACATGCCAAAGCACTTAAGGCCTTGCAAGAAGAAAATAAATAGCTCACCATGGACAATCTTTGGTTGACCACTATGGAGAAACAGAAAATTTTTCTAGAAGAAAATTTTCAATAGTTACGAGAATAGTTGGTCAGGGTTAACCAAGACATGAATCACTTGGCTAGAGAGAATCAAACCCTCTCAGTGGAGGAGGTACGCACAATCCATCAAAAGACGGCCATTGAAATAAGTACGTGGAAAAATGAGGCCAAGCGACATGAAAAACTGAAAGAGCATTTTAGAGACTAGGTGGGGATGTATAAGAAAGTCAACAAGAAAGAGATCCATATAGCCAAGGCCCACATTAACACCTTCAATGCTCAACACACTGATTGGCGGGTCATATTAGACACATATGCATTCATCCACCAAGTAGAGCTCAAAAGCCAGGACCTGCAGATCTAAGATCTTACAAAGTACATGGAATTGGCAAACTTGCAATATGCCAACCTAGCCATGTTAATAGCAAGATGCCTGAGAGCAAAGCTAGAGAAGCAAAACACAAGAAAAAATTACAAAGGCTAGAAGTCACAAATTTTGAATTGAGGTGGTTAAGGCTAGCTACCAAGGGTAGAAAGATATCATGATAGACTTGGCTTGATGGCTTATAGATTACCAGGACTACAAGGATAAAGCCAGAGCCTACGAGGAGGAACGGCAACTATTTACAACCTGGTACGTCAAAGCAAATCAGATGTTTCTACAACTGCCGTGTCCATGGGAAGTGCTGACTCCATCAAACATTGGAGCATCAGCATGAACAGCATAGGATCCCTAAGCCCAAAACTTGAAGCACAAGACAAGGGGAAGCGACCCATGGAGGAGCCACCACCACCTGGAATCACATGAGTTCCAATAAAATTTTGCAATTTTGTAATTTTGTAATTTTATGGTTGTGTCCCAATTTTGTTCTATTCAATTCTCCACTACAGCATGAATAATTCCTAGTCAATCAATAATCCCATACCTATCCACTATATAATCAATGGGGCTTGTTCTTATTTTGTATGACTCGAGAATGAGTTTTCATTCATTCGTGGGGGTATGATGAATCATGATTCATTAGGCTTCAATATTGAACCCACAATATAGGATCCACGATATCAAGTACGCGATATCATGGCCTAGCTAGCGATATCGGATACACAATATCATGACTCCTGTGCGGGCCTATAAATACACATGTAGGTGCACGGAGTGGGGCAGTAGTTCAATTAGAAGTTAGTTTTCATTTTTAGTTCTTCTCAACCCTTTCTCCCAGTGCATGCCTACAGTGTGATGATTGTAATTGTACGACACCTTTATTCGAGTGTGATGTACTTGGACATGCACATGACCAGAAATAAAGATCAAGATTACTTCATCATTGCAGCATTCACTTAGTTTAATTATTTAATTGTTATTCATTTCTTTCTTAATTAATACTTCTTTACCCTTAACTCCTATCCTTGTTATTAAACCCAGAATGAGTACGACTTAATCATGAGCATTTAAGTGTGACTATATGGTATCCTAGTAGTGTACCTAGGATATGCACTTGGTAATCCCAGTAGTAGTCATACATGAGGTCCAAGATGTGTACAGATGATTAAGGAATGAATGCTCATCGCACTTAGGCTAGTTTAGATTCTCTTCCCCTATGTCCTATTAGCTTAACTCTCTCTCCCTTTTCCTCCTAGCTTAATTAAAGTTATTTTTTATTGCCTCTAGGAGTAGCACTAGTTTAGGATTGCATCATACACCTCACTCTAGACTAAACTATACATGACAAAGAAAATACTAGTCCAGATAGGAAGACAGTCAACTATGATCAACAAGTAACTATCTAGATACCACAACTAGCCCGTCTATGGAGTTCGACTGGATCATGCGTGAAATGCTTGTATTCATATGGTTGAGTGTAGGGGTACCTCGCCACTCATCAATGTTAAAAGGGATTATAGAAGACATGAAGAGAAAGCTAAACTTGCTTTCTCTAAGAGAAGATAACTGTAATTTATATTAATAATAGAAAGAAGTTTTTTTTATTAATTAAAATTGACATGACTATTTATTATAGAGATAGAAATAAAAATTAATAATGATCAAGTTATTTTTAAGATCCTATAATAAACATTGACATGGTAGCTAAAAGTGTAGTTATAAAAAAGGTAAGTGCAACTCTCTACTATGCCAAAGACATGGGAGTGTTATCCATAGAAAAAGCTAACACTAATACTATACTTTTGGATTTGTTAGAGTAAGCACGCAAGGAGAAGAAGCATGAATGCCAAATAAAGGTGATGTTAGACTAGGTGGAGTTATTAGAAGCTAAAATTACTAGTAGCAACATGGTGAGGCATAATCCTCTACTTAATGCATATTGGAAGGAGAAGAATAAAGCTTTGAAGTTTTAAAAGGCTCATATGACATGCAAAATATCTTCATGAATGATGATCCATTCTATGACAAGCTTTAGAAATTCTATAGCAACATGGAAAATTTGGGGTCAAAAGTTCCAAACAAATAAGAGGTGATATAAATAAGAATACCACTAGTTACTAAAGGAAAATAATGGTATGTATATAGATAGAGAAATAGGAAGTTTGTTTATTCAACAAATGAAACTAGAAGAATCATTCTAGGATTGTGCTAATAGTATCATGATAACCACACTAGTGAAACAGTAGAGGGCTTTGTAAGAAGAGCCTATAGAAGAAGAGGATGAGGATGGCATCTCCCTAGAAGAGTTGAAGGTATACAAGTAAACATGAGCTAATATTTTGTTAAAGATCCCTAGCTCAATATTTAAAAGTCTAGACACATCCAATCTAAGTTGAGAGGAGATGAAAGAAAGAATCTTATAAATGTATAGAAATACCCAAGTTAAATATTTTTTATCATCTTATACTCTAAAAAATTCTCTCACTTAAGAACTTATACTAAAAACAACTAGAGTTCAACTATAGTAATAGATGTAGCTATCAACCAAAAGGTACCATAAATATGATTGGTGCATATGTTTATATAGGCATTTTATTGTCTTGCATCAATGTAGTGACTCCTTATGCCTAGGTGGTGGTTATAGCTACTCTCCTATTACTACTTTCAATTTCAATGTATTTTGTAGGATTCTCATCTTTTCATCATTGGTCTTGAGATCATGAATAGTCTAGGCTAATTCACCTAGATTTTTTATTATTGGCACTTTCCAAGGACACACCCAAATGGAAAACATCTTGTGGGTATTAACAAAAATGTTTATGTTCGATGTCAAATAACTTTAATGTCTTTTAGCTTTTGGTGGTATGACATCCTTCTTCTCAGGTCCTCTACTTGGCTTTGAGAACTTCGAGCTCTACATTGGCAATTTGTAGCTTTTGGCAAGCTTTGTAGTGGAGTTTGTGCTTGTTCTCGTACAATAAGTATGAGTTGGTGACTTTTTTCTCCAACTTTGTAGAGGGTTAACTAGTAGTTATCATGGCTAGATTAATGTAACATAGGTTGGTAAGCTTCATGTACTCACTCATCTCTTATATTTGTAGCTCCTTCATCTAAATCTTACTCTTATTATAGGCATTTAGGCTATTGAAAATTGATTGTTACATATTATCTTGAAGCTGCTTAATGGTCTCATTGACTTTAGCCTTCACCATTCAAATTTTCTTAATGATTTTCTTCTACATGTCCACCCATTTTATGTAATTACTTTGGAGCTTTTCATACTTAGCATCTTTATATTTTTGTGCAACAATTTTGATGGTGAACTTCTACCTAATTTTTTTAAGCTTCTCCATTAAGATATTTTTGCTCTCTACTACTAACCTACATATGTCCTCATCGGCTTTTGCTAACTATTCTTGGAGGTGACTGAGGTATTCTTTCTTTTATTCCTTTTGCTTCTTCATCTTCAATAACCTTATATTTTTCTTAGCTAGTTCCCAGTTTTTCTTGCATACCATGGCAAGATAGTTGTTTGCACTATTTAGCATTATGTCTATTAAGGATATATCCTAGGTATCATTCTCCTTCCCATCTCCACCTACTTTTGTTTAGCATCAAGCTACTCAAAGGCTTCATCTTGGTAAGACCAAGCTAGTGGATGTTAGCATTTAACAATAATGCTATAAGTTATGCAACTTCATCTCTCAACTATTGGTTTATTGATTCTACTTTCTAAAGTTACATTTTAACAATGATGAGCTTGCCTTATGTTTTTATGACTATGGACTAGGTAGCTATGATATCTTCAAGAATGTTGAAGACATCTAGATTTGACACATGGATCACAAGAAAATTAGTAGGAGATGATCTCCCACTAATGTTGGTCACAATATCCTCCATCAATCCCAAGGAAGCAATGATGGATTGGTTAGTAAACTCTAATCTAATGTTGAACTTTTTGAGTGGTAGTAAGGTCTAAGCTTTGTACATTTCTTGAGAGATCAAATTCACCCTAGAACTTGAGTCTACTAGATCCTTACATGTTATATTTCCTACAATCTAGAAACAAATAACAGCACTTCCAAGATTGGTTTGCTTCCTAGGAAGAATACCTCCCTTTATCTAATTAGTTATAGCATGGGTTAACATGATAGTTTGAACATTATTGCTTTGGTTTGAAGGTAACCATTGTGAGATATGAAAGGTGTTTAGTATGGGATCCATAACTATGGATGTTTATAGGTTTAGATGAATTGGTAGGCTTAAAATGGGTGCTTTTAGGGCTTACACTTAAAACTACTTGAGCTATCATCCATCTACATGTATATAGCTAGCGTAGCATTCCATTATTGTGGATGTGGAGGGATTTTATCTTGCATAAATAGAGCTGGTGGCAAAGGATTAGGAGCATGTGGTTAAGAGTACTAGTGAGGGTAAGGAGCATATGAGGGGGATTCAGTTCATGAAGTGGCAAGTCTATGAATTTTTGAAAGATAATAATGGTGAGCATGAACATGTGTGGTAGAGCCACTAGGAAACACAGGCTACAAAAACATAGTAGCCATAATTATGGGGCTTCAATAGTAGTAAAAAAATCCACAATTATGGAGGATGCTAAGGTAGAACTTGGCCATGGGTTTGTCATGTCATCTGCAATAAATGGGGGAAGGATTTTAATGATTAGATCTACCTAAACAATAATTTGTGTCCTCCTTTTTGTACTATAATGTGAATGGAATGATAACACCCTTTTCCCTTTGTTTCTTCATGGCATGTCTCATAAATGATCCTTGCAAAGTTGGGCTTTAGTGGGTTGAAAGGGCCTAGACATCTCATCAACCACTCTATAGTCATCGGTAGCTACTTCAAGTTCAACCTTCATTAATGCTACCATGAACATTAATGAAGCTAAATGATTAGGTGCAACACAATGTTACCTTCCAAGTCTCTTCATTGCATCTAATCATCCTAGTGAAAGATGAAGGTAAAGTCTATATAATAAGGATTTGAATGTTGGTAGATATCTTTAACTTGATATGACATGTCATCCTTATTCTTGATTATTTTGTCATGTCCCTTTGTAGAATCATCAACAAGTGGGAAATCAATCCTATGAGAAGAAGAAATTTTCAATTATTGTATTATGTTTGAATAAAATAATATTTTTTCAAATGATAAATTTTAAGTCCCAATAGTGATCATAAATGATTCTAACTAGCTAATCACTAGTACTAATCCCTAGTAATGGTGCCAATGATGAGTGGTGAGTATCGCCTATGCCTAACCATACAAATCATGAGCATTAACATGTGACATAATCATATTCTATAGACTAGACTACTACACTATCTAGATAGTTAAGTGTTTGATTGTAGGTCAATGTCTTCCTAATTATACTCATGTAACTCTTAATGTGTATGGTTAAGTACAATTAAGACATATGATATTAATGTTGCTAAGGCCATAACTGAAATATTGTAAAAATATAAAAATTAATTTTAAATTAAGCTAATGCAAAAATTAAAGGCTAATCTATCTTAAGTAATAAATATTTATTCTTCATTTATTGTACACATCTTGAGCTCACATAATCTCCACTAGGTTACGAAGTGATTATTGTTGAGTAAACCAAGTAAGAGCATTGCTAGAATTACTAGATGACACATGTTATGCTCAAAACTAGTTGTACTTATATTGCCATAACTATCATGCTTGTTATCATAAATTACTAATTAAATGTATGAAAGTAAGCATTCAACTTAGTTGTATTTGAAATAAATTGCATTAATGTAAATTCTATGCATTGTCAAAGTATTGTAAAGAAATGAAAATGTCTTGATCTTTATTGTTGGTTATGTAATGTAAAGTCTTGGGTTATACTTATAGTTAAATTGCTTTGAATTCTAACACCTACTAAATTCATATATAGTCAAACCAATACAATTGGTGGGAGGCTTTTTTATCATTTATGGTAGCATATCAGATGTTAAAATGTAGTACTTACACATATTTGTAGTACTTACACATATTTTGTTGCTCAAAATTTTGACTTATAGTTGGTTGCTCATAAAAATTTTCAATATTCGTCCATAGATTGGATTATAGAGGAATACTATAATGCTTAAAGTGTGATTTGAATTGGCAACCTACTATCTTAAAAGATAATCAACTAACCACTAGAGCCACCTATAATCAACTAAGATATCATCATTTCCTAGATAACATTTGCCTTAATATAACCCTTGGAATCGAAGTTATAAGTTGTATAATTACAAACTTTGTAAATGTGTTATCATTCCCTTAAAGTGGCTGCACCAAAGCTTGAATCAGCATCTTTCGACTCGAGAAACAAATGCCTTACGATAACGCATTTAGAATCCAAGTTGTAAGTTGCACAATTATAGACTGTGTCCTCAACCTTTAACTAACTAGATGAACTATGCCTTAGTTAGCCATGTTAAATAAAAATTATTTGCTGAAGGTTTTGGAACCTAAAATAAGTGAAATATAGGTACACCCTAAGATTTATAGAAGTTTCCAAAATAAGTGAAACATAGGCACACCCCAAGATACATATTCCAATTAGAAGTTTATATAACTCACCCATTGAAATGGGAAACCATGACCTAGAGCTTCTAAATCAAGTGAATTACCATGAGGCTTCCACATAAGACTCTCTTGCTTGTCCATTGAAATCAAACCCATGCTCTAGAGGTTCCAAATCCAAATCAAGTGTATCACCCCTGGGCCTCTCTTGCTTGATGGAGTTTTCGTGATTACGTTTAATTCAAAGAATTTTATAAAAAAGAAGCATTGGCAAGCCTATAAAAACAAACACGTGTGAGCTTGTTGGCTGTAGCCGGCTTTGTCCAGTTTCCGAACGATAATCCGCGATTCAAATATTTGCTGTCAAAGCTGCGAAAGCTTCGCAGAGCAGAAGTTACGCAAGTCACAATGACAGATCCGTATCTGCGTTACGTTTCCTCTGACAGAGAAAGAGAGCGAGATTTGGATAGAGGTTCCGTCGTAGCCTTTTTCTAATTTGAAACTACTTATTAATACATCTAGCTTTGTTTATGTATCTGCATCATATTATTCTTCTTGTTGTTATTAGTATAGTTATGTGAGTGTGGCAAATTTGACTTTAGTTTTTACTCTTAGTCATAGTTTGTATGGAATTCTTCATCTCTCGTGGACGGGAACCCTTGCGGAGCTCAAATCTCATTCATTTTTTTTGCAGTGGGCGAGCAAGCTCAAAGCTCGTCCATATTTTTTGCAGTGGGCGAGTAAGTGAACGAAGTGTTTCTTTTAATTATATTATCGAACGTACGCCACGATGTAAAAATATGTTGAAGAAATTCTACGCCATGGTTCATATAATTGTTGAAATATAAGAAATGTATGCTTGGACTTTGACTTCCGTTTTTTTTTTTTTACTTTTTTTGAAAAAAAAGTCTGGTTCATTAACGTGCCCTGTAAGTTGTTGGTTGTTAATTTGCAAATTGAAGAGATTGTTTTGCTGTTATCTGGAGTAACCTAATGAACGCTTGTCAGTCATTAATCACGTCCACAAAAGATCATTTGAAACAAACTGGTTGAGACTAAACATACAAGTCCTTGTCAAACTGGATATTTTATTACAAGATAGTGTTTCATGTTATAAGTATGTTAACATATGTAAAATGTGTTATTTTCATTTTGGTTATACGGGTAGTTGCGTTCCACTCTATATAATGTCTTTCCTTTTATTTATTTTTGGGATCACTTAAAGTTCCTGTACACGGGTTAAATTGTCAATATAGATAAGAAGGCTCAGGCTCTCAAATCTTTTCGAAATTGTTTTTGGCAGACATCATATATTATATTTGTTACACAACACTGTACCAACAATTCTAATACAGATAATATATTGACGATTGACGTTTCTGTATTCTTAAATTTTCAAACAGTAAAAGGGAAGGTGCATCTTTTATTTAGAAAAATGAAAGTTTGAACTTGTATGATCTGACATGTCTTTGTTATTGCGTTTATCGTATCGAGATTTGTTCTGTGTGATAGTCAAGAAAGAGCTTTAGAATACATTCACATTGTGTGTTTCTCTCTCTCAAAATATAAGTGCAAACAATTCATGAGCTAGGATTCAAGTCCATGCCTTACTCCATATATGCAAAGATCGATTACCAAGAAATTGATGGCTTGTCGATTTTAAAGATGCACATGGACTTTAATAAAAATTTAAGAATAGTATTTCATTCTGTTATAAGCATTCACAATGAAATGCATTTGTAGTCTAACAAAATTCAGCTCAGCATAAGAGATCCTTGATTTGGAACTTGCATGCTCTTACAGCTAGAATTGTTCTGTGTGATAGTCAAGAGGACCTTTATTCTGTCTGATTGTTGAGGTGGTAATGACATTTTTTTATACCTAAACTTATGGCTAACTTTTTCTCAGGAATGAGAAAGAGGACTGCAAAATGCCACTTAAAAACCCTACATGAAGATAAACTAGAGAAGGTAAAGTGGGTAGTTTGTTAGCTCTAGTATGGATCACACATAGGCAATGGCTATACATGAAGATGAATTAGTGAAGGTAGAAGTGGGTAGTTCGTTAGATATAGTTTGAATCCAACATAGTGAATGGTTGGAGTGGATGGCTCTCCCAGTTCCCTCATTTAGGATTCTTAGAGAAGAGGATCAAGCTTTGCTCTTGCAAACAACTTGAGGTGCTATCTTGTTTCAACCCACCCTTTGAGCAAAATGTGGCAAAAGGAAAATCTGTTTCAGGATTGACACCATTTTTTCTGCAATGTAGGAATTATGAGATTGCCCCAGGGATGCCAAAGGCATCTAGAGTTCAGAGACCAACCATATACTCTGATTTCACAAGTGGAATGTATAAGCTATTCACTCTGGTTAGGTAGGAAGGGTCAGAGAAGGGCAAGAGTACTTTCACATTATGCATTTCTCTCTTTCTATCTCGAAATATGAATGTAAACAATTCCTGAACTAGGATTTAAGCCCATGCCATACCTGGTATGTGCAAAGGCCACTTAAAAAGAAATTGATATCTTGTTGGTTTTAAAGATGTACAGACCTTAATAAAACTTTATGAATATTGTTTTGCAATCTGTTATAAGCATTCATGAGGTGTTAGCTTAGTGGTAAGAGTCTTGGCATGGAAACTGAAGGTTGCAGGTTTGATCCCAATGAACAACGCTAAGTTATGAATAAAAAATCTGTAAAAACAATTCTGAAACTGCTTTATGTCTAGATCCAATAGGGACTCAATGGACATAGGTAATGAAATCCACATGTCGTTTGAGTAAAGAAAAATCAGCTCTTCGTTGAGATAAGAGATCCTTTGATCTGGAGTATTGCAAATGTTTATCTAAATTACATGTTTAGCAACATATGGTATCTATCAATACAATAAAGTTAAAAATATTGAAAGACCACCATCATGTGTTAAAAAACTTTAGTGGCTTAGGATCTTCACGTAATTGGTAGTGTAAATTTAAATTCAAATCAGTTTACAAGTGATTACTTTCTTGTGAAGGAGGAAGAACATCATATAAATATTAGTTTGTGATAGACCATTGATTGTGTATCTCTTTTGTAACCTGTGGTTCATTACAAGGTGAAAACTAGGTATGCTGTGAGACTTTTCAGGTTTACAAGCTTGAATTGTACTGTAAACTTTAAGACTATTTTTAAATGATGCTGTATAGTTTCATATGTAAAATATTTTATGCCTAGTAATACATACTTGCATGAGAAATGTAAATGCCTTTCCATATGCTTACATGTTTGTTTTACATTTTGTTTACACTTCATATTGTCTTTGCTTTGTTCACATTATTGCTTCTTATGTTGGCATTTTCCTTTTATGTTAGTCCTTGATCTTATCACAACCCTACCCTTTATGATTTTTCTGAGAAGCATTTTCTCTCTAAAATCAAAATTGCAATAAAATTTTCCTTTGTACTAAAATAATTTTTGGGAAGCTTCGGTAGTTGTTCACTGTCATTTCCTTTGTGGTTTCTTAAAGAACCTAGGATATTCCTTGATTGGCCAAAATTGCTCCTCTGTAGATTGTGTACAAAGTTTTGAAGTTTATTTATAATTTCTTTCCTGTTTATGCTTTGTAACAAATAGGTTTGTTGTTAGCATATACACTCAATGCTAACATCATGCAGTATATGACTATATGAATTTATCTTATATGACACTTCTATCGTTGTTTCATCAAGTACAAGAGAGTACGATATGTTGATAATGATCATACTGAAATCATCTTCGATTAGGAGAATTCTATTTGTATCTACGTTTTATTGACTTTTTAAATTTAATCTCGTAGACTGTGATCTTAATTAGTGGAAAGGTTTAGAGTTTGAGTTTCCAACACCATTTTATCATTATCATTTTCATGTTCAAAAAAAAAAAAGAGATCATAGTTGTAGGTTTTGCACTAGCATCTTGTTTTGACTTTGCTAGAGTTGCAGGTGCTCGTGATTATTCTGATTATGTCCCCTCAACACGAGAGTACAAGGAAGGAAACCTTGTTCGTGGGAGTCCCCTGCCAGCAGTGCATGATGTACCTGCAACATATCTGCCCCGCGAAAATTCTCAGTCAATAGGACATGCACGAGACAATGATTTGACATCAACACTGGACCTTCCTGCTTCATATATTTCTCATTCTTCAGGTTTACATCATGAAAAGCACCAGACTTTGGGACATGATATATCTCCATATCGACCTCGTGAAAGCCCACAATCATTGGGTCATGATTTTCCTGGCTATCATCCGCGTGAAAGCTCCTATCCAGATGATAGGATGGGTTATTCTATACGGAGGCAAGGTGATGCTGGTGGACCTATGACTGAAGCTGCTAGAAATGGGGTATCATGCTCAACTGCTTTCAGTTTACGGATTTTTAACTTGAATTTTATAATATGATATTTGATCCCCAGCCCCAAACTCTTTTCAGATGTCTCCATATGGTGCAAGTGGTAAAGCATTAGGTGATATGGGTCCTGTGTCAGGAGTCTCTGGAATAGGCTTGATTGGTCATTCGGGCAGTGTAGATGCATATGATGCAAGAGGTGACCCTGCTTCACGGTTACAAGAAAATGTAAGAGTAGAAAAATCTTTTAGACCATTTGAAACTGCTCGAGTTGATGTATCTTCTAGGTTGCCTGAACATCTTCAAGGTGATGCATCAGCAAACACATTATTTGTTGAAGGGCTTCCCATTGATTGTACTCGTAGAGAAGTTGCTCGTATCCTTTTCAAAAATCATATACGTTATTGATAGCATTTATTTTCAGGTCTTCTGCTAATGCTTTAATATACCTTAACTATTTTACAGATCTGTTTCGTCCTTTTGTTGGTTTTAGGCAATTAAGAGTCATACACAAGGAACCACGCAAAGTAAGTTTTTCTCTTTTATTTAAGATGGGTTAAGTTATGTTAGCAGTTTTCCATTCTAGTCATAGTTTCGGTTAACTTAAACCAATTTTGTTTACTGCAATTTTATTCTATTTAAGATGGGTTAAGTTATGTTAGCAGTTTTCCATTCTAGTCATAGTTTCAGTTAACTTTCACCAATTTTGTTAGTGCAATTTTATTCTATTTGCTAATTAGCATCTGATTGTATTTGCCGTTTTATCTCTATAAATGAAAATTGCATTTTTTTAAAAAAAAATAAAATTTGAGGTATCAATGACATAATCTACTCTACTTTTGATTCCTCTATTTCCAGAAAAAAGATTTTGAAATTTTAATCGTTAGAAGTGTTTCATGATCATTATCCTGCAATTAGTATTACATTGTATATTTATGTTATAGGAGCTTCAGCATACGGTTTACTGGTTTAAGGCATTAGTCTTCCTTCAAAGAGACCTATATTTGAATCACAGTCACCTGCAGCTATTGTTGTATTTTGCGTGCATGCAACCCCTAGACTCTGCTTGGTAGGCATGTATGTAAGACTCAGGGCAGACAAGGGGAGGCCATGTATGTGATTTGAACTGCAAGAGGATCAAGTTTAGCAAGTAAAACTGTGCACCCAAAGGTTTTCCATAGGGAAATACTCACACATATACATCCTGCATGTCACAGGCTCAATCCCAGGGAGCTAAGATATACAGTCATTGTGCAACGGATACTGGTTGGAACTGAACTGGTCCAAGTCTAACAGACCTCCAACATCTAGGGCGTGATAAAAAAATAGTTTGGTTCAGTGCATATACACAGAAACAGAAAGAGAGTTATTCTACAAACATTAATTGGTAGTCTGTCAAGATTGCTTTGAATTGGTGGTTGGTTTCACAATTATATTTGAAATACGTGTTCCTCTTTCCCTAAAATAGAAGAGCAAGGCAATGAACTAATTTGTTAATCCTACAATACCATGGTTTTAGTTATTTCAAGAACTTCATAACAGATAACTTTTTTATCCCAATGCAAGTGCATATATTTTATAGACATGTTGTAGAATAAGAAGGACAAGTAATTATAATTCTTGTTCTAACCATCTAAAGCTATTGTGTTTTGTAGGCTGGAGGAGAACCTTATGTTTTATGTTTTGTGGAGTTTGCTAATCCAGAATGTGCCCTTACTGCTCTAGATGCTCTACAAGGTAAATTGATGTTTCTGTTGATCCAAGATTGAATCCTGATATGCAATTTACCTCTGGTTTAACATGAGTTTCTAGTCTTTAAAACTCGTTTTATCTTGAGAGAGATACATAATTACGTTTTTTATTTCATATACTTGTAAAATGGAAGCATTTATTGAAATTTTCAAAACTCTAAAAGATCTTTGATATAGTAAATTGCACCTAAAATTGCAACAAATTAGAATTTTGCACAAGGTCATGTGCCAAACAGCAGACCAGACCACACCACTTGACTCTTTAGACCTTGTTGACCATCTTTTAGGATATTGCTACAATATACATTTAGTGGAAGTACAAAAAATTTATATATGACTTGAATCACAGAATATCCAAGAATATATTTAATTCTTTATTATGCAACTTTAAGTGAATATAGAATATATAACATTTACGACCTAGATAATCACAAGAGCAATGTCAGCTTTTTAAGACCTTTATACAGCTGATTCATTATTTCGCTGATAATATTCAGTTTTTTATGACCATTTTTTTTTGAGTATTTATCTAGTTTTTTGTGTAACTTTCAGAAACAAATAAACTGCAACAGATCATTATTGATGCAATGAAAATTTGAAAAATCCAAAGCCACATACAATGGCTTTGCTACCATCTTACTTGAAATGCAGTATTGTAACTCATTTTACTTGCTTCCTTGTACAGGATATAATTTTGACGAGTCAGATAAATTGTGTGTGTTAAAGCTACAATTGGCACATTTTCCTGGAACTCGGCCAAGACGTGTTTTTCCTCCCCAAGAACATGGGAGTCATGTTCTTGATCGCCATTGAGGTATTGCAGGCACAGTAGCTATGAATAGCATCTTTCACTTGGCTACCAATTTCAACGTTGGAGTCTTTCTTGGTTTTCTCCTTGTTTTAAAATGCAGGATCAGATGCTTTGTCTGGTCATGCAGCAATCTTATAAAACCAAACGTGGTGCAAGTTTAAATGATCTTTTCTTAGAAGTTTGGTAATGTTAGTTTGTGATGAAATTTAAGGCAGCTATAATAGCATGAATTCAAAGCTTAAGTAGTCAAGCGATGATGAAATGTTTTTTTCAGAACTTTGGTAACAGAATTTCAATATGTTATTGTATCCACTAAATGTCTTCTATTTTAATCAAGTAATCATTGCATTTCTACTTCATAATAGGTTTCATCGCTAATTACTCAACCATCATAAATAATATATTCTTAATTTCCAGTCATGCATCCAAGTGGTTATTAGCAAAATGTTCCCCTCCAAAAGTCAAAGATTCACTGGAAGGCTTTGTAATTTTGTCATTGTATTTTTTATTTTTTGCGCAAACAAAAAAAAAGAGAGGAAGGGTTGTATAGGCATATCCATCTTTCGAAAACATTACCGGATGGATTTTAATTAGCCGACAGAATTTCTATATTGCATATAGATATCTGGCCGCAGGTGAACTTTGGTTGCTTCATTGAATTTTCAAGGCTTAGAAATAACAGTGATTGGGCCCAAATTGGACGAAATGCAATTTACACAGCATCCCTTATGTAAGTAGATGGCTTGAAATATTTTACGAGTATTGTCAATTCAATTAACGTAGCATTTTTCAAATGAGATCTTTGGCCATACCACGTTGGAAATAGTCTGAATTTTTCCGTTTACCTCTGATAGCTGAGGGGGGTTAAACACAGAACATACTTGAAGTGGTTGTGCTTTTACTAGGATCTTTAACTTTCTTTAAGCAAAAATTATTATAACCACTATTTTAAAGAAATGTCAAGGCTTTGTTGAATCTTGAATCTTATTATAAGAGATAAATTACATAATACAAATATTAGAAAAAGACTTGGAGTGGTTTATATTTCAACTACAAAATTGGTGGTTTAGATGGTTTGGACATGTATAAAGAAGATTAGACTCATAAACAAAGGTTATTATATCATTGTTCGTGTAAGTCACTAAAAGGAAGATTAAAGAAGACATGACAAAATATGATCGAATATGATATAAAAGAATTTCAAATTACTTGTGTAGTAGACCCCATTTTGTTGGGACAAGGTAGGTTAGGATGATGATGATGATGATATATTTGATTAATCATTGTTAAAATTAATTTTGAAACAATAATCATCATCATGAAAAACTTGATAATTAGTGAAAAAATTCAATTTTAACTTGAAAGTTTGCAAATTTCACATATTAACCAACAAAATGTTTAAAAAATTTAACTTGAATTTCCTTCACCTACTTAAGTATTAACATTGTTTTAACATTATGAGCTTATGTTACTATATTTACTTTATTGTCCTCCCAAGTTTAGTATGCCTTTAGCAAGTAAATTATGATTTTGTATATTAAATATAGCATTATGTAAACAAATAAGGATGAAAATTTAAAATTTTTAAATATAGATCTTATAAGTATTACATAGAAATATAGAAATATGGAATGTAAAAAGAAAATTGGGTGGAATTAAGTAGTTAAATTTAAAATTAGTGTTTCATGATCTATATATATGCTTGGTAAGATTGTTGTTTTGTTTGTACAAGGTTGTGAGTTTGACTCGTGCTTGAGGAATCATTGTTTTTTGATTAAGTTCTACTAAACCATTGTGTTAGCTACATGGTTTCGTGATACATATGGTGAATGGTTTAATTTTGACAACTCTTCCATATGTACATAATAAAATACTTTAGTTTTAGTTCCAAGAATACCTATATTATCTCTTCATCCATAATGTTCTTTCACCTCTTCATCCGTAATGTTCTATGTTATCATTTTATTTACATGTTTATGTTACATATTTCATATATGCGTATTGTGATGAACTTGAGTTGAACTAAAATCTTTGTTTATAAACCTTTTATATACAAAATTCAATTTCATTTTCATAGACTAAGTGTGCTATCATAGCTAACATATGAATTAAGGGCCTATTTAAAATCACCAAAACTTCCATTTCAATAGCCTTCACAACATAATCAAACTTTGAAAAAATAAATTTAGAGAACTATAATATGAGAAAATAGTAGAATACTATGATCTCAAATGACACAAAAGTTGTAATGAAAATGATAGTTTGTAAACATAAAAGAACAAGAAATGTAGTGATATCATTAGAATGAAGAGTCATAGAATAATGAAAATTCTAGTTGCTAGAGGTATCTTCCATAATAGTGTCCAAAGCATTGAACTAATTTGAAGTGGAAATAACCATATTTTGTGTTGTCTTTGCCAAATTAACTTTTAGAGAAAGAAGATTTGATCTTTTCATAAAATTTTCAAATCTTGCATCATCTTTTCATAGATGTAGTGTCAATAAATAGCTTGCAACAATTTCTAAATATAATACTAGCTTCATTTTCCCTAGTTTTGAATATAATATTAGATTCACAATGTCATACCTAATTTAAGCATAAAATAAAGCATAAACTTACTTAAGGGCCATGAATAAATCTTTTTTTTTTAAAAAAACCATATATTCCAATAAATTATTTAGCATCCCAAAAATGACTATTAGAAACCTTATAATTGAATAAGTCTACTTGAACAATAAGCACTTAACAAGATCCAATATGTTACACTAACATCTCATATATAATTCTTTTATGCACAAAGTTACAAGAGATATACTATATAAATAGATGGGTTACAAATCAATAACATGGCTCCAAAAATACAACAATGCTTGAATTTTTCATTTGCAATGCATAATCAAAATCACTATCACTTCTGTTCTGCACTTTGAGTTACTATCTGCATCATCACATGGAACTCTATCCAAACCTTTGGCTACAATCAGCATGAAACACATAGGAAAGGTTAGAACATCTTCATAGTATAGTAAACCACCTTGGTGCCACTAGAAGGTGGAAAATGGAGCCCACACTACAAAGCAACTACTAGAACCAACAACAAAACCAATTCACCAAATTGTTAATTAAAACCATTAATAATTACCATTAATGCACAAACCATCACTAACCCATGGCAAGCCTAAAGCAATGATATTTCCTGTGAGTTTCTAGCATTAGACATTAGCATAACTACATGGCTACTACTAACTTAATGACTCATCAATGCTTCTAGGTTATGAACCTTACCTCTCTAGACCAACCCTCATGAATGTCCAACTATTGGATTATGTTATAGCTAGTATTAATCCTATAAGTACCCTAAGTCCTAGGCCCCACTATTACCTTAGGTTTCTTGATATGGAGTTGCATGCCACTAGGTTGATAGGCTAACTTTGAAAGAAACTTTACGATGGCAAGACCAACTAAGTAGTACACCATTAGGTTGATAGAATTCTCTAAATCAAATTTACCATGAAAAAACATATTGTCTCCATATTAAAAATCCTAATCCTAGCTTTTCAACACTATGGATGTGCCCATATACATTTGGAATGTTAGCCAGCCATCGTTGTTAGATGTCTTTGTTTACATTAAATGTCATTCATGTTTTGCTACTCTATAAAATGTGCAAGAATTGCATCACTATCGTAGGAAGAAGATGACACACGATGTCAGAAAAGATGGAAAGGATATGAGGAAATGCAAAGTAGGATCATTTACAAAAATAAGAAAAATATAAAAGACTTAGAATAGAAGAAGAGTATAATTAAGTAGGTATCTTCAAAAAAGTATTGAGCTTTAGGGAAGAAGTGATGTATAAAGAAATATTTCCTCTACTTTGGAAGATCATCTAATCAAGAATATGCTTGAATCTAGAAACCTCAACTAATTCCAAGATTGAGTTACATGTATCCACAAAAGGGTTTAAATGATCCATAGGTATCTATGTCATGGGTTTAAGCTAGTAAGAAATATTAAAATAAGCCCATATCATTGAAAAAAAAAGTGTTTATGATGCCTAAAGATAAAATAAAAGATCAATCAAAATAAAACCCAATTGAATATTTAACATGCATTTAGACCATATTCGTACATTATTCCAAAAACCTTAAAATAATATAAAATACTAGTAATGGACCATCGCCTTCCCTTCAACCTATCCTTCATAAGAGACACCAAGCATTAGCAAATACCAAGAGATAATAATCAAGAAAAGAAATACAAAATAATAATATTTCTAAAATATAATAAGAGTAAGGTCCAAGGTTTAAACCTTAAGAAGCATATCACCAAGATGTAATAAAACATGTATACTTACCAATATATCCAAGGGTCAAAACTTACCAATACATAATGGGTTGTTTTATGATAATATATTAGTGTATCAAAAATACATATAAAAAGGGAGTCAAGGGTTCAAACTTCAAGCACAACCATAAGCACAAGCATAATAGATATGATAGAGTACACTAGCGTAAACCACTAGTAAGGTATAATATAATATAGATCCTATTATATTATGAAATGCATCCTTATGCTTAAGCACCAAGCATAAGAAAGTAGATAACAAACCTAATATCCTAGGTTCCAACACTAAGGTGTTACATGTAATGTTTGATTCCAATCATATACACATACAAAACTGCATACTTTTGTATCATCATAAAAATATGACATATTCACAGCATGATAAACCAAACTGGTGAATGCAATATCTTAATATATATACGTATCATCCTCTCATGCACGTGAGGATACACACATGAATCTTAGGAAGAAAAATAAAGAAAAGATAAAGAAAACCACTAAACATAGTTGAAATCAATGAAAGCCCAAATTGATTGTAGGACATCCATAGCACAAACAAAAATCTAATTTAACCTAACTAACTCCTGAACCCATGCATAGGTAATAGTAATAAGCTTAGATTGACCTCATTAATAGTCTTGAATAAGCCCATGAGCTCATAGCATGAAAGAAAAAGAAACAATGATGATAAAAACAAATGCACAGTTAGAGGATTTGATATTGAATGGAAGGAATAAATATATATTTTTTAATAGATTTTATATTTAAAATATAATATAATATGAAAAGGGTATTTTCATAAGTCTAATTGTACTTTACTTAGCTTACTTACTATGTTGGAGGTCTAAGATGCATAACTCTTACATGGCGACTCCAAATCCAAAATTGATCAAACCCATCATACATACTAGATATCCATATGTTATAGACCAATCCAAGCATCACTAAGCATAACCATACTACTTAATGCATAATAAGAAAGCACTATGCATAAATCATAAACAAGTACCAGATTGTTGCTCTTATCTCCAATCCTCTATTCTCTTTAGGTGTAATACCTATCTAACACATCCCACAAGATTAATGTGTATAATCATTCTAACAACATCTTAATATCATAAGACATCATAAAGCATCATAATATATATATATGAAACTAAACCTAAAAATTTTTACTTATATCCACTAGGACCCCTTGGATCTATTGGATTAGTTTTAGAATTCTTTTTATGGATTTCTTTTTAAATTTATAACTTAGCTATGACGTAGTGTGACCATGCCAAGACTCTTACGACTAAGCTAACATTTTATTATTAACTAGCCTCATCCATGCACCCTATGAAGACCATGCATATATAATCAATCCCTATACTATTTGATAAAACGTTTTATCCTACAAAATATGATATTGTATCTATGATATGTAGCTCTACATATGTCATTGTAGATGTGTTGTAGTGGTCCATGGTTATGGCTATAAATACCAATCCACCACCATGTTTAAAGAATAACTTTTTGCAAACCCTTAGCGAAATTCTTGCAGTTTGTTTTCATAAATTAGAGTTAGAGTAAATGCCTATAGTGTGGTAAACTACAGTTTTATAGAATCTTTATTCAAGTGGATTGTTCCTAGACATAATTCATGAATGAAAATAAATATCAAGATTGTTCTTCATCATTGCAAAATTTCACTTACCATACTTTTACTTTTCTAGCATGTTTACTTTTATTCAATCATTTATGTTTTCTAAGTCCTTTAATATTCAAATGTCTCTTAGTAAGGTGGAATAAGTATGACTAATTTTGAGCGTAACGTGTAATTTTTTGGTAATCCATTAGTGAGTTTTCTTGATTTAGTTAGTAGTAAAGTTACTTGGTAATCCTAGTAACAGTTACATTAGCCTAGGATGTGTATGGAAAACCAGGAACAGATGCTTATCACCATAGGATAGAATAGTTTTACATTCTCATTGTACTTAGAAATAAAATTTACACTAACTTTTACTATGTTTACACTTAGTCTTATTAAGAGCCACTCAATATTAGTTTATCATATACCTCACTAAGAGTTAAACCATACAATTTTCACCTTGCTAACTCTAAGCAAGGAAACAATAATCATAAACTTAACATCAACTTACTAGTATACTTACATTATCCACCTACATATTAAGATTTGGTCACACATGTGCACTTGTGACTTATATGGTTGAGTGTTGAAATACCCAAGTTCTCATCATTAGTGTCTTTGCTAGGGATGTATCAATGTTTGATAGTTAGTTAATTTTACAAGTTCATTGTATCAAGCACCATAAGTACATCTCTCATACTTAGAATAATTTTTTGAAACATACATACTTAAGCATCAAAACAAATTAACATGGCTTCTACAACTAAAGGAAAATCTCCAACTATTATTAATTTTAATAAAAATTATAAAAAAGATTATAATGAAGAAGATTAGAGTGCACCGATGCAAACCAAGATTTCATATTCTCATATTGATCCTTATTACTTGATTTTACATTCATTTTTCACCATGATGAACAAATCATATGGAGAGATTTATAGGAAAACATTATCTGGTCCACTTGAACATTCAACATCATCAATGCTTCTAGTAGCTCTCATGAGGTCAAATCTTGGCCATGTGCAAGAAGGCTATCAAGTTACCAAAACTATGACTAGGCCATACTAGCCAACAGAGGCTCAGTCAAGAAAGAACACGATATGGAGGTAAGGTACAAACATGATGATGAGTGGTGAGGTACCCCTACACTCAACCATACAAATATGAGCTTTTCATGCACGATCTGGTCGAACTCCGTAGATGGACTAGTTGTGGTATCTAAACAGTTATTCTTAGGTCGTAGTTCACTGTCTTCCCATCTGGACTAGTGTTAACTTTATCACGTATGGTTTAGTCCAGAATGAGGTGTATGATGTGTCCCTATACTAATGCTACTCCTGCGTATGATGGTAAATAATAATAATATCAAGTAAACTAGGAGAGAGAGAGAGAGAATCTAAGCTAGCCTAAGTATGATGAGCATCCATTCCTTAATCATCCGTATACATCTTGGACCTCGTGCACAACTACCGTTGGGATTACCAAGTGCATGGCCTAAGTACACTACTAGTTTACCAAGTAGTCACACTTGAATGCTCGTGATTAAGTTGTACTCATTCTACATTACTAGGAGATAAGGGTGAGAGAGATTAACTAAGAAAGCAATAAATAACAATTAAATAAATAATTAAACTAAGTGAATGCTGCAATGATGAAGTAATCTCGATCTTTATTTCCAATCATGTGCATGTCCAAGTACGTCACACTCGAATAAGGATGCCGTACAGTTACAATCACCACACTGCGGGCATACACTAGGAGAGAAGGGTTGAGAGAGAAACTGATGTAAAAAAGAAACTTAAATTTTACAACTCTAACCTCTAATGCTTACCAGATCTGTCTACCTCTTATTTATAGATAAGGAGACAGGCTGCAATATCGTGGCCAACAACATGATAACTCATTAGACCCCCAGACTGAATGAAAAGTCGTCCTCGAGTTAGAGTGAGAACAAGCTTCGTTGATTACATAGTGGATAGGTATGGGATTATTGAATGGTGAGAATGGGTTCATGCTATAGTGTGGAATCAAAAAAAAAATGAGATACAACACAAAGAATGCTAAAGAAAATCCTACAGCTACAAAATTGATGGAAATCATGTAGTTCCTGGTGGTGGTGGCTCCTCCATGGGTGCCTTTCCCTTGTCTTGTGCTCTAGGTTTTGGAACTTGATGGCATTGAAGTATGGACTAGAGTTTCTCCTCTTTGATTCGGGGGTCTTGCACCGTTCATGCTAATGTTCCGATGTTTGATGGAGTCGGCACTTCCCATGGGCATGGTAGCTGCGGAATCATTTGATTTTCCTTGAAATACCAAGCCGCAAACACCCGTCGTTCCTCCTTGTAGGCTCTAGCTTTGTCTTTGTATTTTCAGAAATCTGCAAGCCATCGAGCCAAATCTGTTGCGACACCTTTTTGTCCTTGGTAGCTTGTGTTAACCACCTCAAGTTCAGAATTTGCAATCTCCAATTTTTGCAATATCTTCTTGCGTTCTACAAATTCTGTTTCATATTTGCTATAGGTGGTGGCTACTTGTTGCTCGAGCTTTTTTCTTAGGCATGCTGCTATTAACATGGCAAGGTTGGCATACTGTAGGTTTGCCAACTCCATGTATTCTATAAGATCCTGGATCTTCAAGTCCTGGTTCTTAACTTCCGCTTGGTGGGCCAATGCATATGTGTCTAGTATGGCTTGCCAGTCAGTGTGTTGAGCATTGATAACATTGATGTGGGCCTTGGCCATACATATTTCCTTCTCAATGATCTGTTTGTACATCCCCACCTAGTCCTAGAAGTTCTTCTTTAGCTTTTCATGCTGTTTAGCCTTAGTTTGCCACATGCTTATTTCGATAGGAATTTTTTGGCAGATGGTGTGTACCTCGTTCATTGAGAAGGTTTGATTCTCCTTGGCTAAATGGTTCATGTCTTGGTTGACTTGGATGAATTGTTCTCACAATTGATGGAAATGTTCTTTAAGAACATTCTTTTGCTTTTCCATAGAGGTCAACCTAAGGTTGTCAGCAACAAGCTACTTGTTTTCCTCTTGTAACGCCTTAAGTGCCTTGGTATGCACATAAGTTTGTGCTTGTGTTGCAGAGGCATCGCAAACAACCTTCTCTTTTTCTTCTGCCACATTCTTATTCTCCATTAGTAGTTTGGTCAGTTGCTCAATTTTGAAACTGTCTAGCTGGTTTGTGGGAACAAATTACAAAGGGTCCCGCTATGCTGCTTGTAGGGTCACAAGCATTTCTTGCAATTTTTGCACCTCTGCTTCTACATGCTTAGCCCTCATCTCTGTCAAGACCATCTTCCCCTTGGTGGAAATGAGGTCTGATTGAATTACCGTAACATCTTGAGGGATGTCAAACAAGGACGTCATTACTTGTCCTATTTGTAGTAATCTATTGAGTACATCCTCATGTTTTGCAGGAGTCATTGAGGTTTCGGCCAAAGTTTGAGCATCTCGTGCTCCTGTGAGATCTTCTGATGACACAACAGGTACATTGAATGATTATTTAATGTGGTCTATGACCACTTCTATGGCTTCCACTGCATCTTGATGTTGCATAACCATCACTGTGGGCCCTTCACTAGTTTCTAATTACACTTGAAATGATGCAGTGTTCCCTAAGATCTGTTGTGACCAAGTGTTCTCCCCTCCTCCTGTATGGATGGACACTTCACCCCTTGCATGATCCAAAGAAACCGTGGGCTGTATGGCATCATCGATGATGCAGAAGAGATTTTCATCATCACGACTTCCCCAACTGACCATCTCAGTGATGGCCCTGAGATGTCTCATCGATGGTCTATAATCTTGCAATGGCAGTTGTTGATCTTGGCCCGTGTTGGGCCCTGCTTCTTGTTGTTGGCTAGGCCTTGTACTTGGAAGTTGGCTAGGTCCTACAAGTTGAGTTGTAGTTGGCCCTGTTGTCTGTTCTTTTTCTTGTTCCGATCCCAGCATCTCACCAGTGATTTTTCTTGCAACTGGTGGCTTTAACAATTCAGCATATGAAGCATTTTTGGTTTTTTGGAGGACATCATTAGTGTATCCTTTGATACTAGAATTTCGTCACAACTTCCTGATAAGGTAAGGGAAGGGAAATGCCATCTTTCCTATCTTCCATTCTTTGAACCGCCTCAGGATCTCCATAAAGTATAGATGAGGTAGGTTAACATTAACCTTTTCCATCAACACTGCACATCCCCTTGCTGCATATGTTGAAATCCTTTTTAAGCCCTTTGTGGAGAAGAGGTGATATGTTCCAATTTTGAAATAGATCCTCTCTTCCATCATCAACTCTCCAAATGTCTTATCCTTGCCATATGCCCTTTCCAACCAAACTCGTCGTGCATCAGGGTCTGAACGGGTAGATAACTGAGTAACATTTGGCCTTATATTTAGAAGGTTTAATACTTCTAAAATGGCCTGAATAGAGAAATCGACTGTCACACCACAAATGTTAACCGTGGTGCCTTGTTCTCTGTTGTGCCAGAATTGGTACATTTCCCCTAAGTACCAGACACCACTTTCAGAGAGGATAGGCCATAATGGGGACCCTTTGAGGTGGTCCCTAATAGCCTCTAGAGAAAACTCTACGAAAGGTTTAAAATTTAATTCCACAATCACTGTAGTGAATGTGGACCTTTCATGGATAGCCTAAACATAATCCTATGAAAACGTGAGATGTTGTCCCTGTTCAGGTGCTGCATCAACTCCTCCTTCTGCCTGCCTTGATTATATAGTAGTAGGGTATTCTTGGTGAATGCTAAATGATTATTCCTCTTGATTTGCATGTTGTTCAGTAGGAACTTATCCTTTGCCTCTCCTAGGTCGTTTGCTTCCACCTTAAGCAGGACCTTCCTGTTGTCCACGTTTTGGGGCCATCTGCAATCACACGGGGCTAATCATTAGTAAGGTTGTTTTTGAAGTTAATTTATACCTTACTGCTTACCTTAATGAATGTATTTTATCTCCATGTGATGTTTCTCGAAAGATTATAATAGTAAGTCCTTTTTACTTAGGTGGTCTCTCATTCTAGTTTCCCGGTATAACCGAGGGAATGAAATTATATTCGGCACAGTTATCCTTAATGTTATAACTAATTACCCTTGATAATGTCCTTCAGGTGATGATAAATTTATAAAAGGTTATGCACTCTTCGGCATGTGCCCCTCCCCCACGACTAAGCTAAACACTTCATGTTCAAGTAGGTTCAGATGGAATGAAAATCGGAGGACCAGCGAGGGAGATATAGGTATGAAAGCAAGGGATGTGCAATCGCAAGTTATAAAGAGAAATTTGAAAAACTCCCCCACATGAATAGTTGAAAATGATGGTAAGTGGTGCGGGGAGTCATGTATTTATAGGTTCTATGTGATGCAATATCACGTATATCGCGTATGCGATATCGTGGCCTATCAATGTTAAGGCGCAACACAATATACCGAATTTTGAAGATTTTTCTGAAATGAATGATGGGAACTAAGGACATGTGGACAAGTGTTAAAGGGTTCCAGGGTAATTTAACTAGTTTTTAAGGCATGAATAATTATGTTTGGGTGGAATTGATCAATAAGGCCTCGGGTGGTAAGGAAGAGAAAAAGGCCATGTGATGGTTCATAGGAATGTTGGAATTCGGAGGGGTAGTAATAAGGAAAAGAACATCTTTGAAAATATGATGAGGGTAATAAATGGTGTGTGGAAGATGGGTTATGAGTGCAAATTACAAAAATTATGCAAGTGGGTCCTCCCCAAAGTAGGTTCTAACCTATAATGCCCTTGCGTAACCACACTAAAAAGTGTCCATGGGCACTCAAAGAGTTAAATGTAATCCACATTGGTTCCACAAAACACATACATGTAAGTATCACCGAGATGAGATAAGAATTCTATGCTATACGAGACATGAACTACAATTACATGAACAGCAAGATGAGATAGGGTATAGAAGGGATTGTAGAGATTGGGACATGAGGTAACTGACCCAGGGCACAATGAATCCTGTGTGTAAAGAATGATTAAGGTGCCATTAACCCGTTGTTCCAAGATCAGGACCAAGTCCATTTCTCTGATTAGTGACACTACATTGTTTCATCCCATGATGAGTGACTATGAGAGTACCATAACAACAAGGCATATGATCACTTGGCATTTTGTTCAAGGAAGTAGTGATTTTTGCTTTGTGGCACTTTCCCTCTCTTTCTTTCTCTTTTTTTTCTTTTTCTTTTTCGAATTGCTATGTCTAGAGAAGCCGCCAACCTTCAGGCATGAGTGCATGTATTTCGAATGGAACCCCCGAGGATAGTATTGGAGTTTTGAGTGCCTTTTGATTACTCTTACTCCCATTTTGTGTTAGATCTACAAGGATCTTAGTACAACCACATTGCCTAATAACTTCCACAAATGTCACCAAAGAGAATCCGCAAGTCCCCTTGATGTCACAACCTAATCATTTCCTCTTGGTCCATCCTTCTTCATTCTAGGTACAATGAACACAAAATTAGTTTTAAGTTTTAAGAATGTCAAGAATATCACTGTACCCTCAAACAAAACCTCTTATTTGTAGAGTGGATGAGTGGGTGTAATGGGCTCACTGTCCAAATAATTGATCGTTTGAGACTCGATAACATAGAACACACCTCAACCAACAAGCCACATGAGTGTTTTATTCATAGATGAGATTACTTGTAAAAAGATAAAAAGACAAAAAGATAAAACAAGAAATTAAAAGATGAAAAACTAGAAAAAAAATTGTAAAATTAAAGAAAATGAAAAATATTTATTAATCTTGCTTGTTATTAAAATGGGGGATATCCCCCATAACTAAACAGTTGAGCATGGAAAGGATTAAAAAATGAAAGATGAGGATCCTTGCATGTTGGAAACATTGGAACTTGGTCATACTTACCCCATTGGGGTTCACACACTTGATTGTAGTAAGCGTAGTGGGGTAATTTATAAGATGTGGTTTCCTAGTAAAGAGTTGATCCACTATGATACTGGGGACCGTAAGATAGTATGCAAGGATTAGGATGTCGCTCTCCATAGCTGTATTCACTGGGCCATATGGTCGTTGGAGTGTTAATTGGTGGCCCTGATGAAGTGACATGAGGCCATGGGTTTGAAGAGAAGGGTGCACCAAAGTGTTGAACTTGTGCTGAGTTGGGGAATGCAGTGGCCTTGGAATTTTATTGTCCCTTCCTATGGTCATATCTAAAGAAGGGATGCCTTCTATGTTGAGGAGGTCTCTCATTGCTATTGGCAATAGTAGCACAAGTAATGTTCATGGGTTGTTGCTATGATGCAGACACTTCAGGAATAGTTGGTGGCAATGTAGAAGGAGGGAAAGGATGAGAACGTTGAAATTTGGGAGAATTGTAAGGTACATAAGGCGGTGGTTGTGTTAAGGACATGGGTTGATAGTATTGAGGAGAATGGTAATGCAGTGAGATAGAGTATGTTGATCCAGTTGGGGAAACAGGATGTTGAACTAGATAAGCATTTAGATTCGGATGATACGAAGGGTGTCTCTAGTTTAGGGGTGGTTTCCCCCACGATTGGGATTGTTGCCATTGTGATCGAGCACAGTATCTCTGTATGAACTCTGGATGTAACGTGTTTCCCCAATGCTCATATAAATGTAGAAAGATTGGGCATTGGCCCTTGGGGTCATCGTACAGGAAAATGTTGCATTCATACATATGATTGGCAGTTGAGCCCTTATCTTCCTCATCCCTTCTTTCTAATTATCTAATGATATGTTGTCTTGCTTCTCAGGTTGTCAAAAATCTATCTCCAATAATATTAATATATTCTCCACACTTTTTATGCATCCATTCCAGCTTGGAAAAGTTGTTTAAATCAAGCTTGGGTAGGCGGCTCTCTTTACGATGCCTACGGGAGATTCGAACAACCTCTTGTATTTGTGTTAGGCTTGTAGTGGCCAGTAGGGGTTCATCGTCATCGAGTAAGTTATGCTTTCATGCGTAGGGATGATTTTTCCTTCATTTATGTTTATAAGAAATCCCCACCTCGGATTGTGTACTCAAATCTTCATTTTCATATAGTTCATTGGTTCTCCAATGAACTGCCTCACTAGATGTGGCCTTATTATAGTCTTGTAGAAGAGACATGATTGTGAAATTGTGTGTGAATTTGTATGTGACTTTTTATAATTAATTATTTTTTTCTAAAAAATATATCGTTAATTCCTATATAGCGACCTTGTATGATATAACTAATCTAGATAACTAGCACCGTCCCTGGAAACGACACCAATGANNAGAATGAGGTGTATGATGTGTTCCTATACTAATGCTACTCCTGGGTATGATGGTAAATAATAATAATAATATCAAGTAAACTAGGAGAGAGAGAGAGAGAATCTAAGCTAGCCTAAGTGTGATGAGCATCTGTTCCTTAATCATCCATACACATCTTGGACTTCGTGCACGACTACCACTTGGATTACCAAGCGCATGGCCTAAGTACGCTACTGGGTTATCAAGTAGTCACACTTGAATGCTCATGATTAAGTCATCCTCATTCCGCATTACTAGGAGATAAGGGTGAGAGATATTAATTAAGAAAGCAGTAAATAACAATTAAATAAATAATTAAAATAAGTGAATGTTGCAAGGATGAAGTAATCTCAATCTTTATTTCCGGTCATGTGCATGTCCAAGTATGTCACACTCGAATAAGGATGCCGTATAATTACAATCACCACATTGCAGGCATACACTAGGAGAGAAGGGTTGAGAGAGAAACTAATGCAAAAAAGAAACTTAAATTTTACAACTCTAACCTCTAATGCTTACCAAATCTATCTACCTCTTATTTATAGATGAGGAGACAGGCTATGATATTGTGGCCAACAACATGATAACTCATCACATGACAAAGGAAAGAAGACATCTCAAATAGCTATATTGGAAGAAAAAGAAGATGCTATATTCAAAACTAAAAAAATCTATCAAACTCATGAATCTCATTATCAAACTCTAATCATATGCATTGAAGATCCTGTTAAAATAAAATTGCATTTAGCTCTTATATAAATCCCTAGAAGAAAGAAAAAGGACACTAGACTTAGGAGGAATTTAAGGCCTAAGACCTCTAATGAATCCAAAAGAGATGAATCAAGGCATGACAAAAGAAGGGAAGAAGAAAGAATATGAGAGACATGCACACAAAAGAAGGCATCCTAATGAAAAGGAAGATAACCATGTTAAAAGAAGAGAAATGATTAGACATGAGGGGAGAGAGCATCATGAACATGAGAGGGGTCATCACTACAATAACGCTTATGAACTCAAAGACTATGAAGAATCCCTAGTGGCCACTTGCAACATGATCAACATTAGGGAAGCTATGTATATCCCTACCATGCATTTAAGGCATAGTCACATCAAGTGACTTGATGTGAATAATATTCCAAAATTCCAAGATGGATACAATGTAGATACACAATACCATCTTCAATTCTTCCAATATGCCTATGCTCTACAAAACATAGAGAATGATTGGAAGAAGTTAAAGTTGTTTTCTAGAAAAATCATAAAGAAAGCAAAGAGTTGGTACAAATTGTTAGAACTAGAATTAATTTGAAGATGGAATACCATGCTAGAAATATTCAATGATAACTATCAAACCTAATCTAGAGTGTAAAATTTGAGAAAAAAAATCCAAGGATGGAAACAAGGGACACATGAATCCCTTTATGTAGTAATGGATAGGTACTACTCCTTATTGCATAGGTGGCTAGGCCATAGATTTTGTCAATAGGAACATATATGACATATCATTGATGGGCTAAGGAACAAGATAAGAAAAATCAGTTGGGTTTATGCCTAAGGAAGATTATCCAAAATGACAACTCATTAGATCCAAAGGCAAATAGACCAATTGGTGAAAGAGGAAGAAGAGATAAGGAAAAGGGAATTAGTTGAAGAATATATCAGAGATCTAGCAATCAGAAAAAGGGATGTAAGGATATGTGAATCACAAGAAGAAGAAACACTAGAGGATATGATCCAATGGAAAACTCTACCTATCTAGAAATTAGTCAATGATATTGCAATAAAGGTAGAGAAAATGTGTGATTTTGTAGATGAGAAGGTTGCGATAGCACTAAACATAGTAGATGAAAGGACTAAACAAGCCTTTAATTAAAGTAAGGAGAAAAAGAGAAAAAGAGACAATGGACATGAAAACTATAAAAATAAAGGGAAATTTGCTATGGTGAATAAAGTAATGAACTCAAGTTTAGAAGATGATGAAGGGTGTAAGGTATGTTAATATTAACATCTTAAGGGATGTTATCTTGTTATGGCCCACTTACAAGAGTCTAGGGCATATGCACTTAATTTAAAATTTGTTAAGAAAAAGATGCCTAGGTGATTATCTTGTCCAAAAAGTGACTTTAGATAGCCCTACTAGAAATCATACTATTTAAGTATGGATTTTCCTTAACTACAAGAACAATACCAAAGTAGTGACAATAGCCACAAGCAGGGGGAATGCCACCACCAAGATAGCAGTATTCATATAGGAAACTTAATCCCTATGGATACTATGTATAATGTCCAATCTCTTCTAGAAATACTTTTGTCCATACTACCCACTAGAGTACTACAAACCTACTACCTCATGCATGGATCCCAATTATTACATATCCCAACTAGCATTTGGTCCCTCATACCAAGTTCCCAACCCATTACCACTAGTATTGCCACCAATCATGTAAGGAGAACTCTAGTTGAGGGAAAAAATGATTTCCAACAATAAACTCTAGTTGTCTTCTATGTTAATTAGCATATATTACTTGCCTATCCTAGGAATCGTGTAACCAATTTTGAATCTTAGGAGCCTACTTTATTATGTGTGTCATCACATCTATTCTTACTTGATGGAAATTCTTAATGACATTCAACATGGCTTGCCATATAACATCTCATATGGTTCTACTTGAAAACTCTCTTGATAGCTATTCCAATAAGTAAACTTATCCAATGGAAGCATTTGATCTCAACTGTCTTGGTATGATAATGCACAAGCTCTTAACATATCCTCAAGAACTAAATTAGCTCACTTAGTCTAGTTATTTGTCTATGGCTGATATGTTGAATTCATATTCAACCTCATTCCCATCTTAGCATGAATTTCTTGCTGAAATCTCAATGTAAACTAAACATCTAAGTCATTAATAATATTTTCCAACATATCATATAATTGTACTATTTTAGTAATAAATAAATCAACAAAAATATCCACACTCATTGGTTCTCAAGTAGCTTGAAAATGTGTATACTTTGTTAATAGATCAATAATAATAACAATAGCACCATGACCACTTAGAATTCTCAACAACCAAAAAATGAAAATCATACTAATAACATCTCACTTTCACCAAGGAATCTCTTGGAGATGCAAGTATTTATTTAGCCTATAATTTTATACCTTTCCTTGCTAATAAATCAAACATCTATAAATATAATCATCCACTACTCTCTTCATTCTTGGATACTAGTGCATGTATTTCAAACTCTAGTACATCTTCTCATGACTTAGATGTAATCATAAAGCCTCTAGAACACATACTACTTGACCATTTTATGGTAATAAATCCTAATTGTTCATCAAGAAAAATCCATTAGTGGTAACTTACTATCTTAGCTTGAGGTATCATAGATCATACTATTGCTACTCTAAAATCTCATCATACACTTAATTGGATGGATAGACTATTAAGCTTGCTTTCACTCTACTTGGTGCATGTGCTACTTGATTATTCTTGTTAGGTATATATTTGAAGATGAAATCAAAATATGCTAATAACTAAACCTACCTATGTTAAAATAGATTCATTTATTACTAACTCATAAGGTACAAGAGACTCTTATGATTAGCCCATATAGTTACCTACTCTCCATATAGGCAATGCCACAAAATATTTAATGTAAACACCATTGCACCCAACTCTAAATCAGACATCAAGTACTGTGCCTCATGTTGCTTTACTTGATGAGAAGCATAGGTTAGACAATTTCTCTCTTACAATAACAAATAACCAAACACATCACTAGATTCATTTGTACACATATTATGCAAATGACTTGGTGTGAGCAATATTTGTATTAGGGTTGCATCCACTTATGCTTAAACTCATTAGTTGTAGCCTATAAGCTAAGTTCCATGCAAAAATGATCTCCTTCCTCAATAAACATTTTAGAGGAGATGCTATCTTAGAGAACTTCTTCATAAATAAGTGGTAATAACTTGCCAAAGTAAAAAACCTCCAAACATATACTATAGATTGTGGCACTAGAAAATCATATATAATTGTTATATTTGCTAGATATATAAAAATATCAACCCTAAATGGCACACATTCTAGAAACTAGATTTCTATATGCCAAAATGAATGCATTGATAATTGAGCATATAATTAATACTTCATCAAGGTTTGCAATACCATTCATAAGTGCTAATCATGTAACTACTCATTAAAGGAATTAGAATATAATCTATAAAAGTAATCATAAAATAACCCAAATATGGTTACAACACATTATTCGTAAGATGCATGAAGATGGATGGTGCATTCATTAGTCCAAATAGAAGTAATAGAAAATCATAATAACCATACTAGGTTGGAATGTTGTCTTTAACACATCTTACTCTTGAAATCATACTTGAAGGTACAAAAATATAAGATTAATCTTTGAGAATACCTAAACTTTTATAAGCTAATTGAAAAAGTTATCAATGCATGAAAATAAATACTTATTCTTTATGTTCACCTAGTTGAGTTTCTTATAATTGACACACAACCATAGAATACCATCCTTCTTCCTAACAATCAACATGAGCACACTTCATAATGATACATTAGGTTGAATGAGACATCTTCCCATCAACCCTAACAACTAGATCTTCAATAATAATTACTCCCTTGGAGGATTCTTATGTTGAGCCTTCAAAATTGGCTCTATACCTAGCTTGAGCTCAATCTTAATCTCAATCTCATGTCTTAGTAGGAATCATGGTAACTTTATCTAGAACACACTTGGAAACTCCTAGACTTTAGAAATATGATTAATATCAACTATTTTAAATCTATACACTAAGGTCATATAGCATCCATACCCTTTCCAAAGCATCATGTGAAATACTCTACAGGATATCAACATATGTTTTACTAATTGTAATTGAGTTTACATCTCAACCTATGTGCCATCTACTATATGCAACCTTATGAGCTTCTATTGATAATTCAAATGGACATTGAACTATAACTAGTAGTACATGCCTAATCCTAAATGAAGTCCATGACATGAAAATCACTATTCCACTATTCATCCAATAAATCTATCAACACAACTTTGCATACCTAATTAACTTAGGTATCATGATTTCCAATAGAGCATACCACATAATCTAGGATGGAGAGATTGATACTCAAGTTCTAATTAACAAAATATTAAGATCTACAAATGAATCACTAGCATCAAAAACAAATAAAATTACCATAGAATGGTGTGAGATCATACCTCCTATCTTCATCATAGCATTGAAATACATGTTAATAGTTGGTTCATTAGAGTGTACATCCATCCTTGGATCCTCTACCTTGTTCCTTCTAGCTATGTTTTAAGTACACCTCATTCATCCTATCTTAGATGTATCTTAGATGGTCTCTATTCTTGGCCACCTTCTTAGCAATATTTGGCTCAATATCTTAAATAGGCACATGCAAAGTAGTTTTGATAATCCCTTTACAAATGTCTATGTTATTCATAGCCAGGGTAGATCCATTAGTTGACTACCTTTGTCACTTTCCATTATCTCCAAAAGCATTCCTAGAGTGTTCAAACTTATCTTTGAGTGGTGGTCCTCTTTTTTATCATTGCCTATTGTTTGATGTGTTGCATATACCTCCTAAATTATCTTCAAATCCATTGCTATAAATTTAGCATCAATAAAGTATGTTACCTTGAGCGGTAAAATTTGGTCCTTCAATAAGGGCTTGAATCCTTTGACAAAGATCACTCGAGGCATACTAGCCATCCTCATATATGAGACCTAGGTACTCAACTTGAAGAAATGAGCATCATACTCTACTATTGACCAATTTTCATGAAATAATAGATAGAACTATTTCTAAAGTCCATGTAACATTCCTATTAATTATCTAGAAACTTCTATAAATAAATAATAGAAATGCTATAAAATTCCAAGGATTTGGATTGAACCTTGATTTACTAATCTAGGAAGTAGCTATAAAATAATTAAAAATCATCAATTATAAGCAAAAATAAAGTAGAGAAACCTAGCTTAATAAAATTCCTTATTGCTTGCATAAATAATTAAATAAAATTAATTTAAATAAAAATTGGAATTAGAGTAGCTATAAAAATATAGATGTAAAAAAATTAATGAGTTATATATCATTAAAAAGCACACAAAATAGTAATTCCAATGACACTTGTTTCACCTCAATCAGACATCTAGAAATAAAAATATTTNTGTCATGATTCAAATGGCATTGATAGTAATTTCATATCTATCATAATTTATTATTTATTTATAAAAATAACTCTATTGCTCAAATATCCAAAAAGTGTACAAGGTTTCTATTTTATGAAAATAAAAAAAATACAAGAATTATTTTTCAAGTTTAGAGGGTTTATCTTGTATAGAATTGATCCACCTTTTATTTTTTATCTCTCATATGATATTTCCATAGATACTCTTGGCTCTTTTCATTGAAATGCGTTAATCAGTGTTATGGATAAAGTTGGCGTTACCGAAATATGACTGGTAATGGCCTCTCAGGAAAGTCAACGTTAGTCAACGTTATGGTTAAAGTTGGCGTTACCGAAATATGATTGGTAATGGCCTCTTGGACAAACAAGCCAACAAAGTTTCTAATTAAATATTCAAATATTTTTTGAAGTCCAAAAATGCCACAAATTATCAAAAAATTAAAATATTTTATATTTTATACAAGCATCTTTGAAGGCTAGGTCTTGGTTACGCTCAATGCTAAAAAAACTATAATAATAGGTATTTAGAATAACCTCGTTACTAACATTAGATTATCCTATTAAATATTTAATATCCAAAAATGTCAAAAAAGTTCAAATATTATATATTTGATTTAAGCATCTCTAAAGGATAAGTCTTAGTTATCCTCACTACCAAAGGAATATACCAACAAGTCTTGAAAAAACCTTCCTACTAATATTGAATTATCCTTGTGATCCTAAAAAAGTCACTCATGGTTAGGTCTTGGTAATAGCCTCACTATTAACATTCTTAGAGCTGAGGCACACAAATGATCAAAAAGATATATCTTAATTATGTCTTACCACACACCACTAGACTTAATTGCTTAGTGCCCTAGTCTTGTCTAGTTTCCCAACTTACATGAACTCACAAATCAAAATCCAACATATAAAATCTATCCAAATCCTTGTTCTCATGGGATTGATCTCATTAAGAAACACTCCAATACTACATGCAAATAGGGACATCTAAAAGGTTTGCAACTTCCACTATCAACTAAGTAAACTTGGTTATATTATTTATTATTTTATTAGATCCAAAATATTTCCAAAATAACTAATAGTGCATAATATCTAAAATTCTACAAAAAGTATATTATTATTATTTTTTCTAAACCTTTTATTTAAGTTAATTTTCTAATTTTTCCTACCAACTAATACTCTCATATTTAAACTTTCATAATAAGCATATAAGGAATACAAATCTCATTTTATTTGAATATACTAATAGCTAAAATTTTATCAAGTGCACTACACATACACATATTAAAATCATGTTTGATCATTCCTCATCATAGTCACATAGTTTAAATGTTAAAACGTTTACAAGATTTCTAACAAATTTAAAATATGACATCTTGAGGACTTGTACTCTAATTCTACTAAACTATAGATTAAAACCAAAATTTTTAAATGTCCTAGATATATGAGTAAGCTTAGATCCTAGGTAGGATACCATCCTAAGGTACTTCCTTTACAAAGATAATTTATGTAATATTTAATTATATTTAAAAGTAAACTTAGAATTTCACTTTCATAGCAAAAAGTGACAAGTGGTATAGTCTAGGTAGGGTTAGGGCTCAAAATGCTTCATGAAAAGAGTATTGTATAATTACATGTACATAATAAAAAATAAAATATGCATAGTAAATTAATTATGAAGGCATAATAATTGATAGAAACAAAAACTTCTAGGGATAATTGGATTTCAACATTTAATCATAAAATATATAGAAGATTTATGATTGAGATCTAATAGTAGTATAAATAAAGGATGTAAAACTTAAACAAAACATTCTAGCAAGCATATTGTATTCACTTATGTAGAACAACAACAACAACAACAACAACAAAAATAATAGTAACAATAATAATATAATTTTATTATTTAGATAATAAAATTAGAACTATCCTATTTAAACATATCTAATATTATAAAATAGTTGAATATATGCATTAAATTAAATAATTAAGGCCATGAAAATTTTAAGTTGTGACATTTATACTCTCTTAGGTGGTAAAATAATATATAAATGATATTTTCTTTGTTAATTCTGGAAGATTAACCAAGGTTCTTGATGCATTATGTGATGATAATAGTTATTGTAGATTTATAATAAAAGAAGACTCTTAACTAATGAAGGCTTGATAGCAATGTGTACATGCATTAGCTTTGTAGTAACAAATTTTTTAGCATCCCTAACCACTTCATTATTGGAAACATCATAGATGTACACATAAGGTCATGATCCTTGACCTAAGACTTGATATCAATAGAAGTGATTTCAATTATTTCTATAGTTTGATTGGTGGAAATAACTATTATCTGCTTATATAAAGGATATTAATAAATATTTATTTCTTTGTTGAGATTCACTAGTTTAATATATATTTTTTCATTGTTCAAAATTTATTTTACTTTTCTCTCTAGCTCCATGCAAAATTTAGCAACATGTTTAAGAGTTTGATGATAATTGTAGTACTAATGATGGGATGCAATATTGCATGGGCCGTGATATTGCGTACGGGATATCACGTTCACCGCGATATCGCATTCCCCGTGATATCGCATATACGATATCGTGTCTTCCCCTGCTATATCACGTACGCAATATCGCAGTGGGCCACCAAATTTATAAATAAGAGGCGACTCTCCCTTGTTTCTCAGTTTAGGCCTAAACCACAGCGAAACTCTGGCAGTTTTACCTATCTAGAGATAGAATAATTTCCATGTGCCCACAGTAGGAGCTCCAAAGTGAACGGATCTTTATTCAAGCAAATATTGTACCTGAACACAAGTTTGTGTACGAAAATGAAGATGAACTTCTTGGATAAACTTTGCAGTGCATGGACTAGGCTAAATAGGACTTTATTTATTGTTCATCCTTTAAATGCTTTATTAGTTAGTTAAATCTCTCTCAACCCTTCTCTCCTAGTTAAGTGCATTCAGAACGACCGCTTCAAGCACGTGTGTTACGCTTGGTAATCCTAGCAACGAATAGCGTTTGGTAATCTTAGAAGGTTGCATTGGTTTAGGGTGTGAATGGTAAGTGGGAACGGATATTGATGCTAGGTTAATTAGGGCTTAGTTATTTAGTTAAAGTTAGTTAATTAGTCTCTTCATCCTTCACCTCATTAGCATAGGAGATAAAATAGAAAAGATATAAAAATAATATACCTCAGACTTACTTAACCATACAACCATGAAAAATACAAGTAATTCTAGGAAGACAACGAACGATTAACCTTAAGTGTTCTATGAGGCGTGTAGGCACTTGGTTTGTAGAGTTTGACCGGATCGCGCATGTAACACTCGTATTCGTATGGTTGAGTGTAGGGGTACCTCGTCACTCATCATTTCGAATTCATCATTTGTGGATGTATGGATGAAGTGGAAATGTATAGTCCCTTTCTAATTAACAGATCTCACATCCACCATCATTTTCTGTATTTGAATCCACAACCTCATCGGCCATAGTCATTTTTCCCTTACCCTTGTCACGTGCATGGCCTGAATCTCTCAACTTTTTCTTATCATGGTTACTACTTCATTCCTCATTAGACTCCTCTATGATCTTTAGGATAGTTTCAATTTTACTATCTAAGGAGCTCCATATTTCATCTACCTTAGTCGATACTTCTGTTGTTAGCTTTTGAAGTGGTAAGGTTTTTCTATTCACCAACTCTTCGAGTGGTGAATCATCCTCTTCATCACAGAAGGGAAGGATTGCGATTGTATTCTTTTGCACTTTCTCTTTTTCATAGCTCCCCTTCTTCTTTAGCTACTTGCTCCAAAAATTAATGAATTTCATGGGACCTAAGTTCAAATAATCTCCCTTAGGCATATGTCCGAAGGGTTCTCCTAGTTTCATATCTTAGCCCATCTACGAGGTGGCGGAGTTTATCCTGTTGTGCATAACCATGGCCCAAGCAATGATGTAACAATGCATAATATTGGCCCATGGTAGCATCCAAGGGTTTATGAGTACCATGCTTCCATCCTTGGATCTACTTACGCAAGTTGAACACTCTGGAGTACGTTTGGTATTTATTGTTAAATAATTCTAGCATTGCACGACACCTCCTAATGGTTTCTAGTTTTGAGGACCGGTACCAGCTTTCTGCTTCTTTTATGAGTGTCCTAGGAAACAACTTTAACTTTTGCCACTCATTTTCAATATTCTACAAGGCGTAGGCATCATGGAATGCCTGTAAGTGATTTTTTAGATTAGCTTTGTATCCCCCCTCAAATCGTGAGATATTATTCATGTCCAGTCTCTTGATTCGACTATCTTTTTGATGCCTTGTAGGTATTCTAACAACCTTTGTAATGTCTAACATACTCCCTTCATGATCATGATGTCTCTTCATGAGGGGTTCTTCATGATCATCTCTCTCATGATGTCTATGATGCCTATGTGGTTCCCTACTTTCCCTTCTTTCATGCCTTAACTCCCTAGAGTGCCCTCGTCCTCACTCTTGACTCTCTTGTCGAGGTCTCTCATTTTGCTTACCCTTATCCTCATCATTGTGATCTTTGTGACTGCATCCTAATGTGGAAGGAGAGGGTGAATGATGTGATGAAGGGAAAGAATAAGGAGAACCATCACCATGATGATGTTTCTTACCTTCTCTTCGGTGTCTACGGCCCCGATCGTGATGACGATTAGACTGCCCATCCTTATCATTTGTTTGTGTTCCCTCATTGAACACTTGGTGTTCGTGGGAATCAAAACCAGGGTTGTGTATTGTGGAGCATAGGTTCTGATACACCACCTCCTCACTCTTGTTAGGAGGGGGAACATCATTTAGTGGAGAACCTATTGAGATAGGTTCACCACCCTTAATTTCTCTTATGACGGGCGAAGCATTGCGGGGTCCTTTGCCCTTCAAAGATGTGTGATAACTCTCCTGCCGTGAGTCCCTTAGACATTGTGCCTCTATGGGATGGTAATCCCTTATGTCATAATCTTCTGCAACATATTTAGTGTATAATTCCATCATGCCTATTTGTGCAAGAGCATGAAGGAGCATGCTAGGGACTGCCCGATCTGAGGGTAACACTATGTTATCTTGCAAATCTCTCCAACGCAATTGTTCATCCTGATGGAGGATAAAAGTAAAATTGGGTATATACTCATCGTGATGAGTATATACCACCTGATACTATTGAGGAACTGGCAGTTGGTTACGTGTGTTAGACTGTCGACAGTCTCTTGTGTGATCCCTAGGTGGTGAAGTGCTTTTGTTCGAAGAAGAAGACATTATGTCTTATTCAGTGTGCTGATTAACCGTTATATAATTTTTTGTTTAATTAATCATAAGGGTTAATTTAAGCTTCCCAATAATGTGGATGATGTCCTATGTTCTACTTAGCACACAAACAACTTAGTCCCCGGCAACA